>CM019171.2:21141990-21291775 GCA_009739505.2 Apolygus lucorum
CCGCGTACGGCGTACGGCGTACGGCGGACGGACGGAAATTTTTTTATTCGATTTTCGTATTCTACGTACCTTGAAACGTAAAACATCAAATTTTGAGGGGGGGGTTAAAATTTTTTTTTTCTTGCTCGATTCCAAAGGCTTATTATTGAAAATAATAAACCAAAACGCTGCAAATCATTGCTCACTGATCAGCTGAGTGAGCTCCGAAGCCATTTTCAATCCTATTGAATGGAAGTGCTCTTCCAGGCGTCTCCAGCATTCGAGGAGATATTCTTCACTCCTCACATCACTGATCAGCTGAGTGAGCTCCAAAGCCATTTTCAATCCTATTGAATGGAGGTGCTCTTCCAGGCGTCTCCAGCATTCGAGGAGATCTTCACTCCTCACATCACTGATCAGCTGAGTGAGCTCGAAAGCCATTTTCAATCCTATTGAATGGAAGTGCTCTTCCAGGCGTCTCCAGCATTCGAGGAGATCTTCTTCACTCTTCTGATCACTGATCAGCTGAGTGAGCTCCGAAGCCATTTTCAATCCTATTGAACGCAGGAGCTGAAATTTGAGAGGGAAGGTCAAGGGAGAATACAGATGGTGGTAGGTGCTATTGATGGAGAACCAGTGATCTATACAGAAGGATGATCTATACAGAAAATAATAAACCTTTGAGCAATGATTTGCAGCGTTTTTCGTTTCAGGCCCAATGTTTCAGATTTTAAAAAAAAGTTGTTTTTCCCTTCAAGGAGATGGGAAATTTTAGGCTCTTTCCAACGGCGTAATTTGATTTGAATTTGCATGAAAATTCGGAGATTTACTGCCGTTTTAGATAAGGTCGAAAACACGAAATAAATTTAAAGCGAAATAACTCGAAAACGAAGCCTCTACAAAAATTAATAGGAGGTATTTTTTTGCTAGAAATGAGCTGTAGAAATCTATTCCTGACCGTTATGAAATGTTTTTCGACCTTTGCGAATACGTTGCCAAGCACCCCTAGGAATTTTCAGAGCCAGGTACCATATACGCAGCATTGACCTGCTTGCTCCCTATGAGGGCTAGGGAAGTAAGCACAAATTTCATACCCTTTAAAAGATGTGCAAATCTATCCTCGTATCTATGGCGCCATTCGATTTTGATGAATATTTTTGTAAAATTAGTACCTTCTAAAAACTCGACTCGACGCGGTATTATGTATTTATTTGTAATTTTAGTGTTAGCTATACGAGTAATATTTTTTTGAAACCGAGGAATATTGTCTAAAAATACTCGCGCTCGTTCTTGATTTAACTTAGGTAGAACTCAAGTGATGCAAACTCAGCGATTAATTTGTTAAGTAAATACTCTGTGATATTGGAAAATTCTTCTAATTCCCTTCTAATTCTTCTTCTAGTCATTCTTGTGTTGTTGTTTTAGTTCTGGTCTGTTCTGTGTTATATGTATGTTACCTATGTGTAAGTGTATCTCCAGGCTGGGCCACGTGACGTACGGGCTTAGGCTACGGCTTTTATTCATCTCCGCAGGGTTGCACTTCAGAGTACTGAAGACCACCTTGATCCACCTGATCACCTTGATAATATTGCTAACATTCATTACAATTTGTTATTTCGATTTATTTAGGTACCTACTAATTTTGCTACGTCTCACGAAAGTTATATTTTTAAGACTTTTATTATTATGACAATAATTGTCATAATAATAAAAGAAGATTTATTTGAAGATTTTGAAGAATGAAGATTTATTTGTCGTAGTACACAGTGTGAATTGACAATTATTGTCAATTCACACTGTGTATTACGACAAATAAATCTTCATTCTTCTAAATCTTCACGAAGCCTCCTATCATCGATAGTGAGGAAGTAATATTGTATTTTTGATCGGCGGTGCCTTCTTTCACTTTTGCATTATCTTCACGGTGAATTGACGTGGTCTTAAAAAATAATTGAGCCGAATTCACGTCGTCCATCTCACGCGATCGAAATCCTAGCCTAGGATGAGCATGTCGGTCAAAACCGATATCTCTTCATACATAAACACTAACACCCTGATTACTGATTTTAATCAAGAGACTCTTGAATCGCTTAAAGACGAAGTGCAGGGATATGATAATTGTAGCTCTCCGTTCGATATGGTGGAATGGATGGTGTTGATCGTAGCGGAACAGACCTTACGCACTGTTTTTCTACCTAATAGATCGCGCTAAGGAAAGCTGTTTTGCCGCGAAGGGACCAATTAAGGAGTGTAGAGAGTGAAAGAAACACAAGGATTTTTTTTGTTCATTCTTAGATACACTTTGGAATCCTACAGTGCAAGTTTCCCTTCGTTCCGAATGTACTTTTATGATTCCAAAGAAATCGGTCTTGTGGGGAAATGAGGTGTGTCGACCCCCTGGCGGCACTTCTGTACCGGCAAATGGGGGATGCGCCTTGATTTTTTTTTAGATTTTTAATCGAAAGTAGACCTCATCCTGAGAATTTTGGCACCAACCGCGACCTTCTAGCGTGAGTAGATCTGTTTCTATGATTTTTCAAAGTTTTGACCGTTTGTGACGTCACGCGCCCCTCTAGCCTTGGCGGGACCCCCCAGCCCACTGTGACGTCATAAACGGTCGAAACTTTAAAAATTCATAGGAAAAGATTTAAACACGCTAGAAGGTCGCGGTTGGTATCAAAATTCTCAGAATGAGGTCTACCTTGAATTAAAAATAACAATAAACAGTTTTTCCTACCCCGGTGCACACCCTAATTACATCATCACGTAAAAACTAATTTAGTGCCAAAATTATAGCATCATTCTCAACTTTAAAATTTGAATATTAACTTTTGATGCCAAAAATCATTTGTATAAATTGAAGTATCGCATTCGCAACAATTATTTTTGGTAGAAATTGAAGAAAAACTCTTTCGGGATTCACTTGAAGAACCTGCTGCTGCACCAGTTTTAATCAACATGTTCACCATAGGGATGGGTATCGTTATAAAAGTATCGATATTTTGTATCAAAACTGTATCGTATCCGAGTATCGATATTGCAAGTATCGTTGGGCATGAGTATCGATATTTTAAAATATCGAGTATCGATACTTTAGTGTCACAAATTATCAATATTATCCAACATGCTCAAGAAACAACAATGTTTATTCATTTTGCTTCCTCACTACCGAAGGTAGGGAAGCTTTGTATTCGTGAAAGAAGTGAAAAAAAAAATGTCCTCCAAAATCAAAATTTCCACTTGCTTTTTGCGTTTTAGAGCTTCCCGAACAATTTTGGTTCCGTGTCTGTCTGTCGGTCTGTCTGTCTGTCGGTCTGTCTGTGGTCAATCCTTGTTCCGGGCAAAACTATACTAACCTGTGGTCCGATTTTGATGAAATTTTCAGGGATTGTGCGGGTTAGGTCCTAGACGGTCCCCTATCAATTTCAGCACCTTCGGCCCAATAGGAGCGAGTGCGCAAGCGCAAACGTGAATTTCCTGGAACCTCGGTTTCTAATGAACCGATTTTGCTCAAATTTGGAGGTTAGTTAGGGACTAACTTCTAAGAGACACCCTATAAGTTTCAATCAAATTGGTCAAGCAATAGCCGCTGCGCATGCGCGAACTTTAAATTTATTATTACAACCAAAACTCCGCAACTATTCAACCAATTTCGATGAAATGTTCAGGGATTGTGTGGGTCAGGTCCTAGACGGTGGACCGCTAATATTTTGGTATTCAATAACTCTTTGAATCATAATTTTTTCGCCAACTGATTCTATACGTCCATGTTACAATGAGTGAGGAAGCTATACTGCCCACCCAACTTGGCAGACGTTTTTCACTATTAAGAGTCCAAGCAGGGTGATTTTCTCCATGATATAAACGTTATTTGCGCAACCAAAGAGTAATGACCCAAAAGCCTCTACTTTCTTCATTTTGACATTTTCATGTCTTTGCTTTGGCACATAAACTGAAAAATCGTCACGAAAACTTGCTCACGCGATACCAATAAATAAAACAAGCTCACTGTGTTGCGTAGAGAACAGTCAACTGTTTTCTCATTTTGATGCTTGGGTACATGAACTAACAACCTTACTTCACTACCTTGTTGTGTAGTAATAAGAAAACATACATGAAAATGTCCCCATGTGTTGCAGACTCGTATGCAAGCATTTTCATCTTAAAATTATAAACGGTACTAAATACGTAGGTACTTTTGTAAGTTATTAAAAATCCAAAAATGATGTTATGAAAAAATTTTGAAAATTTTTTTCATCGATTTTTTGGGAAATTTTGTTTTAACTCTAATTTGAGACTTCCAATAGCCCTAAAAATTCTGCTGCCCATTTATTTTGAAATTTCAATTTAATTCTGGTTTTTCCGGTGACACCTTGGGACAGCTGTGGAGTTCCTGAGATGTTTTCGGTGACACCATAGTGCGCCTGATTTTTTTAAAAATTTTAATCGAAAGTTGACCTTATCCCGAGACTTTTGACACCAGCCGTTCTTTTTTTGGCTGAGCAGATCTTTTTCGATGATTTCTTTTTTAACCATTACGTTGAATTTTCCGCGAGAACTGTATCGATATTCGATATTTAGAAATATCGGATCCTAAGTATCGATATCCAAAAATATCGGATAGTGCAGTATCGATACTAAAATATCGAGTATCGGTACGAAAGTATCGGTATTTTGAAATATCGAGTATCGATACCCATTCCTAGTTCACCACCAGAGTGGACGGTTTGGGGTTGCCTCAGTCCACGTTCTCCTAGCTTTCTCAAGTGATGAAGGCTTCTTATTTACCATTATTATCGTTGGATGCGAAAATCGTCGAATATCCTACCCGACTTTCCCCTTTACTTAGGTACACATTGATGAATGAGATTTTCCATTTCTATTCAGTTTCATGCTATATAAAAAAATAATTTCGATTCTTCTCGGCTGATTGTCTTCTCACGACCTAATAGCCCTAGTCCACCCAAACTTAGAGAAACACAACTTGTGAGAATTCTCCACCGACCTCCACGCAACTAAACCTTGATTCGGTTGAATTAGCCGGAGCCATTTCGAAAACTACATCCTCAAGGATCTAGTTGTAATACAAAAAAAAAGCTGCAAATACACAATGGTTTTTATTTTTCTGTGTAGATGACCCGTTTGCAAAGAAGGCGGGTTTCCTTTTAGTAATACCTACCAACAAAAATCGCTATCCGAGAGTTGTGAACTTTTAGATGCCTTCATAACGGAATTTGGTCCTTGATTGCTAACTAGGATACTTTACTCTATTTAGGCGCATTCAACTTTTTCTGGTGCCGAGTACTAGGATTTAGTACCTAGTTATCATTTCTATTTCATAATACAAACGAATTATTTCAATTTTTCAAAAATTGGTAGGTACCTATCATGGAGGTTAAATGGGGTGTGCGCATGATTCTTTTTTTAGATTTTTAATCGAAAATATTCCTCATTCTGAGAATTTTAACAACAGCAGATCTCTTTTTGGATGAGTAGATCTTTTTCTATGATTTTTCCGAGTTTCGAATTAATATGACGTCACGCGCCCCTCCCACCTGGGCGGGAGCCCCAGCCCACTGTGACGTCATTAACATTCGAAACTGAAAAATCATAGAAAAAGGTCTTCTCACGCTAGAAGGTCGCGGTTGGTGTCAAAGTTGTCAGAATGAGGTCTAGTTTAGATTAAAAATAACAATAATAAGGTTTTCCAACCCATGCGCACACACAATATTGTTTCCTAACAACAATTCAAGATCTTGTAGAAGTACTGGTGGGATGCTGCAAAAATCTGGACATTTCATTAGTAGGTGGTGAACATTTCAAACCTACAGACTGGTGGTGGACAGTCCTGCTAGCGGAATGTCCAGTTTTTTGCTAACAAGGATGTTCTAGGATGCACAACTGAGTGATATGAAACTGTGTTCATAGAAACGAACAAGGATCACATTTTATTAACTGAAATTTGAACGGAGAATATTTCCTACGGTGAACAGTCTTCCGATTCACGAACGTGTTTCTGATGTATTATCATTCAACCCTTAAGACTGACTTCGTAGGGAGCAAACGATTGGCCCTACTGGGTGGTCTCATTCTATTCTAAAAAATGCAATACTCGATTTTTTTATTTTTGCCGATGGTTATATTTATATTATATGATTATTATCATGGAGAGACTTTTTTTTTCGAGATTCCTCTGCTAATAAAATTCCTTTTTCGAAGACCGGTGTAATATTTAACGTTTAAAATGTAAAGTTCAAGTTTAATTTTTAATTTAATGTAAAGTTCAAGTTAAAAATGTATTCGAATTCATAAATGAAGATTTTGTACAATTTTTTTTAGGACTGATGATGGGGTTATGACCCGAAACCGGCCACCAATAAGGGCAATTTTATCAGCAGAGGAATCTCGAAAAACAAATTTCTCTCCATGAATTCAATTATTTTTCAAGTTGGTTAAAAATCAATACCTCCCGATAATACCGATATAAATTTATATCGGAAGTTTTCGAGCTAGGGCGTTTTGAAAATGTCAGCCTAGGACAACTAGTTGTTCTGACATCCAATTTCCTGAAAGCTGGTCTTTTATTCATTTCTTCTTCATTTCCTAGCATAAAATTCAATTTTCGATAATTTTGGTGGCCTGCTCATTTTGAATTTACTCTTTTTATAATCACTGAGTTACACGTTCTTCGAGCCCTGAAGAAGGTGACAAATTTACCGAAAGCTCGGCAAAGAATGAATTTATTCCAGTTGACACCGAGTAAAGTAGAGTAGAGTAAAGAAAAAAAGTTTTTAGCCCCCCTTCAAAATTTGTTGGTTTACGTTTCAGGGGACCATCGACCGATTTCGATGAAATTTGGTATGTAGGCTCCATTTGGAGCATAGTTGTGCCCCGAAGCTTTTGATTGATGTCAGTCACTTCTAAGGGTTGAAATTTTGAAAACGCCCTAGCTCAAAAAATGTCGATGCAAAGGTATTGTTTTTTCATCAATTTAAGATAGTATTGAATGTTTAGAGACCACGCGGAGCTCTGTAGGACAAACCGTTCGCTCCCTACGAGAACTTGAGGGGTTGAACTTACAACTAATCAGAAACACGAGTTTGAATCGCAAAAGAGGCCTAATCTCCGTTCAAATTTTAGCTGATCAAAATGCAAGCGCTGTAGGTTCGTGGTAGGTAGGTAATATCTACGGTTGGTAGGTGGTGACAATGGTAAAGCCGAGTTCTTTGCAGTCGAGTGATCTATAGCATTTACAGATTTAATTCAACCCTTTCCAGAATTAATCCAACCTTTTGCAAATTCATTTAAACCTTTTACAAATTCAATTCAACCTTTTACGATTTCAATTCAACCATTTGCAAACGCTATTAAACCTTTTAACAATTCTATAAATTCTCCACCAGAGGGGATGGTTATGGAAAGTAGCTGATTAGGATTATAAGTTGTAGACTACACGTAGGTGGGTTAGTAGGTAGCAGTGCGTGTAGAATGCGCCCTTCATCCATCTCTCCTTCCCCCCACTTTTCTAATCTTCCCTCATCCCTAGGGCTGGCGTCGGGTGAGTCCTGGGAGTAATCCCCATTACATTTAATTTTTGTTTTTTTATTTTTCATTAATGGCGTGCCCCCTCCGTCTTTGAGGGGATTAAAAAAAAGAAAAAGGTACGTACATAGTTGGTACCTACCTAGTGTACCTACTGACTTCCACGCATTGCCAATTCAATGTCTACTGTATGGTCAGAATCGCTTCTGTGTGCAATGACGACAATCGCTCATGTTTGCAAGCCCTTGAAAGCGATAACTTTCTCATTAGTCGCTCTGTATCGCTGTTTACGATTTTTTTTTTTCATGCGGTCAGACGAAGGGTTGGTATGAATTGAATTTGTAAAATGCTGAATATAATTTGTAAAAGGTTGAATTGAATTTGTAAAATGCTCAATCTAATTTGTAAAAGGTTGAAAATATTTTGTAAAAAGTTTAAATTATTTTGTAAAGGGTTGAAAATAATTTGTAAATGCTATATATAGAAAAATAATAAATCTTTGTGTACTAATTTGCAGCGTTTTTAAAAATATCAATGTGATTTAAAGTACCAGATTGATCAACACTGTGAATTGCAAACGAGCTGTCAGGTCCGAAACCAAAAAGAGTGAGTCGAACAACTTATTTTTAATTTTTGAATTCTGCAGGTCTTTAAAGTGATGGATTGTTTGAAAACTTGTCCTTTCCTATCACGTAAGAAAACTGCACTTATCCTCGTCATCACATTGATGTTGCAAGTACCTACTTACTTAAAGAACGTCCTGTTTAATAAACCCTGATTACTATCATTGTATGTCGTCTTCTCGATCATTTGAGAGAAAGTAATTTGCCGTTCCTCGCAAAGTACAGGTATTGTTTACCACGTGCAGCGTAGAAAGTGGGTCTGGAATGGCCGAGTTGATCCCCAATGAAACCAACCAGACCCTGAAGATGGGCATTTCCGTTCAAATTGACGAGTTGGCCGCCACTGAGGCCGCCCATAATTTGAAACCAGGCGATCAACTTTTTTTCCTTGTTGAAGACTAAATCTTTCAGGCTCTCTTTGACATTGAAATATAGCCTGAAGAAGGTAATGTAGTAGTGTTCTATACTCCTACAATGTCTAGAACAGTATTTCGTAGTCTTGGTTCATCATCATTCTTGAAGACTCGGGTTTAGAGCGTTTATTTGTTAATATATCAACTAGTAACATTTGAGGTATTGTACATCAGGCAACTATCTAGATATTTACTTCACTATAATATTAGGCTTGGTCCTCTTCAGTCGTCGGATTTCTTGTGTGCTGTCCAGAAGCTGGATGGCTTCTGGGTTCGTGTGTGCGTGAAGCCTCTTTTCTTAGTTTCTTGCGAATCTTTCTCCTACCTCGCTGATGGTCTCAATTTTGAGGGTACTTGTGGGGGTCATCATTGCGAATGTACCATGGAGCATTCACAATACTCCTCAGTATCTTATTTTGGAACGTTTGAAAAATTTTCATGTTACTTTTAGCTGTGCATCCCCATAGCTGTGTGCCATAGGTCCAGATTGGTATAAGTGCTGTTTTGTATAACAGCACTTTGTTGTGTAAGCTAAGTTGTGAATGTTGGCCCAGGAGCCATTACAGTTTTCCGAATTTGATTGCTAGCTGTTCCTTTTTAGGACGTCCCACAGTAAGACTTGGGCGTCCTTATGCGATCGATCTGAGGTGAAGGAAGACAACACTCAACAGAAAAAAAAAAATAACCACACAGTAATCCGTTTTAGACCATTCTGAATCCAAATCCGCGAAAAAAACCATGGGTGTATGTCTGTGTGTGTATGTGTGTGTGTGTAACAAAATCTTGTGTACTCTGCACAGGCCTTAGTTCTCAACCGATTTTCCTGGTTCTTTTTTTGTTCGTCGCGGAAAACTATCTAGTTGTGCACTACGTCGCCGGAATTTCGAATTTTGCCTTTTAAGGGAGGAAAGGGGGGGGGGGTTAATGCTCGAAAAACGTGCGTTTTTGGGCATAATCTTGTGTACTCTGCCCAGGCCTGTTCTCAAACGATTTACGTGGTTCTTTTTTCGTTTGACGCGTAATACTATCTAGTTGTGCACTACGGCGCCGGAATTTTGGATTTTGCTTTTTAAGAGGGGGAAAGGGGGGGTTAATGCTTAAAAAACGTGCGTTTGCGTGCATAATCTTGTAAACTCTGCCCAGGCCTCAATTTCCAACCGATTTGCGTGTTTCTTTTTTTGTTTGACTCAAATAACTTCCGAGTTGTACATGATTTTACCAGAGTACCAAAATTCGCAAGGGGAGGGGGTGAGTGGGGGGATAATATTCACAAAATATCCGATTTTTCAATATTTTGGTTCCCTTACTACTTACTAATTGTACCCAAGCTTTGAAATTGAGGAAAAATTCTCATTATACCTCCGAATTTTCATGAATGATTCTCTGTACCACTATGGAACTAATAGTGGTGCCACCATGGTGCCATGATGCCATAAACCGCTTATTTCGTGGTTTTTTTTTGTGTTTCACCTTGAATACGGATGTGAACTTCGACGGACTGCCTACCAAAACTAACAGATGAAAGTTCAATGTTACGACGTATTTCCGCTTTGGTGCCAGACTGGCACCATTGTTGGCGTTGGGGAGGTGGGGGTGGTGAACTCGAATTCGCATGTTGGGTGTCGTAGATCATGGATTTAAAAATGCTCTGCAGATTCGAGGCTCCCATGCCGCTAGATATGTTATGGTGGATAAAGGTGAGGGGGGGGGGGGGGGTGTCACTATTTCTTGCCTAAAGTAATGAATAAATTACATCGAGTGAAACAGTTTTATCGCTTACCAACTGGTTTAACTGATCTAATGCTTATCCAATGGGACGTCCCCTGGAATGCATGCATTACTAAACAATATGTTTCTTTTTGACGTGTTCTTTTCACTTTAATACCCGTCATTCCCAGATAGCTGAGTTGGAATATGGGACTGTGCATTGATTCAGTATCAGCGGCATATTTTTTATTTTGTTATGGGTGAAGTTCACATGAGTGGATTTGGTTTCATTTACTTTGAGGCGCCACTTTTGAATCCAATCTCCAATAGCATTCGCAGCTTCCTTTAGCTTTTCTGTAGAGGTTTCAACTGCGTCAACAACTGCCAAAACTACTATATCTTCTGCGAATGTGACTATAGTTGTTCCCAATGTGCGAGGAGGTTCCCATGTGTATACAGGGTGTCTACCATTTGGATGGACCAAACTTCAAGGATCGATTCTACAACTCATTTGCAACAAAAAATGTCTCTTAGCAATTTTTTCTTAACCCACTCAAAATTATTTTTTTTCCACTTTAAAGTTTTTATTCGTATTTTCGACCTTGCAGCACTAAAATGGTCATAACTCCCTTATTTCCCATGCTACTTCAAATCTGAGTACACCGTTGGACAGAGCGTTAAATTCCCTATCCATTTAGTGGGGAATCCAGTTACTTAAAGCCATTTGTAAGAGTAGAAAAATAAATCAAAGTCAACATTTATAATTTTTTTTGAAAATCGCCATTCTTCAGGCTAACGATTCCCCCGTAAAAAATACCGCTAACGTGGTGCACTCAACGGGAAAAACTACCCCAAGATCTCACCTTTCCAACGGTATGTCAGTTTCAAGGTTTAAGAGGAAAGTTTCTTTGAAAAAATTGAGTTTTATGCGAAAAAACGTGCTTTTTTAGGCATATTCCGCTAGAGAGTCGACCAAGTATTATTGCCTTCACTTTTCAAGGATTGCAATAAAAAGTCCACCAAATTACATTTCTACTCGTATTTTACGTTTTGGACCTTCCTGAACAATTTTGGTACCGTGTCTGTCCATCTGACAGTCGGTCTGTCTGTCTGAAAGTCCTTGCAGATGGCAAAAGCAATACGAAGCTACTGTCCGATTTCGATGTAATTTTCGGCGATGTTCTCCATAAAAATCAAAGTCAAAGCATTACCTACATTTTCAAAATCGAATTTAAACTTTTTTTTCTTAGAAATTACCATTTTTTAGGTTTATTGTTAACCTGGAATAAGTTGTGCTATCGTGGGCCACTCAACGGAAAAACTGTTCACTTTGATTTTTAAAAATGGAACTAAAATAAAATTGAAGAACAATTAGCAGAAAAAAATGAAGGAAGGTCCAAAACGTAAAATACGAGTAGAAATGTAATTTGGAGGACTTTTTATTGCAATCCTTGAAAAGTGAAGGCAATAATACTTGGTCGACTCTCTAGCGGAATATGCCTAAAAAAGCGCGTTTTTTCGCATAAAACTCAATTTTTTCAAAGAAACTTTCCTCTTAAACCTTGAAACTGACATACCGTTGGAAAGGTGAGATCTTGGGGTAGTTTTTCCCGTTGAGTGCACCACGTTAGCGGTATTTTTTACGGGGGAATCGTTAGCCTGAAGAATGGCGATTTTCAAAAAAAATTATAAATGTTGACTTTGATTTATTTTTTTAATCTTACAAATGGCTTTAAGAAACTGGATTTCCCACTAAATGGATAGGAAATTTAACGCTCTATCCGACGGTGTACTCAGATTTGAAGTACCATGAGAAATAAGGGAGTTATGACCATTTTAGTGCTGCAAGGTCGAAAATACGAATAAAAACTTTAAAGTGGAAAAAAAATAATTTTGAGTGGGTTAAGAAAAAATTGCTAAGAGACATTTTTTGTTGCAAATGAGTTGTAGAATCGATCCTTGAAGTTTGGTCCATCCAAATGGTAGACACCCTGTATAGCAAGTAAAGGAGGGGTCCAAGAACACTTCCTTACGACTTGGGGGAACACTACTACTTTACTCGGGAAGTGCCTGTTGAATCGAATTTTTTGTGGTCTCCGATCAACTTTCATTATTCTATTGTATTAATCGCACCTGCAAATCGTGGGTCCGATACTAAAACTAGGAACTTAACTCAAAATAGGCGAATTTGAGATAATAATAGGATAACTTTTAGGTCTCAACTCTTCAGTGGCTGGTATTGTCTGTACATATAGATGTTTTGGTGACTGTATCCGGTCACTTGAACTCTAACCGTCAAAAATCACAGATTTGTTTTAATTACACTGAATTATCTGATGTTGATTAAATAGGTCTTAATTGATCAACGTCGTAGATGCACAGTTATCTACCTGATCGAACCTTTAAATACCTATTCGTATATGTATACTTTTGTGTAGTATTAGGGCATTACAATAAAGTATAATTATAAAAGTTATGAAGGGGGTGGAGGGGAGGGTGTAGGGGGTTCATTTTTAAACTGTCGAAAAATTATAAACATGAATATAATTTTATTAACCTTTCAAAACAGTTAATTAATGCAAATTTCCAATTCATTTTATTGATAATTTCATTCAAATAAACAATTTACCAGCTTGGTATTGAACCGTCTGCTGGGAAGTACGGAGCACAACATTTACAGAGCCAATAGTGTTTGAGTGCCAGCAGACGGTTCAATACCAAGCTGGTAAATTGTTTTTTTTTTAAATGAAATTATCTGTTAATTTGTTCAACTGATCATTCAATAAACGTATTTCTTCTTCTTCTTCTTCAATTCATTTTATTGTATTCTATTATTACATAATTATAGTTAACACGGAAAAAAGGGAGGTATAAAATTAGGTTATGCAATTCAAAAATCGTAAAACTGAAGTGGTTCATCGTTTCTGTTAAACTAGTTTTCTCCAAGGTACTGCAGTGTCTGATGTGAGTGGGAGATTATTAGATAAGTCGAAAAAATCTCTGCTCATTGTAGGGGGTTGGCAGGAGAAAAGGGACATTAAATCGTATTTTACCCTGAAGATGGGGTACACTGGAGCTGCTCGTGGCATCAGAGGACCTTGATCATCTTCTCGAAGCGGTTAAGCATTAAACTTTTCTGAATTCAGCTTCATCAAAGTACTCCTTGAATTGGAATGATTCTGGCTGGCTTTTCATGAACTTCATACAAGACATTTTTTGGACAAGTCCATCCACGAATTACTAGGATGTTGAGGAAACAACACAAACAACACACACCAAAACAGTTTTTACACGTTTATTATACTTTGTTCAACATTTTAGATGACTTCATGTACTTTTGAAATTATTTCCAACTTCTCCGAAAATATTCACGATTGATGAACTTGTTTGTTTTGTACTTCAAGTTATGAGTGAAATTATCAGCTGAATGGTAACTGCTTGGTTAAAATAGTGGTTATTAATCGACTTTTCCAGTCTTGTTAGACACATCATTAGGTCAACGGTTACTTTTAAAGTAATTGTACGTAACACGTTTTAAAATCCACTCAGATAAGGATACTTATTGGCTCAATTTTTAGATCAAATTTAAAGCAGCAGCTTTTATTAGAGGTAGCTTGATTCCTAAGAAGCTGTAATGATGGCCGCTTTGTTTAATAATGGGGTTTCAGAATAGACGAATGGTTGGACCTGATAGGTTTTCATTTAATTGAGAAAATACGACAAACAAAATGACAAAAATATGTATTTTGCATTTGAAGGTGAGCACAATGGCATGACGGAGGGTGGAATGCAGAATGAACTGTTTCAATTTAGAACCTTCTCTGTTCTTCTCTGAACCAAAGACTCTTGCTTGCTCAAAAGGTATCACTAGTCGTACAACAAACCTAGTGATGCATCCAGTACGGTTGGAACCTTCGACTATTGACTGAATCTTAACCATTGTAACCAAACTATTTCAAATTAACAGAAACTGAAACCCTCAAGAGCCATATTAGCATACTTCGGGATGGATGTGTTGAGCGCAGCGCGCACACCAATTTGATGTTGAGCCGTCAAGTCCCTGATTAGTTGGTCCCTCGACTGGTCGCCACACAGGACTGGATCCGGCCCCAGTGCCATCCCCCAGTAAGTGTCCACAGAAAAACTGTCGATCTTCCCCACGCAACTGTTCTCCACGACATCTAGAAGAATACTCAGAGTGAACTGGTTGTTGTCTTCAGACATCATTTGCACGGTGAAGTTGCAAGCTCCGTCTTGAGTATCCAAACTGAATACGTCGTACTCTGCGTCGAGAGCGGCTAAATGGAAAGGAATAGTGAGGAAGATCTGTGTAGGAGTTGCTCTTGAAACTGCATTTCCCAACCTGCAAGAAATAGTTGTCAGTTATGAAAGAACTTTTAGCCCTTTCAATTTTGGTTTATTTTTTTCAACAATGAACCTTTGGAATCGACCAAGAAATTTTTTTTTAACACCCCCTCAAAATTTGTTGGTTTACGTTTTGAGGTACCTAGAATCCGAAAATCGAATAAAAAATTTTCCGTTCGTCTGCCGTACTTTCCTTAGTTACCATGGACCGATTTTGATGAAATTTGGTGTATGAGCTCCATTTGGGGTCTAGTTGTGCTCCGAAGCTTTTGGTTGATATCAGTCACTTCTAAGGGTTAAAAAACAAGGGTTGAAATTTTGAAAACGCCCTAGCCTATTAGGAGTCCTTAGCAACCAGTAATAACATTCCTTCATGTTATTCCTTCATTTTCAATAGTGAACTCCATGTTTTACTGGTACCTAGGTACTTTCTTTCAAAATAAAGTTTACAGTGAAGGTTGGGTGATGATTTGCTAGGTACTAATAATGGAAAAGCAGCGTTCTTTGAAAAATAAAAATAAACCGTTGTGTAATAATTTGCAGCGTTTTTGCATCTCACATTGCATTGGTGGAGGTACTTACCACTTGGAAAAAAAAGTTTGTTTTTGTAATTACAGTTCCCAATTAGGCATAAGTATTTCATATCCCGAATTGAGTTTACAAAGTCATTCGGGCCAATTTCGAGACGTTGGTTTCTGTAGACAGAATTAATAATGGAGGGACACAAACATGATTGTGGCTAAAGAGGCACCTTATTTTCGGTATCCCGAATTGTGACCCCCAGTGATTAAAAAAAACCTGCAAGTTATTACACAACGGTTATTATTTTTATTTTGACAGAAATTACCTACCAACAAAACATCGTTATCCGAGAGTTGTGGGTCCCCTCATTTTCATAACGGAATTAAGGGGGCGAGGGACGCACTAGTTTCCCGTATCTTCACGTTTTCTCTGTGTGTGTTCATTTTCTCTTCTCACAAAAAATTTTTAAATTCATTTAATATGAAATACTTCAAACTTAATGGGTAAAATGTCCAAAATATTAAAATTTGAAAAAAAAATAAAAAATTTAAATTTTATTAATTTTTTTTTGATAAAAACTTTTTATATAGGTACCTACTGAAAGGGACAATATGGTCCAATATGGCTTTGGTTTTGTAGGTGACTAAAACCTCTGAAAATTCAATGAGGATAATTCTTACTTGTAGAATAACGGAAAATACATCGCATCTCCGCCCCACCACCCCTTTTGGTTGCTAATGAGTCACAACTGAGTGAAACTCCATTCGAGACGGATATGAGGTCATTTTCGGTCAGTAAACATTCTTTTGCAATTCACATTCGTGTTTCTAATTTATCGTTAGTCCAACCCAAGTCCAAGTTTTAGGTTCTCATGGGGAGCGAACGGTTTGCCCAACAGCGCTCTGGGTGGTCTCATTCAATTCTAAAAAGTCAATTCTATTCCAAATTGATGAAAAAACAATAACTTTATAATCGAAGTTTTTGAGCTAGGGCGTTTTGAAAATTTAGCCCTCATTTGCTCACCTTAGGAGTGAGTGACACCAACCTAAAGCTTCGCGGCACAACCAGTTTCCAAATGGAGTTGTACCAAATAGATAGTAAAAGTGTAAAACCTCGTCGAGTTAGGTTTGAATCAAAACCTCCGAGTCATAAGTAAATACCAACATAAATTTGAAGTTTGTGCACAGAAGTCTTGCAAATAGGATTCCAGCTTGCTTTTAATATAAATCTTCATCAGGGTGTAATACCTTCTTTCATACAGGGTGTAATACCTATGTTCCTGTCATAGGCTAGGGATTGATTCTACAACTAATATGTGACTTTTTTTGTCTCTTGACTTTTTTTAACCCCCTTAGAAATCCGACTTTTTTCACTTTTAGGATTTTTTTCGTGTTTTCGACCTTGTATCATTAAAATTTTAATAAATCCTTCAATTTACTAGATAAACTCAAAATTGACGATATCATTGGAAAGAGCGTTAAATTTCCTATCTCCCTAGTGCTAAATAAAACAATTTTAAGACTAAAAGAAGACTCATGTTTGAAAATGAGCCCGAATAGTAAAATCTCGGAGATGTACAGTTATTTCTAACGTTTGTAAGCCTAACTGAAACTGCCGGTTAATTTCTCACTGTAACCCAAAAAGTTGACCCAAAAGCTCATCTTTCCAACGGTACGGTCAGAATTGTTTTCAATTTTTTTATTAGTGGATAAAACTTGAATGAGAAAAAACGTGATTTTTTTCAACGAAATCGACGGTTTGACGGGAGGATTCGGGATTGGATGGTGAGTGGGAGGAGCGGCGGCGGAGGAGACATCTCATTTTTCAAATATTTGAGTCTCTAAAAAGTTTTATTTAGGAGATAGGAAATTTAACGCTTTTTCCAATGGTATTGTCATATTTTACTTAATCTAGTAAATTGAAGGAGTTATTAACATTTTAATGATACAAGGTCGAAAACACGAAAAAATCTTAAAAGTGAAAAAAGTTGGATTTTAAGGGGGTTAAAAAAAGTAAAGAGACAAAAAAGTCACAAATTGGTTGTTACACCCTGTATAAGATACAGAAAGAAGCAGCCCCTGAAACGAGTTCTTTTTTTCGTCCCCTTGAAAATTTCTATTTTCGGACTTACAAGGATTTACACTTTTACTATCGAAATAGGTACCAAATTTCAACAAAATCGGACCATGGTGACTAGGAAAAATGCCTTGTACGGCGTACGGACGGATTTTTAAAAATTCGATTTTCGGATTAGAATCCGAAACCTTCAAATTTCTTGATCGCATCCGAAGGTTCATTATTCAAAATGATAAACCAAAATCGAAAAAGAAATTCTAAGTTGGTATCCCAAATATGGGCTTCTTCTTGTACTTTACCTTGTAAAATTGTACACCGGTATATTTTCGAAGGGTACCACTGTGGCCATGTACCCGCTTTCTGATCCGTTCAATCGGAATGAAGGAAGGGGCAACCAGCTGTCGGGGTTTTCGTGTATGATGTCTTGCATTCTAGCGAGAAACAAGTCGGCCTCAGGGTTGAAAACTTGAGGATCCGCTGTCACGCACGACAGCCCAAAAATCAGTAAAACGCCCGCAACTGACACTGTGTTAGCCATCTTTTCACCACAACGTAATGTTACTTACTTCAGTGTAATTTTCATTCATTCCGTTATGAATACACACCTGTTGAATTCGCCTTATCCGTTTCGAGTGGCCCGTCAAAACAGCCATCCATCTTGGATGGTAAGAAGAAACAATACCCAGCCCAAGGCAAAGGTATTAATGTGTGACTGATGATTACTAATTGCATAGTTCGTGTAACTACTTACCTACTGATACTTATATTGATTAGTATTGAACGGCATGCGATTAGATAATGATCATAAACATCAAAAATTACAAAGATTATAAGAGTAAAGAAACATGTTCAATAAATTATTACCGACTTCGTACCTACTTTGTGATTTCCTGCATCTCTGGACAGACTTAAGGCTACTTGGATTTTTGATGATTGTCTTCAACATGTTTAACGCGGCACCTCTTCGCAACCGACATTTTTCGCTTTCTCGCAATCACAAGTTTTAGCATTTCTAAGTAAAATTCAAGATTTTTCAAACCAAATATTCAAGATTGTTTTTCGACAATGTCAGTGTGAAGGTAACTAATGTTTCTATCGGTAATCGTCGCCAGCAAAGCTCAGTATCTACTTGTCCTAAAGTTCTATAATGAAAGAATCCAAGAATTCCTTCTCTATGTCCAAACCTTCTTTACGCGCATCCCTTCTGTAAGCGCATTCCTTCTTTAAACGCATCTCTTCCAAATGCCAGTAGGTTGAAAACTATCGATTTATTGTTCTGCTTTTCTCTTCTAATCAGTTCAAGGCCTACTTTGTGCAAAATTTACATTCCTTGGTTTGGAAAATCTTGAATATAGTATGAAAAATCTTGAATTTGGTATGAAAAACCTTGAATTTGACTTGGAAATTCTACCCTTGTTGGTTACATGTTTGTGTGATAGGTACTCAAGTAGTGATAGGCAGGTTTCCCGAAGAATGTGTAATTTGAAGCTCCCTGGGGAGGTTGAGATCGCATGACAAGCTGAACTTCCTTCCAGACACCTAAGAGAACCTCCTTCTTTCCTGCATGCACTGTGATGCTTAAATTTGACAGTCTTTTCTTGAATGTGAGTACCTTACCATTTACATGACATGTAGCAGGTACACTAAGCTGAATACACTTCTGCAACATACCGTATCAAACTGAAATTTTCCTCTCAATTTAGTGTTTTAAGGCAGAAATATTGGATTTTAAAACACATGATCTATGATACGCAACATGCGAATTCGAATTTAATTCGAGCTTATTTTCATTAAATAAGCCACTACCCGAAATACTATAGTTCTTGGAGTATTTCAGTAGGTTCAACATCAAACTTAACCAACGACTAATTTGTAGTAAATTTGGGATTCTGAATGAATGACCAAGAACAAATAAATTATTTTCGGATGTGCTCAAGTTGACGTGAACTTTCAGTAAAGTCTAAAAATACTTTAAATGTGTACAACTGGAGGGATCTAAGCTTTTGTTTTAGACTATTTGAAATTACAGTACTTACCTAGTAGGTACATGAAAAAGTAACCTAGCACTATCAGTTCGAAGTAGAACTCCAGCTAGAGCGAGATAAATAATGAATATTAGACTATTAAGGTAAGTGAACACTCGTATTCATTATCCACGCAGTTTAACTTTGCAAAACACAGTCCAGCCAAGTGGTCAAGATACTACAGAATCACCTTACTCGTAAAGTGTAACTGGAGCGGATCAGCTAAGCTTCCGTTAAAGTTTAATAAATCTTTTGACTAGGTACCGCAATTTTCATTAGAGCTACACATGCTCTTAAGAAGATAAATCTTGAGACCATCTGCAGTTGTTATTAAAATTAGCTTAGACTCGCGACTACTAGATACTTAACTGAAAACAATTAGATTCGCTCGGACTCATCGGATGTTTTGTCAGACTACAATTACAATAAATTAGAGCTGTGTACTCCATGCTCATCTAACGGCTTCCCGGTCGGTTTAGTTAAAAGGTTTAAACTTGGAAGAACAGTCTCCATGTCAACAACGACACGATGTCACCAGAGGAAGGAGCCTTTTAACGCTAATATTTTCCAAAATACGCCACAAATTATTCTCAAGTATTGTTGTAAACTATCCAGATGTTATTTGACGTGCCAGGACTAAAAGTTTCCCTCAGATCATTGAGCTCTGTCTCGATAAAATCAATGTCTCCTATAATGGGCATTTTCCCCCTAATCTTACCGTACCCAGAACCTAAGGTCTTATAGCAACTAGGAGTCCTGTGCGAAGACCGAATTTATTTTCCGGGCATAAATAGGCTTTTTGAAGCGACACACCCACGAATTCACGGAGATCAAGCATATAATTCTGCTCTACAATGTCCTATCAAAATTTAATATACATTTTAACATGCGTTTTAAAATTTTAATATGCATTTGGAGCCTTTATTATTCTGTTCTCCGATATGTCCTTGAGAGGGTGCAGACTAAATAGTGAGATACGTCGGGTTCAAATTGAATCGGGGTTTTTTAAAGTCCACAAAAATTCCATTCCGGTTTTTTTTTTTTTTCATTTTCCTGTTCTTCAACCCTAGGCGCATCGTTTGCAATTAAAAGGGCGTGTGATTGATGTCTCTAACATGATAGTAATCGCCCTTGAAAATGATGGTTTCTTTTAGAAGGGCGTAAGTCCGGACTTTCGCCCCTTTAAAAGAAAACATAGCTTCGCTCCATGTGACAGACATTTGCCTACCTATAAAACCTAAAACCTGCCTAACTATAACAACATTGCTGATAGTCAGAAGATCAAGCAATATATTCCAGAAGAACTCTACGACAATTGGCCTACAAATGATGGTGCTGACGTCAGCTATGTTTTCGTTTTGATGAATGACCAACAAAACAAGCTTTCCTGAACAAATAGAAGTGATTCATCAAGAAGTTTTAGTGTTTTGCTTCTTCGCGTTTCATCAAACTTTTCTTCTGTGGCATCCGAGTCCACCAAGGTAGCGGAAGCTTTGATTGTTTTCACATTTCAAGGTTTAAAGCACATATTCTCCAAAATCAAAATTGTCACTCGCGTTTTACGTTTTGGACATTTTTTGTTTCGTGTTTTTTGTCTGTTTTTGTGATTGGCTGTTATAAAATCCCTAAAATCTCCAATTTCTGTCATAAAATCCTTAAAAACTCAAATTTCAATGGCATTTTCATTGAATGTGGGGGTTTGCGGGTTGATGGTCTCCTATGAAAATCACCACCCCTGAATCAATAGTGAAACCCTTGTAACAGCCATACTATCCACCTTTTTTCGACCGAATTCGATTACATTTTCAGGGATTGTGCGGGTTGGTATGTAGATGGTCCCCTATGAGGGTAGTAGAAGGTACTTGGAGATTGTTGTTTCGAACTAGCTACTATGTATCGGATCATCTATATAAATCAGGATTATGAATACCACACCATTTGGCAGACGATTAGAAACGGCTTTTCATCTCTATAGCAGCAGTGTTCCATTATTTTGCGACTTTCCGAGTTGCCAATGATAAAAGAGTAATTTATTTCAGAAAGCATGCAATTCATAAAAAGTAAACTAGTACACGATTTTTGTCCATGGGATAGATTAGCGAATTTTAAGCCCCTAGGTGAGGGATACAAATCTAGAAAAATACATAAAACGCGTCAAATTTATTGCTGAGAAAGGGAAAAAAGTTTTCCTTTCACAATTTTATCAATAGCCGAATACAGGAAGTTTTTCTTGGTTTCCAGAAAAGTTTGGTTACGAGGAGTTCCGCCCCTTTAAAAGAAATCGATTCAAATATGGGAGGAAATTTAAGCTCTTTCCGACGGTGTAATCAGATTTGATAAAAAGGTCGAAATTGTAAGAAATAAATTAAATTTTTGGAGCGGCAATTTGAGCAGTATAAAAAAATTGGTAGGAGGGAACAATTGATGCAAATTAGTTGTAGAATCGATTCCTAAAGTATTGTTGTTCTAGTTATCGGAACTCCCTCATATCTCGTTGTAAAGCTCACAATCAGACCTACAATTTGAATATACTCGTACAAAAATGATCCTTCGACGGCTCATCAAGGACCATTCTTCCCGAATTCAGAGACCACGTTTTTAAATGTTTTCACTCATTTTCCTAAGTTTCGGAAGTGCAAAATGAAATCCGGTTGAAACGGGACCGCCATATTGGGGGAGTATATTTCAAAAAGGATAGGCAGATAGGAACAGGAACTCGAAGAAACGAACAGCGATCGAGTTTTGGTTAGCTACTAACTCAACGGAGATTAGACCTCTTTTGTGAGTCACACTCGTAATTCTGTTTTATCGAAGGAAAACCCTTAGGTACTCGTAGGGAGCAAACGGTTTGTCCTGCAGAGCTTCGGGTGGTCTCAAAAAATTTTAAAATTCAATATTATTTAAAATTGGTGAAAAAACGATACCTTTATTTTGAGAGTTTTCGAGCTAGGGCACTCTTGAAAATTTCAACCCTTGATTTTCACCCCTTAGAAGTGACCTACATCAACCAAAAGCTTCGCGGCACAAATAGAGTCTATTTAATGGACCCCAAATGGAGCCCATGTACCAAAGTGCCGCGTACGGCGGACGGACGGAAATTTTTGTATTCGATTTTCGAATTCTACGTACCTTGAAACGTAAAACATCAAATTTTGAGGGGGGGGGGGGGGTTAAAATTTTTTTTTCTTGCTCGATTCCATTGGCTTATTATTGAAAATAATAAACCAAAAACAGCTTGCTTACAAGTCCGAAACACAGTGAGACATTCCCCAAGCAACGTATCCAATCATATAATGACTCTTCTCGGTTATGTTGCAATTATGTTGCAATCGTGAGCAATTCTCGTGACGTTTTTTAGTTACCTATGTGCCTTAGCAAAGACATGAACATTTCAACAAAAAAAAAACCTTATTCCCATGACACACCGAATGGAGATCCCTCCTTCTCCGGGTTATTGGTTGTTTTGAAGTCGGTCAATCTGAAGTTAAATACCTACTTTCAATTACAATGTTTCACGTAGCGGGACATCGAAGGACATCGAATCAGGAAAGACGTACATTTTGGGAAAAGTGTTTTATTAAATAAATAAATAGGACCACGATGAAAAATATTTACAAAAGGATGATACACCCAAACAAGAAGTACTTATTAAGTTTACTTATCCTTGCATTAAGGCCTCATTTCGGACTTATTAAAAGCTATGTGCTGGAAAACGTACGAGCTAGGTATTTACAAAACGTCCATCGAGTACGTATGGCAGTGTTTTTTCAGTCATTCGTATCGTTCGTTGTCAGTGTCGGAGGTAGGTAACTTTTCAGTTAGTTCAATATCTCCTAAGATGTACGGTGATATATTTTTCGTTTTCGGCGTCCTTGTTTTGGTCATCGTCAGTCCTTTGTTTAAAATAAAACCAAAAATCTACCTATAAACAAATATTGGCACTTTGTCTCGAAAACGCGTTCACGTTTTCGTGCAAACTTTTTCTAAAAACGTCGGTCAAATCAGGTTCAGTTACTGGTATAGTGTATGTACCCGATACCTGTACGTCTCATGGTCTAGTAACGGTCAATATCATGTCAGTCTCCTCAGCACGCCGTAAACTAACTTGTACTAGATTCAAATAAATTAACTATTAGATACAAATAAATAATTTTCTTAAATAAATAAATAATCGTCGAAAAAGCACAGCCGACTGATAGGACGGTAGTCCCAGGGTTTCACTGTCTTGCTTTTGAGAAAAATTAATGTTAAGCAAACTCTTGCCAAAATTAAGAGCTCAACGAATTTTTTAATAGATAATTTATCAAGAGAATAATTTCATTCTCTTGCCATCAGGAGTGTTATTTATTTGCACATTTTATTCGTAATGTGCAACACTCTAGATGTAACTTTGAAGTAAACTTTGTTACTTGTGAATTTCCTTAGAAGAATAAATCAGTGTTTAGGTATGTTGAGAAGCTCAGTGAGCTATGAGTTAGAAGTTAGTGGTAGGTTGTAGGTAGTCATGTCAACAAACGTTTGCCAACCAGTTATAGTCGTCCGTGGAAGTATGTAGTGTTCTAGTTGTTGGGGCGTTCAGTACCTAACACTGTCAGAGATTGGAAGTCAGAGTGTTGTTTTTGAGGTTGGAGCGGTACAAGTTGGTTGGTCTCAGTATCGTCAAGAGCAGTTCAGTGAAGGGTTCAGTTTGGGTAGGTAAGTTATAAGTTCAGTCGTTCGAAATTTGTCGAATTTGTCCAGTCGAAGCCTTATTTAGGCGGGGTACTCGATGGTTCCTGGAGTCTGACCGCTGTAGGCGAGGACGTGGGCGTTGGGGTCGCTCCTGTGTCCATCGTAGTGAACGTGAGTGGTCTCTTCGTGGGGCTTGCTGACCAACTTCTTGAGTCCGACGAGGGAAGCGATGACCAGAGCCAGCTTACCGGTCATCAGAGCAGTGGCGGCCATCCAGGCAATAAGTTTCAGCTTGATGGGAACCAAAATGGCGGCAGCGGTGGCGATAGCGATTCCGAAGTACTGAGCGAACCTCTTCCTCTTCTTCCTGGCCTCTGCAAATAAAAAATTACCAATTTCGTTTATTTTTTTTTAAATTTTGTTTATTAAAATTTTACATGAGCGTTTCAAGAATTCAGAGAGTCAAGACATGAGTCAATTACATGAATAGAGAGAGAGTATGTGTGTTTATTGCCATTATTCATGGAGTACATTGTAAGCGTCAGTAAAGAGAGAAAGAGAAAGAGAACTATATAGGTATACAAATAAATAAATGTAGCACTGCATGTGGCGAACATCGCAGCAGGGGCCGTGGGAAATCCCCACTCCGCCAGGACCCGCCCACCATGGTGGCATCCCAAATCCAAAAACAACTAAAAATTGCTGGTCCATTTTGATCCAATTACCCATTTTGGATCTATTTTTGCTGGCATAAGGTACAGATAGATAATAATAATAATAATACCTAATAATAGTGTCAAAAGGAAAGAGAAACTCTCAGACCAGACAACTCTTAAAGCTCGGGGTGGCACCCTCTGGTGCGTACATACGCCGGATCGACGACTCTTTCGTGAGTTGTTTACGTTATTGGATTTGGGACGCCACCATGGTGGGTGGGCCCGAGCGGGGCCGGAACTCCCTACACCGCTTTCTGCGGCTTTTGCGCATCACTCAGTTTGTTTTTTTTTTCATTGTTATCAATAGTTTATTCCAGAATGACCAGTTTCCTCTTTAAAAAAATATTTTCTACATTGTTACTTTATGACCAATTTTATATACTATTTTTGCCATTATTTGTTGTTATAACTGTTTATTTATTGATGATTGTTATATACATATGTATAGTGACAATAAAAAGAATATTGATTGATTGAAGCTACTTAGAGATGCTACAAACAAATTGATGCCACTATTGCTAATCACAGTGTTTACTGACGTCACTTTGTACGATGGGATTTTCATTAATTAGTTCGTGGGCTCTGATAGAACTTTGAAGGTACTGTGGTTTCTCGTCAAATAACAGGGATAATGAATTGAAATCAAACCTAGAAGGTCTGGCCAAACGATCCGGTCATGGAGCAGTGTTCAGCAAACTTTGCTTCAAATCAAATAATATTTGAATTATTTCTGATTGTTGAATCGTGTCTCGACGTACTGGTATTTCGGTATAATAATATTATACCGAAATACCTGTACGTCGAGACGCGATTCAACGAGAAATTGTTCAAATTATAATCAAATGGGATCAGAGCGATCAAATGTTTCGAGAGCGAAAGCAGATTTCTGACATTTCTGATTCCTGCAAGGACTGGAAAGCTCGCTGATGCAACCTGATCATATCAATCATAAAAATGACCTCAGAAAAATCTTGAGATCGTCCGCAAATTTAAGTTTTTTCACGCCGACTTCAGTAGAAGGCGGATGTAGAGAATTGGCAACGTTGAATTTCAGGCCTACTATTCTCAAAGCTGGCAATACAAACATTCTTTTGTCTGTTAGATGATGTTAATTTGCATTTTTATTGATGGTGATGATGTTGCCTCAAGTTATCAAAGCCTACTTGGCGATAAAGACAAAAAAACCACAATATAAACTAATATCTCCCTTTAGTTTAGGTAAGTTCTATAAGTATGTTTATACTTCAAAGAATAATTCATTATAAACTCGTAGCCTCACACATAAAAAAAACTCTGGACGATTAATTCAGCTAGGAGATTATTTCTCAAGAATAGTCTTCCCTGATCAGGGAAGAAAGTGCACCGTTGCCAAATCTTGTTGCCGTGGCAATCTAGTGAACCAGCTATGTTCTGTTAAATTTTTGAGATGGTCCGAATTTGGTTAACCCTTAATTTTCCGCTTGTTCAAAAAATTTGATTTCTCATACAAGTTAGATGTATTTTGACAAATCTGTAGAATATTTGAGCAGATGGTTCCTAAAAGGCCCTATTACAGTCTGTCAGCTCAAGAATGATCTCTCCAAGGGCCACACAAGCGCTACCTGAGTCAGCAGAATCTGTCTTTAAACCCTATTTTGTTGGAGTAGAAGATGGAGACTTGGAAAAATCCTTGTGGGATGTGGTGTCTATTATTTCTCACAAAGTAATATATTCGAGGAATAAGGTGGAAAATTTCACTTCATAGAGGGATCTTTGTTGCCTTTGACAGTGGCTCCAACTCTGACGAGGAAACCCAACTATTAGCCTACAAGATGAGAAATGAGGGCAGAAGGTACCTCGAAGGCCCTAATATAATCTGTAAACTCGAGAATTATTTTGTTTATTTCGTTTTCTTACACAGTCGAAAGTTGAAGTATCAAAATAGCCAACAGCTACCTATCAGTTTTGGTTTAAAAGTGGATAAACTGTTCTAGGTAAAAATCGGACTTCCTAAAAGATACTTCAGGATATTAAGGGTTAAAGTGGGAAGAAATCGCAATGGATTTGGCTAAGAACTGCAATGGCTTTGGGTACAAAGGAAACGAGGAAAACTTATTAGTTTGGGTACATTTGGATGCTAGAATCCGAAAGGTAATGGGTTTCATGAATACAATGCTTTCCTATCTCTATTCCCTATGATGAAGGTGGCCTACTTGTGGTCTGTTCACCTTTCAGTATGTATATATGGTAAATACGAGCCACCAACCACCGCAAAGAAAGTAAAGAAAGTTGAAACATATCAGCAGTTCCGTATTCACGCTGGCTCTACGCATTCGCTGGAGTAAGGAAAGCATTTCATTAATAAATTACGAGGTTGTATCTTTTCAGGACCCGCTGCCACCAACCCTGGTGCTCTCACGCGTCAAGTCGTTCCTCAACTAATAACAGGCTCAACGGACCAATTTCCAACGACCTTCTTCCATAATTTTCAACAGAAACAAACCTGCTTTGCCCACCCAAGTTAGTTAATTCTATCGAGAAAGTCTGAGGTCGGGTCTTCGAACGGTACCAGACACACTAACCACGTTGAAAGGGAAACAGGTTGTATTTGTAGCACTGTTCCATTTTATTGTGGGGCCATTAAATTTCATTTCAAACTTTCACATCAGCCATTTTACAAAACCGTATCCAAGGTCCTCCGCAATGTATATGTCTGAATGTCACCCGTGTTGGTGCTCGGGCTGTTGAATTTGCCACAACCAGACTTCTTGGACTTCTTCTCAATCACTTCCAGTTTCTCAAGAGGCTGTTAATCCCAATTTTATTCGCACTCAGAATAGAGAGAAGTTGGGATTGTCTTTCATATAGCTTCAATATCGACCACTTCCGTCAGAGCTTCCCAAAAGGCTGAAGTGCCCAATTTCGGAGCTACACAATAAATTTGACGTTCTCCTGATCAGTTCAAATGTGTCCAAAAGATAGAGCTCCGAATTTCAAAAAGCATAATTTATCACTCATGCAGATGATTATAGTTTCTTTTAATGAGCTCCAGTGGTCCTGTCTAGGTAACAAATTTCAGTACTTTAAGCAGACAGGGAGAGCTCGCTCAGACCGTACTACCTCCCAATCACTTCCCGGAGTCCTTTAGAGGCAGTGAACAAATTTCTACTATGAACAAGAGAAAAGTTGGCTTCATAAGTCACCCGATTAACCCACACTATGCTGTACACCTGTTGGGAGATTGGAATTTGATATCAAAGTAATGAACTACATGGGATAACAGTTTATCCGAACTGGATTGAAATTTAGGTAAATAGGTTTCGAGGTAACTCGCTACACCGCTCGAAAGTCGAATCAAAACCAGCCTCCGGCCAAGGTCGAAAAAGATGAGACAGGTTGTAGGCAACGAAAATGGAGCAAAACCAAAGAACGGTACGATGAAACGAAAGTTGAAATTCCCGACGAAGAGGTTTTGATCCGATGCGGTGGCCCTGATGAAGGCAAGGGCGAGGCCTCACAAATTACTCCTGTCATTCTGGTTCGAATAGCCGCTACCGTTCGATCGTTCGCAGCCCGTTTATGGTGTCGACATCTGCGGAACGGGGAGAGTGGAGTCCGAGAACGCCTGTCTCGATTATGCCTTTCTTCTCAAGGATAAACCTACCTGTCTCTATTCTTCTGAAAATACACCTATCTCAACCCCAGGAAATGCTCGAATTTGCATAGCTTCATTTTCTTGAAAATTGGTTGATATAAGGAGAATTTTGCTCATGTTGAAGTAAGTGCAAGTTATCTAAATTTGTACAATTGAAATTGGTCTTTAAATGAGCAACTCGACTTGAGCCAGTTTTTCCACCAGACAATCTACAGAGACGATATTTGAGGCGTTTAAACGACTAGACTTCCCCCTCTTCCATTGCCAAGGATATAGGAGTGAATTGCAATGTTTTTATCAGAAGAAGGACTATTTGGTTTCCATACGTTATCACTCAAATATCAAGCTGCTGATGGCAGATTGCTCGAATCGCTGCTAAAGAATTTGTAGAAGAAAGTCTCCCAGTTTGGTAACTGGTCCAGAGGATTGGTAAGGAAACATCCAACATCTTCATAAAGGGAGGCTTGTCAACTCTGTTTATTGTCAAGGATATAGCGATTAATTGCAAGACTATATGGGTCATTTTCCCAGAAAGGGCCAATCGTTGTCCAGAGAAGATTCCGAATGCCCATTTATGGTTTAGGCGTTTAAAAAAAATTCTCCATAAACTATCAACTTTGTTCTACTTCGGTCAATCAATAAAATATGCACTTATTCCCGCTAAAATATAGAAATTAAAGTTTAAACTGCTAAATGTCAAGTAATCTGCCATGTCCGGACCCCTAGGTAGTCAACTTTGCTTGAACACTGTGAATCACCTGTGAAAGCAGCGGCCTGAATTTGTAGTGATTCTTTATTGCATATACCTAGACATGAAAAGAAGGGTTTGCAGATTTTTTCAGAGGTAAATAAAGGGAGCAGGAGGATAAAATGTGCTTGTCCGGAGGTTTCTGTCTTTAATCTGCCTTTTTTGTGTTTTCGTATTTTGGCGGCTTTTTATCGTTTCCCGCGGTTTACTACCTCAATAAGAGGTGAGGTTAGTCGTTAGGTTATCAATGAAAGTGGCGGGAATCGTATTTCTTCTATGTGGAGGCGTGCACAGGTGGTTTCAGTTGCAAAAACGTGGTGTCACAGTCACCGTCTGTCTTTCATCAGCCCTCTGTGAAACGGTAAGAAATCGAAATCATTTTTTCTTTTTGGTCTCTAGTTCTTGTTTGGAGCTGGTTCCAGCGATATGGTTACCCTTCAGTAGAGCAGCACCAGAATGCGGGAAAAGCTGAAAAACCTAAGTGCCACCCAGGAACTTGTGTCTTTCATCTGCCTTTTTCAAAAGATAAAAAAAATACTTTTTTCAAGTTGTCAACAATTCAATTTGAATTTTCCGTTGCGATTTAAAAACTTTACATTTTTCGACCTCAAAACTGTATTCAGCAACCGTGAAAATCCCTGGTACCAAGTTTTGGCTCGAAAAACCGATGAATCGAGTTACTTGGTTACTTTCTGAGGTTTCTAGGTTGCTATCAGAAAAACCGTGTTCCACGTTGGTTTAACCCTTTTCTACACCTGCGTCCCGCCCTGGTTCAATTTCTGGAATAACTCCCAGTTCTCGCTCCTCATGGAGATGGGGTTCCGAGTATTCTCCTTTAAGCGGAAACCACGCCAATAGGTTTCTTTCGATAGGTTTTCTTCTTTAATTTTTAATTAATTAATTAAGCGTCCCACTGTGTGTTCTTTCGTCGAAATTCAATCAGTATGGTGTGAGGTTAATCCCTTATTTTTGGCAGAACTTGAGTCGGACTTTAAGTTTTTTGAAATCTTGGGATACCGATTGTCCCTTTCTAGGAAAATGACCCATTTAGGTTTCTAGACAATATGAATCAATTAATGAACTGACAATCCGTCACATCAACTTGCATCTTTTGCACTAAAGGTTGAATAACTGTTGAAGTCGCCCAAGAGCATGAAATATACAAACATTTTAAAATACAGAAAACTCAATAACGCAGATGAGGAATCGAGCTTTAAACTGCGATATTCTTCAAGTCAGACTTCTACTTCAGATTTTGGAGTATACAAAACGGCACATAGAAGCCCATGGCTTTTCGAAAGCTCAAGATTTAGTCGCTTTGAAACAAACTGCTGAGTAACCAACGACGTCCAGTCACGGTTTGGTACCAGCTTCGCACAAGAGGCGGTTGATGGGACTTTTCACTTTCTTGATTGCATTCGAATTACCATACTTACTACGTAACAACCTCGGAAAGTTGAAAGGATGCCTCCGTATGGTTTAACGTTTTTGGACTGACAAGACTGTTTGGAGTGGACCGTCGTTTCACTCACATCTGCAAAAACTTTCTGTACGACAATCAAGACCTGCGAATTTGTTGAAGCTTGCTGAATGTAATAGAGAACTATTGGAATCGAGCAAGAAAACATTACATTTCAAGAATTCCAAAATCGAATAACAATTTTTCCGTCCGTTCGCGTACGCAGCACTTTGCCCTGGTTTAGTTGTGCCTCGAAGGTTTTGGTTATTGTCAGTCACTTCTAAGGTGGGGGAACACGTTTTCAAAACGGCCTAGATCGAAAACTTTCGATTTAAAAGTGTTGTTTTTTTCATTAATTTTGAATTTCCCTTACATTTACACAAACCCGAAGAAAAAACGTTGAAAACCGGTGTTTTTGATCACCCCTAAATTTTGTAATCTAGTGTAATTAATTATTCAGAGCGAAGTTTAATGCGAAACGAATGAGACCATTCAAAGCTCTGAACGATGAAACATGGTTAAAAGAGAGTTAATAGTGAAAAATTAATCAATATTGCGCGTGACATGCCGACGAGCCTTCTGAGGCCCCCCTCCCCCTCGAAAAACCCCTAATTGGGCCAAAAAATGCCACCTTTTTGTCCCTTCAAATAGATTTTTGAGCCATTCGGTTGTGCTTCTTTAACAGCTAAAAACCAAATTTCTTAATTAAGGTACCCACGCCTTTTGAATTAAGATGTATTGCTGGTAGGTACATTCTACCAAAAGGTAACTGCAAAGCCGAATTTTTCGTTTTGACTTGTAATATTAACACACAAACCATGAACGAAGAAGATTATTCTTGTATTTTGACCTTGTTTCTAGACAAGAAAAACCCTCATGTGAATCGATGGTTGGAAAATAGTTCAAAATTTCTTCAAAATATGAAGGAACTATTAATGACTATTTGTTTATGATTCTGTTGATGAAAAATCAAAATGAGTTGAAAATCTTTACCTCTGTCCTTCAAGTGAACGATTAGAGTTCGATTATCGCAGAAGATACTGAAGGCATTTGTTTATTCCCAGTTTTGAGAAATCCCTCATTCAGTTCCCTTAACTCCTTTTTGACCGATTATTTGATTGAACAATAAACACAGTTACTTAACCCTACCAACCTACCTTCCCCTCCCACCATCCATCCTATAAGTACCTAACGGGGATTTTATCCCTTCCCGATTCCACCACTCTTAGAACTGACAACCTTTCTGGTCCCACCCGTTCAAGAAACACCTTTGAAGTTGTGCGACAATCGATTTTCTTAACCCATTTCCGGCCACTGATGCATTTTTGCATCGTCATAATAATGATGTTTTTGAATATTGAAATAGTGAAAAATGGAAGAATTAGAAGAAGAAGAAGAAGAATAACAAGAAGTAGAAGAATTTTTCTCGTTCATGCTGTTCCTAAACTTTTCAAAAAATATTTTCTTTGACATTAGGAAGCTCAATAGGATTTGGGAAATTTGTTTGAAAAAGAGGCCATTATAGGCCAAAAGCGTGATTATGGTTGCTCAAATTCGATCCTGGGCGGGTGAGCGTTCTGGGCCACGATTCGAAACAGATTCTGATCCATCAATAGATTTTTACATTTTACCTAGATTTTTTTTTTAGATTTTTAACAATGAAATGGATAAACCCTATCGATTTGGAAAACTGAGACCTCTCAAATCCTATAAAATGTTAAATTAATAAAATTTGGAACATTTTGGCTCTCGATTAGTGAGCATGCCTGAGAATGATGCCTTATTTCGGCCGGCATTCTGTAAAATAGTTCATCCTCCTCCTCCCATAACTCTGTTATTTCTACCCTCGGCTTGAAATGGGTTAAGACTTATTTTGATATTTTTTATAAAAGATAACTTGAAGTTTCCGTTAATAGCGCATCCTTTATACCGCTCTTTTCAGCATTGCTCTCTCGTACATGATATGAAAAGAGTAGGAACAAAAAATGTCAGTTTTAAAATCTTTAGAAGTCTTACTGTTTGTTCTTTGGTTCAGATTCTGTTAAAACATCTCGGTCTCTCGAATTACAGTGGACAACGTTCAATAAAACCTCAGAATCCTTTCTATCGTTAGACAAAACACATTCCTGCCAAGTGAAATGCGCTTCTATACCTACTTACCTACCTTCTGATCTCCTGTTCTGTCACAATGAAATTCCGAGACTCTTCGCGAGGAAGAAAGGATGAGCCCTTTGTAGGGACACATCCGCGGAAATGAACGAGGTTGGAGGGAAAGTATACGGATTTCACCCATGAAGAGGAATCATCAGGAAATCTGGACGATCCTCCAGTGGAGGGTGGCAGTATAATGGCACGCATTCGGCGCCGCACGCCCTCTCGTTACGCGGTAAAAAGCGTGTAATCCGAGGACGACAAAAGGACCCCCGGGCGCCTTTTCCTGCGTCCTGGCGCGCGCCGTCGCTTTACGACTAATAAGAGATCCTCAAGTGCCCTGAAAAACTTCACGATTTTTTCCTATTATATTGTTTTGCGACATGCGGGTGAAAGTGAGCTCACGTCCACTCTTCTTTTTGAGGGAAACAATCGCACATAAAACATATTATACTATGTGCCAAGTTGATGTTTCAAGAAGAATGTTTCATGAGACGAGATATATTCTATCCTTGAGCCTGACACTCTCTGCCTGATAAAGTTGAATCTACGGCATTGTTAACTATAACAGCAACTATGTAGATCGACCCAACAAATGGTTCGGGATTGTGGTCAACTGGAAATATAACACCTTCTTTGCCGATCTTTCGGTAAATTTATTACTTTTATTGCAATCGCGTCGCTTAATTATTATGACAGTTCATCACATATGATTCCCCCAAATGTTCATGAAAATTATTAATAAAAGTTGTGTCTATCGTTCGTCTATATTTCCAGTTGACCACAATCCCGATCAATTGACATAATTGTTAACTATGGTTGGTACTTCCCCAATTGTTACAAAGAGAACAAAAGCTCATTTGTTGTTGTAGAGTTTCGAAGCTGAACTCCTTCCGAAACATCTCATCCACCAGAAAAGGATCACAACAAGAAAGGGATTCTGTTTTCAGATGATACGTACATTATGATAAGACGTATAAGCTAGATCATAGAGAATCCGGTCATAATTTGGCTCTCTCCCTCCCAATTTTTATTGTGAGAGTATCAGGAAATTTCAGAGTTACTGACCTCCGACAGCTTCTCCAAGGTTGATGTTGAGGGACCTGGTGAAGACGAACTTCTCCAGGTAGTGCCACATCTTGTCGTAGGGTGTCATCTGCTCAACGGCGCGTCCTTCCCGTTCGTCCAGTCTCGTCACTCCAGGCGTCCTTTATAAACAGAAAACGTCAACATCATAAATTCCATCGTAACATGTTGTGTTCAATTCCATTGAACTGGTACCATTATAACAAACAAAATTTACCCCCCCCCTCACTCTCTCTCTCTCCCCCGTGATCCAGTGCTGTAGCTCGATGTGCGCTACTGCTACCAAGTTTTGCATGAATACGCATTGGTCACATGACGGTAGTTCAGTCGCTAGATTTCTAACCATACTTCAAAATTCAGGCACACAAAAACAAAGAGAAACAATTGATGGAAGGATCGCTAGTTGAAGCAGATAGAGGGAAAAATTACAGTTTATACAACCCTATAAAAAAAAAAAATGGAAGCAGAACAAAAAAACGTATACCAAAAAGAAATAACCAGAGAAGTGGATACAGGGCCTCCTAATTCCCATAGTAGAACTCTGATACCAAGAATTGCCTATACCTCCGCGCCTCCCTGAAGAACAGCACGAGTTTCGTCCAGTCAGGCCCAATCAAGATAACCATCAGTTCTTTTCTGCTCAGCATCATCCTACCGAAATATCTGAGCCGTGCATTCCCCAATATTGGGTATTCCGCCAAGAAGTCTTCCGTGGTCTCATTCGCTCCGAGATAGCACAGAGAGCACAAAAACACGCGGTTCACGATCCAGGGCTTCCAACTAACATCCAGGAGCTCGCCCCTGCTCTCCATTAAGACCATGGCTTCATATTGAGTTGTGGACCTGACATAATCGACTTCCCAGTTCAGCTGGCGGTAAATGCAAATGGAACCGGGTTCCATTGCTTCTATCCCTCAGAGACTGTCCGAACTTCAAAAACTGAAGTTGGAACACCCAGAGCTGTGTATGACTAGTTGTTCCCTTCCTAGGAGGTCTTTCAATTGGGACGAATGATAAAGCAGAAACACGAGTGTGAATCGCAAATTGATGTTCACTGACGGAAACAAAATCAAATTAATCTCCTTTCAAATTTAACTGGTACAAAACCAGAAAGGAGGTTCTATCTTTTTACTTTCTTCAAATAAAGTTTTAGGATTCTTTATCAACAATGAAACAAATTAAATTTTGAATAGTAGGGCACTCACAATTTATGCTTTGCAGTCTTGCTCTTAGGTACCTATTTTCTGTCAAAGTAAACTTTATAGTAAACCTTGCTCAAAAATATGGTTGGTCGGTAATGCTAATCGAAAAGCCTTGTTCTTTGTAGGCGAGCAATCTATACAGACAAACAATAAACCATTGTGTAATAATTTGCAGCATTTTTTATTTTCCTTCCAAAAATAGAATTTCGAGAAAACTCTAAAACAAGCTTCTTAGGTGTTCCTACGAGCCATTTCAAGGGGCTACGCAAAGAGCTCAGTCTTGCAGGATCCAAAAATAGTATTTATATATTTTCAAAATGAAGATTCTCTCTTCGTCAATATTGTGTACGTTTTGCAAAATTGTTGTGCAAAGAAACAAGAAAGAATATTACCTCTTGAGAGTGACACCGGGAAGGAATGAGATGCTGTCCGATCGCATGGCACGACTCAAAGCACTGGCCGCCTCACCTTCCAGGCAGCTGGCTGGATCGCTGTTGGATATGCATCGGTCCAAGACGTTGGTCATCACCTTGAAACAAACCAAATAAATACTTTTAACATCTGTTTGATTGATCATTTTGCTTCCTCACTACCGAAGGTAGGGAAGCTTTGTATTCGTGAAAGAAGTGAAAAAAAAAAAAATGTCCTCCAAAATCAAAATTTCCACTTGCTTTTTGCGTTTTAGAGCTTCCCGAACAATTTTGGTTCCGTGTCTGTCTGTCTGTCTGTCTGTCGGTCTGTCGGTCTGTCTGTCTGTCTGTGGTCAATCCTTGTCCCGGGCAAAACTATACTAACCTGTGGTCCGATTTTGATGAAATTTTCAGGGATTGTGCGGGTTAGGTCCTAGACGGTCCCCTATAAATTTCAGCACCTTCGGATCAGCTGAGTGAGCTCCAAGGCCATTTTCTCTCCTGTTGAACGCAGGAAGCTGAAATTTGAGAGGCAGGGTCAATGGAGAATGCTGAAGGTGCCTGAGTGGTCACTGATCAGCTGAGTGAGCTCCAAGGCCATTTCCTCTCCTGTTTTTCGCCAACTGATTCTATACGTCCATGTTACAATGAGTGAGGAAGCTATTCTGCCCACCCAACTTGGCAGACGTTTTTTAATAGTTCCGTACATACTCTTGGAAGCACTCTTCACATATTAGGAATTATTCACACCACTATATTACAATATTAAAAGATATGGTAGGTATTTTAAAGAATGTCTTTCATGGAATGAGTTGTACTAAACGACCCAGTTCTGTCAGGGCCTTGACGTCTGAACAAACAGATTTTTTGCCTAATGCTCATTACTAGGATCAAGGCAGCAGGAGAGGCGCAATCTCCCGGAACCACTCTTTCTCTTGGGAGCCCTACAACAGTCGATTGTCGGAGATGTTTAAATCTCAATTCTATTCTGAACTGAAAGGACCACTTTGGTATCTAAGTATGATGATGAGTTGGGGTAAATGTAAATAAATTATATAACTGCCCAGGTCTGCAGATATAGATTGCTTGTAAACCTTCTCAATGCATCACTGCTTTTTAAAAAAAGAGTACTCTTCCAGAAAAGTGATGTTCCGTCCTCCGTAGACTGCTAACAGTTTTGGGGTTTTCTACAACTGAGCCCAATTTGCAAAAAACAATTTTTGTGCCTCTATCAACCCCACTCAGAAGAAAATCACTCAGGGGGGGGGGGGGTTGCTCGAGGTAGGACCTGTCTATAACATTATGTTCGATAAAAGAGAAGTTAATTATCTACTGAAATACTTAAACTTTCGGTAACTATCTTAACCCATTAACGCCCGAAACTTTTTTTTTCTATATATTTTGAAAATAGATCTGGTATTCTGACTCCAAATAGCCTTTAGAACACGGGAAAAATAATTTCAAAAATCTTCTGGTCGAATTTTATGGGCTTACGTTGCCATATCGCAACGCTGGGAGCCACAAGAACTGGTCTTCATTTTTCAAAGTATTGTGATCTCACCGGATCTACTAGGAATGTTGGATGAGGAATACATCCAATATTGAGTGTAATTCATCAACTCATTGTAACATTCATAATTAGTCAAAAAATACTACTAAAGGATTAGATAAAGTATCATAGCCCTGATGATGGAAACATAGGTATTTGGTAGGGTACTTGTAAGTTCTCACAACCTCCAGCCAGGCCAGGAATCAATCAGTTTGAAGGTGACCATCGTGCTTTGTGAGCATCCAGTGAGCTATGTGCAACACCCACTTGGCAGACTACTGTTTGTTACCGCGTATTTGACAGGGAAATCGGTAGTTCTGATGAGCTCCAATCATGGGTCTTTTACCCATTGAATTTGTAGATGAAGCTTCGTGCTATGTGCCTCACACTCGTGGCTGGAGGTATAAAATTAATTGAATTATACATCAATATGATAAGACGGATCTGGAGAAAAGGATCCCCAGGATTAAGGACTTCTCAAGAAGGTGCCCAGCAGCGTCCAAACAGCTCTGTATAAATATTGCCATATGGCAACACTGGGCGTTAATAGGTTAATACTAAAAAAGATTTCCGAACCAAAACTCAGTTCGCAAGAAACAGTTTCACACCTCAAAAGCCTCACATAAACTCCTCTTTATTAAAAATTCACATAGAGAAGGTTTCAAGAATGATAACTTCTAAATGCTAACACTATCACTTCTGTGGTTGATTCAAAGGGTACAATTTCAACACCATGCTACGATCACCGTAATTATGTATCTCTGCGGCGTGGACAGACTGAAAAGAAAGGGAAAGCTTCATAATGGAGAACCGGTGCCGTCCAGGGGTCGAGCTTTGTTGACCATGACCACACTCGTCTTCGTGGGAAAAGCGCAAGGGGAGAACACAGATGTGAAATGAGCCTAGCCATCATCACAGGCCATCCCAAGTTAAATAAAGGGATGAGCTCACAAAGGCAAAACCCCGTGAAAGTCAGATGGAAGAAAGTGAAGTGTAGAGCAGTAGTGGGTAACAAAGCAGGTTGCGTAGGTAGGTAGTTTTCGACAATCGTTACGGTATTCAACCAGTAGGTATAACAAACGACTTTCGTTCTTTATTCTTGACGTTGTCCTTTGATTGAACGACACCATTGAACTATCAAACAGCAGCGTTCCATTTGTTGCCTTTCACATAGTACAAAGGACTTAGCTCTGATTTTGCTCACTTTTGCACCAATTTTCAAGACAAAAAGACTCTGCTGCAACAAACGTATTTTAAAAATAGTCTGCCAAGTGGGTGTGGCACATAGCTTCCTCGTATCCATAACCCGATTGTATAGAAGATCCGATGTATTGCAGTTAATCTTGGCAACCGGTCTTGGCAACCGCATGGCAAACCATAATGTTTCCCAGTTTAAAAAAGGTTAAGTCTTTCCACTGGCTATTTTAAATAATACCCCTTTTCCTTGCTTTTTCAATCAAGTGCCAAATAATAATTCCCAAGCAGGGAGATCTGGTGACCCAATTGCACCATATAAGGATGACTACATCTACTACATGCAAAAATGTACAAGGAAAATACCAAAAATTTTGGAATGAAGAATAAGGCAAACAGGAGAAGAATCTCAAATTTCCCACCCTCAAGCAGCAAATTCGCAAGCCCCTATGACAAATGGAAATTCAGCCAAATGATTATTACCATGTATAACCAAGGGAAAAGTGAACCCTCATCCACTAGACAGTTAAGCTCCTGATGATGCCTACCCGGCGAAAGTACTTGAGTAAACTATAAAACGAGGACCAGCCTTCTTAATCCTCCCCTCACCCAGCTGTAACTACAAAGTAATGGCTACCACTATATGTGTTGTTGGAAAATGTAGAAGGTATGGATGTTACAAGGATTTTATGTTTGCGTATGCGCACAAAAGACATTCAATTTGGGGCTATGATTTTCATAGAGAACCATTTACACGCCAACTCGCACAATTCCTGACAATTTCATCGGAATTCGATGGAAAATGTAGAAGTTATGGCTGTAACAAGGAAATACACGTTTGTGCAGTGGCTATTATCGGTCTGGGGGCAGCGATTCCCATAGGGGACCATTTTCAACCCAATTTGCACAATCCCTGAAAATTTCGTCGAAATCGGATGAAAAATGTAGGTGGCAAGGAATTTATGACAGACAGACACACAGACACAGAACCAAAATTGTTCAGGAAGTCTGAAACGTCTGAAACGTAAAACGCGAGTGGAAATTTTGATTTTCTTAAACATTTTTTTTTTTTTCAACCTTGAAAAGTGAAAACAAAGCTTCCGGTACCTTGGTAGACTCGGAAGCAACAAAGTCACACAAAAATCGCTGTAAGTTATACACAATGGTCTCTCTGGTCATCCAATGCCGAAGAATGGGAAGCTTTGATCCCCCCGCGGGTCAAAAAATGAGTCCCTAATTGTCAAACTGTTCTCGTAATTTTGTCTGTAATGAATTCTTTAACTTTGGAAAAGCTACGAAACTACGTAGGTACTTCTTACGAATCAAAATTTCCACTCACATTTTGCGATTCAGATCTTTTTGAACAATTTGCGCTCCGTGTCTTTGTATCTTCAAGTGTGTCTAAGTGAGGCTCTTCTGGGCAAAACTATGAAAAAATTTCATACGAATTTGGTGTAATTTTTGGTAAATATGTGGATTAGTCGCTGGACGGCCCCTAATGAATTTCATTGCCATCAACTATGAATTTCTTAGAATGAAGGTTTCTCTGTTCGTGATAGTCACAATACACAGGACACAAACAAGGAGTGTGCTTGGATGAACGCTCTAATATTTATGATTGCCTATGAAATATTGGAACCAGTATGAGCTCTGAAGCTGGGGAAGAACCAAGTATATTGTATGATTTGTTATTTTAATTTCTAACAGTCATCTTACTTAGAGAAGGATAAATGTGCAAGAATACTATCTTTCTTGAATTGGAGTGGGTAGGTTGAGGGAGGATGTACTGCGGCAATATCCTTATAATTTCTTTATTAGTCGAGTGCTATTTCGTTATTTAAATAGCATCTTCAGGACTTCAGATAGGCATTAAGTGGTAGGTAAGTAGTTGTTTTGACGCATTTTATGAGCACTAGGTATTCAGTGTATATTGGCTTCAGTAGGTACGGCGAGGAGTTAGTGCTGTTATGCATCTCTTTGTCATCAAATTTAGTTGTATTTCCAGCGGAAAAATGGTTCTAATATAAAGTCTTCTTATGCCCTGGTTTCGTGTTAAGTACTACCTCCAGTAGGGTTACACTTGGTTTGTTGTAGAGAACTGAGGTATTCAAGGGTTTGTTCATCAGGGTAAGCAGGGTATACAGTTAACCTATTCCTTTTACACAAGGCACGTGTACTCAAGTAAATTCGAAAACATTTTCCAAATTCTTAGACACACATCAGTGGAATTGAATGCTAAATCTGTTAAAAATTAATTTGCTAAATTTGTTAATTGCTAAATCTGTTAGATGAACAAACCCTTGAATACCTCAGTTCTCTACAACAAACCAAGTGTCACCCTTCTGGAGGTAGTACTAAACACGAAACCAGGCCATATGAAAACTTTATATAAGAACCATTTTCCCACTGGAAATACCACTAAATTTGATGACAAAGACCAGATGCATAACAGTACTAACTCCTCACCGTACCTGCTAAGGCCAATATACACTGAATACCTAGTTCTCATAAAATGCGCCAAAACAAGGACTTACCTACCACTTAATGCCTATGTGAAGTCCTGAAGATGATATTTACATAGCGAAAGTGCACTCGACAAGTAAAGACATTTTAAGGATATTGCCGCAGTACATCCTCCCCCAACCTACCCACTTCAAAGTATTTTGACAAATTTAACCCTTAATGTCCCAAGGTATCTTTTTGGAAGTCCGATTTTCAAGCTTACTGCAACATTGCTTATCTGATTTAAAGCATGAACCGATATTTTTTTGGATAACTGGATACCGTTTTTTGGACTATCTGCCTCGATAACTATCTTCATATCGATTGAACTATCAATTGTTTGAAAAATCGCGGAAAAAAACATCGACTCCTGGAATAGTATCGTGATAATATCATCCAATGGGTACTTAGTTATAATAATTTCTGTTCATAATACTAAGAATTCATTTTTAACACAGAATGTGTTTTTGCGATGACCTACCGAAAAAAAATCGTCACGAAAAGCGACAGAAAAAACCGTTACGCGCCTTTTATAATGATTTTCACGTGCAACCAAGCCGTTGGTAAGGAAATAGAACTCCCGCAGTGTTCATTGCACAGAAATTGTTCACCATTCGTTGGAAAGCTCTCAATTTATATAGTATTTTTCTTGTAGTTACATATTTATTTATATAACATTTATAGGGTTTTAGACCAAATTAAATGTCTAACAATTATTTATTTTATTATTGCCAAAGACTCCACATTTATTATTGTTGTTTTTTATTTAACGGATGACTAGCATCGCAAAAACACATTCTGTGTTCCTATGATTTCATACAGAGTATGGAAAAATAAATAAACCGGGGGGTGCAGGGGGGCGGAGCCCCCCGCCGAGGCGCAAAGCGCCGAGTTTTTTCAAGTTGTTTCTCCGGTTCAGACGTATTTTTTACGTAAATACCGACAGCACCCCTCTCTTGATGTATCTTGATGGAACCTTGCTATAGACCCCCCTCTCCTTTGAGCTAGATATAAAAAAAAATGCCACCCAGCTTTCATCGAATTTAGAAAACTCTGTCAAAATACCCCAGAATTTGGGGGGAAAATTCGGAAAAAAATGTTTTGAACAAGTAAGAAATTAAGGGTTAAAAACATAAATTTACCATAATTTGCCTAACAATTATCTTTACCTCCTCATGGTAAGTTTTTGCTGGTGGTGGACCTGAATCTTTGGTTTCGTCTGCCCAGGGACCAATCAAAGTCACCACTGAAGAAGGAACAGCGTCTTCATATTATTGGACTGAAGCCACTATTAATAGTTTAGTCGTGAATCTGCCTTGTTATTAAAGATTTTTCGATTTTGTTGGTTCAATTTTTGTCACTCTGTTAGCGCTATTACTAAACATTTCTTTCATACCTACACGTCCCTGAAGCCTTGTGAGTTTCTACCAGTCAAATGAGTGAAAGTAAAAGGTAAGGAAACTGCAAAGTTGATTTGGACCGCGAGTGAAATAAGTACCTAGTTCTCCAGAACGACGACAGCTCGCGAAGAAAGTACCGTTTTACTGAGATGGACCGATGTCTGGTTGAACATCTATTCCCTTCTGCGGTATGGAACCCATGCCTGCACCGTCATGTGAAATAATACCTTGGACTAGCTTTGTCAGTGATTTTCACTTTCTTGGGATAGGCCAGGGTTTGGTGAAAAGGGAATGAACCGGATATTAAACTTTTCAAGTTCCCAGGTTTGATGGGCAGAACAACATCCGTCACTATTATCACATAGAATTTTAAAGATTTTTACCAGGAATCATGCATGATCACAGAATAACTGTCAGACGTGAAGGTAAAACTTTACAAAAAATAAAATGCAAATGCGAGAGAAATTTTTCATTATTGCGACCACATCAAAAATACTTGTCCATTTGGTTTAAGAGGAAGGTAAACTTTACTAGAGATGTGTGATAGCTTGCGAAAACTTTAATCATCACGTCTTACAACAATAATGTGCCAAAATGGTGAGGCTAACCAACTCATCTCAATATTAAGTACTGAGGACCGAACTTCGCTGCAATCTAAGTTATGTCTGTAAAAAACCACTTATAAACTAGGTAGTTTATTATTAGAAAGATTGGGACCAATCACCACTCTTCTGTCAGCGATCACCCGGACAAACACATAGGACTAGGTACTATCAACTTCCCTATTATTATTCCTATTTCTTGGTTTTACCTCTTACAGGTAACCACGGCTAGCCCAAAATCGGAAAGGCATTTGTACTCGCTTAATTAAATTGAATTTAGGTATATTCAAATTAATTATTTGGTGTATTCCATGTATTCCATGTATTCCATGACTTCGACAGAGAAGAACATTCATACCGATGGAGGGCTACATCTTTTACAGTGGTCGGAGGGGCATTTATCTGACAAACTCAAGCCTAGTATATTCCAGGTTTTCTGGTATTTTCGCTCCTCACTAGCTCGATTCGTTAGTACAGGTAATTAATTGGGATCGTAAATCATTTATACTGTTGTATTAGTACAATGAAAGTTTAGTAAAAATGCTATTTGAAACTATTCTTGAGTGTTTCTGCTGTACATATTTTATTATAAATTTAATATCTCTGGAGGTCTCTGGGAGCACAAAACAGGTACCAAAAGAAAGGGATACGTACTGACAAACACAGGAAGAAGAACATTTATAACTGTTGAATGTACTATATAGCCTAGACTTGTAAATCAGTAAATCTCCGGAGAATTTGATAACAAACCTAATCCTCTTGTACGAATTTAGTGCTAGGGGGTCGAATGTTTCCCAATTCCCCCTATATTACCTGAATTTTGGTTATTTCGATGAAAGAAATACAAGCAAAATTCAAATTTACTCACCTTCAGGGCAGGAGATTCCTGATTGTCTTCTACAGCCGCGGACCAAACGGCGCAAGAAAGCGCGGAGAAAAGCGCGACGTACCTCATACACAACATGACTAGTAATTTAAATTAAACTGGTACCGCTGTACTATAAATTTAAGAAAGCACCCGTAGTGTGATAAAATAGGGGTGAATCGCTATCCGAGAGGGCTGTGTGAGTTCCGATATCACAGGGGACAATGTGAAGAGAAGTGGGGGATTGCGATACCTTATACTCCAGGACCCCACTACGCCCCTGGTCGAGCCGCCCCACGCAGAAGAGATGCCGGCTTCCCCCTTCTCGCCGCGCCTCGACCAACGAGAAGGTATTCGGTCCGATTGTTACCTTCGCTTGACTGAAAAGTCTCGTGATTAATTGGCAAGGAGTGAAAAAAAGAAAAGTAATAGTAAACACGCGTTCGTTTTTAACAGGGAAAGTGTCTCTTCATTACGCCGTCATATATCGTGGGATTTTTTTACCGTCGATGGAAATCATTTTTAATGGACCACTAACCGAAACTAACAATGTGCATTCAGGTTTTGAAATATCTCTTTTATTAAGAATATCTTTAAGAGGAAAAGTTTCTGCTTTCTGCTTCAACTTTTCTATGTGCATTAGTTATCTGCGTACATGAAGGTCGTGCGTATATCTTTACTATGTCCGTACACTTTTAATGTAGATAAGTCCTAAATTCCTAAAACATCTCAGCTGTCATACTTGAAAAAAGAATCTTGGAATCATGAGGTTTTATCTCTTCTCATAGATCTCGGAATTATGACGGCGCAGATGTTTTCCCCTCCTTCAAGACCGGTCGGTCTTGCGGGTTTTGCATAACCTGAGTGTGAGTTCCCTTCGTTATAGTGAAATCACGCCATTTACAGTTTTCGGTTTTACGGTTTACAGTTCACAGTTTCAGTTTACAGTTTTCAGAGAGCTCTAAAACTCGGAATGTTCCAACTTTGAAATGTAACATTTTTCTATAATATGATTCTTCAAGGAATATTAAGAGGGTGAGTACTCAGTCTTGAATATAGACACATGAATATGGCACAAAATTCCCTACTGCACAACTATTTCCTCTTACATAGAAGACTATTCTATGTTGATCATCATTTTACAACGAGCTATCAGATCTGAGAAATTGACGTTTAAGTTAAGTCTGTAAGTATGTTTGTTAGATTTTTGTGAAATTCATAGTGTAAAATCTCGAGACCAATTGGAAAATGAAAAATTGGATGATTTCGTTAGAGTAATGCCCGGAACAAGGAATTGATCATTTACAGATGGAAAACTCGGCGCTTTGCGCCTCGGCGGGGGGCTCCGCCCCCCTGCACCCCCCGGTTTATTTCTTTTTCCATACTCTGTATGAAATCATAGGAACACAGAATGTGTTTTTGCGATGCTAGTCATCCGTTAAATAAAAAACAACAATAATAAATGTGGAGTCTTTGGCAATAATAAAATAAATAATTGTTAGACATTTAATTTGGTCTAAAACCCTATAAATGTTATATAATTAAATATTTAGCTACAAGAAAAATACTATATAAATTGAGAGCTTTCCAACGAATGGTGAACTATTTCTGTGCAATGAACACTGCGGGAGTTCTATTTCCTTACCAACGGCTTGGTTGCACGTGAAAATAATTATAAAAGGCGCGTAACGGTTTTTTCTGTCGCTTTTTCGTGACGATTTTTTTTCGGTAGGTCATCGCAAAAACACATTCTGTGTTAAAATTGTTCAAAGTGTTCTGAAATGCAAAATGTTAACGAAAATTTTGGTTTTGGAGGACCCCTTCTTTTCCTTAACTGTGTTTCCTCCTTAGATGATGGGGAGGCATAATGGCTGAGAAGGCTTCAACCATCCGATTTCAAAATCAATATAACGTTGGAAACATGGGTTGGATTTTCAGGGTTTCTGCAGAACAGGGATCTATAATATAGATGTTATATTAGGAAACCATATTATGGTTCCCTATGAACTGCGTTGCAGTCGGATTTATAGCAGCCTTTGCACAAGCGCTAACTTGAAATCCTAGTAACAAGCATGACTTTCACTGATGCATTGATTTTCGTGGTAATTTCCAGGGATTGGGCTGTTTGGAGTCTAGATAGTCCACTTTTGAATTACTACTGCCTTTGAGTATGTGCAGTCGTTAATTCCTTAAGGAACTTATTACATCCTCATTCCACTCTCGATTCCAATAAAATGTTTCGGGATAGTGTGGATTCTTCCATGAATTAATTCCATGTATAATTCGTTTTAGTGGGATAGATTGTATTCATTGAGATCGAAATCCCAAATGCTTTATGGGTCTTCAAAATTTTCCAATTCTCTTTAAACTTGGTTGGTCTATAAATTGGTATTTCTGATGTCCTCCTATCGGACTATCTACCCTAATTTTGCTGGGATACAATAAATCTATGTAACACACCCTCTTGGAAGACTTTTTATCATCCAGTTTTTGAATCTTTACACCTTGAAACCTAAAAATACCAACAGTTGAGGAACAGTTGGAAACAAAAAATTTCCATGGTCGAGTCAAAAAAGTTTATATATTTTAAAAGGTACCCACTAAAAGTAGGTTATTTTGTTAAAATGTCTCGACAATGGGTAGTTCGCAGAAGTAGGATTATTCAAATGGCTTTCCTCATGTTGATTGCCGCCTGCGAGAATCAGTAAAGAAATCGGAACACCTGAGAACTGGATTGGGGCATCTGATATCAACTTCACTTTCGGATAGTTGCGGTTCCGGAATGTATAATTTGGACCGGAGCCTGTCGTAGCTGCTCGTAAACTCAGTAGGTAGTGGAAGTGGATAGAAATGATCCAGCTTTTCGACGTAATCACCGTTATTCTGGAATGATCAACAACAAACGGATACGAAGAATCATTACCATTTGTCATTCCAGTCGAAACGTTGGTCAAATGTATTGAACTACCGACCTATTAAAAAGGAGAGGTGGTTATCGTACGATTCCATGGGTTTGTTCCAACCAACCTAAACATCATTTTTCTACAAGTCTAACTAGTTCTATTAATAAAGAAATAAGGAATTTTTATGAAAGGTAGGAAATAATAATTCAGAAACCTGCTTGGCGGGATTGTCAGATGCAGCAGATATTTGATAAAGTACGGAATATTATGCTATTTTATTATGATATTAATTGATTATTAATTGATAATTGATAGGTAATAGTTGATTAATTTTATTTTTAACTTTATTTCATTATGATATTCTTTTTAAGATTTATTAAATTTTACCTATATATATTTTTTTTTTAGATTTTAGATTTTTTTTATTAGAATATTACGTTTGGTTTTACAGTATTTTACATCTTTTATTTGTGAGACTTAAACATCTTTAAACACAAGAATATTACGATATTAAAATACACTCCTGCTCAAAATTAGCGCACCACCATCCATTTTTTCGTTTATCTCTTTCCTTCTTCCCTTATAAATTTTGTATCCTGGACTGGCCACCAAGGAGCCTAAACATGAATCCGATAGAGCATGTTTGGGACAAGCTGAAAAGAAGAATTCGAGCCAGAGATCCACCATCAGACATTCTTCAGCAGCGATAGAGGAATGGGACAATATCCCCAGGAAGGTATCCAAAACTTGATTAGAGGCATCGGTCGATAGCTCCAAGCCCTCATCCTAGCTAGAGGAGGTAATACCAAGTATTGAACAGCTAAACCGACATAATTCAAACCTTTTGGTTTATTATTTTCAATAATAAGCCTTTGGAATCGAGCAAGAAAACAAAAATTTTAACCCCCCCTCAAAATTTGATGTTTTACGTTTCAAGGTACGTAGAATACGAAAATCGAATAAAAAAATTTCCGTCCGTCCGCCGTACGCCGTACGCGGCACTTTTCTTAGCAACACTGGACCGATTTGGTTCAAATTTGGTATATGGGCTCCATTTGGGATCTAGTTATGCCGCGAAGCTTTTGGTTGATGTCAGTCACTTCTAAGGGGTGAAAATTAAGGGTTGAAATTTTCAAGAGTGCCCTAGCTCGAAAATTCTCGAAATAAAGGTATCGTTTTTTCACCAATTTTAAATAGTATTCAATTTTTTAAAATTTTTGAGACCACCCGGAGCTCTGTAGGACAAACCGTTCGGTCCCTACGAGTACTTGAAGGTTTTCCTTCGATAAAACAGAATCATGAGTGTGAATCGCAAAAGAGGTCTAATCTCCATTCAAATTTTATCGGACTAAAATGCGATCGCTGTTCATTTCTTCGATTTGTATACAAAATAATTTGTATACTTCTGCGTAACCAGTAATCAAATTTCCATATGAAGCTTTCTATTTTTCCTATCGAGTGTGAAGCGTTTAGTTCTTTCTAATAAACTTGATTGTGAAGGTGTGAAGCCAGTATGGTGTGGTAGGTAGTACCTAGCTGGTAGGTAAAAACATATTGTTTAGCAATGCATGCATTCCAGGGGACGTCCCATTGGATAAGCATTAGATCAGTTTAACCAGTTGGTAAGCGATAAAACTGTTTCACTTGATGTAATTTATTTATAACTTTAGGCAAGAAATAGTGACCCCCCCCCCCCTCACCATTATCTACCAAAACATTTCTAGCGGCATGGGAGCCTCGAATCTGAAGAGCATTTTAAAATCCATGATCTATGATACCCAACATGCGAATTCGAGTTCACCCCCCCCCCCCCCCACCAACCCCAATGGTGCCAGTCTGGCACCAAAGCGGAAATACGTCGTAACATTGAACTTCCATCTATTAGTTTTAGTTGGCGGTCCGTCGAGGTTCACATCCGTATTCAAGGTGAAACACAAAAAAAAAAAAAAAAAAAACACGAAATAAGCGGTTTATGGCATCATGGCACCATGGTGGCACCACTATTAGTTCCATGGTGGTACAGAGAATAATTCATGAAAATCCGGAGGTATAATGAGAATTTTTCCTTAATTTCAAAGCTTAGGTACCATTAGTAAGCAGTACCGAAATATTGAAAAATCGGATATTTTGTGAATATTATCCCCCCACTCACCCCCTCCCCTTGCGAATTTTGGTCCTCAGGTGAAATTATGTACAACTCGGAAGTTATATGAGTCAAACAAAAAAAGAAACACACAAATCGGTTGGAAATTGAGGCCTGGGCAGAGTTTACAAGATTACGCCCGCAAACGCACGTTTTTTAAGCATTAACCCCCCCTTTCCCCCCCATAAAAAGCAAAATTCAAAATTCCGGCGCCGTAGTGCACAACTAGATAGTTTTCCGCGTCGATGAAAAAAAGAACCACAAAAATCGGTTGAGAAATAAGGGCTGTGCAGAGTACACAAGATTATGCCCAAAAACGCACGTTTTTTGAGCATTAACCCCCCCTTTCCCCCCCTTAAAAGGCAAAATTCGAAATTCCGGCGACGTAGTGCACAACTAGATAGTTTTCCGCGACGAACAAAAAAAGAACCAGGAAAATCGGTTGAGAACTAAGGCCTGTGCAGAGTACACAAGATTTTGTTACACACACACACACATACACACACACACACACACACACACACACACACACAGACATACACCTATGGTTTTTTTCGCGGATTTGGATTCAGAATGGTCTAAAACGGATTACTGTGTGGTTTTTTTTTTTTCTGTTGAGTGTTGTCCAACTTCACCCCAGATCGATCGCATAAGGACGCCCAAGTCTTACTGTGGGACGTCCTAAAAAATGTTGGTGGGTAAAAAACGCTGCAAATCATTGCTCAAAGGCTTCTTCTCTCTTCAGATCACTGATCAGCTGAGTGAGCTCCGAAGCCATTTTCAATCCTATTGAATGGAAGTGCTCTTCCAGGCGTCTCCAGCATTCGAGGAGATCTTCTTCACTCTTCAGATCACTGATCAGCTGAGTGAGCTCCAAAGCCATTTTCAATCCTATTGAATGGAAGTGCTCTTCCAGGCGTCTCCAGCATTCGAGGAGATCTTCTTCACTCTTCAGATCACTGATCAGCTGAGCGAGCTCCGAAGTCATTTTCAATCCTATTGAACGCAGGAAGCTGAAATTCGAGAGGGAAGGTCAAGGGAGAATACAAATGGTGGTAGGTGCTATTGATGGAGAACCAGTGATCTATACAGAAGGGTGATCTATATCTATCTATCTATATCTATATATACAGAAAATAATAAACCTTTGAGCAATGATTTGCAGCGTTTTTTTTCACGTTTTCAATTTTTATAATTTTACCACAAGAAGTAAATTTTTCTATAATTCATTAAAAACATATTTTTTTCTCGAATTTGTGCTTTTTTTGGTTACCTTTTTCCTTCTGTGTTTGCAAACAATGTGTGCAAATAGATAAAAACTTGATAAAGGAAAAAAAAGGGGACAAACGAAGAAATAGATGGAGGAGCTCTAATTTTGAGCAGGAGTATATATTAGACGTGTATAGCGGTTAGACATGTATTAAATACCTACTTGGTTGGAATAAACCTCATGTTGAACTAAAGGGGTAACTTTTGTACTTGATGGGTTCGGATAGTTATGGCTCAATCGTCAATCAGTTGATATGAAATAATCTGAAGTAACGATCGAAGACGCATTGAAAATAGAAACCTTGTAACAGGATCTAGAGAGGATAATGTTTCCATCCTACAATTCTAAATATGCGAGATTATATCTGGCCAAGTGTGTTGTTAAGATGTGAATGTCTCAATTATTATTTTCAAGGTTATTATTTGCAAGTCGCAAATTAGGAAGTAAAATGGATACAAGTTCCCTCTATTTCCACAGGTGTAATATTCATCAAATGACCCACTTCCATACAATTCCTAGTGACAAGAATGAGCGCGTCAATGAATGAGTGAAATCGAAATTTCGAGCCGGCAGAGGACGTGTGTAAGTACTTGACGACAACTACGTGCTTTACCCGTTAAGGCTTCCCACCTGATTTTGCCTGGTTTCGATCGAAATCTTTCTCTAGTTCGCTTCGTTTTCTATTTCCAAGAACACTTAAAAGGAGACGCCGAGTACTTAACATAAGGTCAAAGCTGGAAAGCGGTCTAGCATCGCATTTTCTGTCTGTGAGCGTAGATGATGGTTTTGGTGTAAGTAGGTACAGACCGCAGATTGAGAGAATCCAGACGACCTAATTCCCTGGGGTAGCCAATTTCACTATCTTCTTGCATTCTCAAAAGTTTCGGGACTCAGATAGCAAAGGCATCAAACGGAATTTTGACTCAGTTCCGCTTCTAAGAAATCTACTCTTCTCTGAGTGATGGAAAACAATTCAGGGGAAATTCCAGATCAGCTGTGTGAGTAGTAGCTTCTAATCGGATTATTTGACCATTTACTTGGACAAATTTCATGAAACTTGTTAAGTTGATCAGGTTTGGTGAGCCTTTTTGAGGGTTTCAATCTACTTGGTGTGCGAACCATCAACCGAGAGTTAACTTCTCTCCTATTCGACATGGAGCACTGAAATTCGGTACAAAGAATCTAGAAAAACTCTGCAAAGGACTAGAAATAATCAGGGATGTCAGAACAGCTGTGTAAGCCATAAAGCTAACTTATCTTTCCTTCTTGCTCAAAATCAGACGATCCTTATAATTGACCTTTTGGAGATCACTCACTGGAAGTGATGAGAAGGATCTCAGGAATGTCAGACCTGATGTGAGTCTCCATGGAGCGCTGAAATTCAGTTCGCAGATCACTTGGAGTGGCAGGAATCAACTCAGGATTGTTAAATCAGCTGAGTGCAATGGTGCTGAATTATCCCTGATTGGCATCATTGGAAGTGATAAAAATTAATGAGGAGAGAAAACATTAATGAATTCTTGCAGAGGATTTTTTTTTGAGGGGATGTATACAGGGTGTCTACACTTAAGATGGGCATAAATTCGGGGTTCGATTCTACAAGATACTTCCAACAAAAAATGTCTCCTAGCAATTTTCTTTTAACCCACTCCAAATTCCTTTTTTTTTCACTTTAAAGTTTTTTTTCGTGTTTTCGACTTTACGGCACTGAAATGGGCATAACTTCTTATTTCTCCTGAAAATTCAAATCTAACTACACCGTTAGAAAGAATGTTATATTCCTAAGCTACCTAGTGCAAAATCAAAATCTTTCAGCAATAAAATAGTTTCAAAAAATCAAGTCAAAAAATCAAGTCAAACTTTTACAAATTTGTCGAAACTTGACTTTCTTCGACGAACGTTTTCACTCTAAATCCCAGCCCATTTTGATGGGCGCTCTTCGGAGAAAACATGCTAAAATAGTCAGCTTTCCAACGGTCTATCAATTTTTCTTTTAAACATTCAAATTGAAAGAGTAAATGAAGTTTGAATGTTTATGGTCCCCCTCGATCTCAAAATGGCTTGACGAGTTTGGTATCATTTCCTATGTAATTTTTTAAGCTGAATCCTATGGTGATACTTCCGAATGATTCCGACTGCTAGAAAGTGGATTTTTCGAAGAAAACCTTCGTTTTTCGTACATAAAATACGCATTATTCGTACATATGGTAGTGAGCGTAAAGTAACACCTTTCTACTCAACAAAAACTTCAATCAGCTAGAAATTCGGTGTTATTATTGAGTAGAAAGGTGTTACTTTATGCTCACTACCATATCTACGAATAATGCGTATTTTATGTACGAAAACATTACCCATGCAAGAATGCACTCCATATGACAACCTATCTCATACCAGGTCCACCTTAGTCACGCACAAAAGTGATAATTAAATTAATTCTATACTTACTTTCCTTTCTCATCGTAGGTTTCTGCGTGCATTTATTGCAGTTTCCTATTAGGAATTCGATCGTTCCAAGGATCTCGAACACTCCGCAACACGCGAGATGGTTTTTCCTCGGCAATGCGGGTTAGTAGGCTCACCCTCTCATTTAGCTATTCATTTAATCCTAATATAAACAACATTATTCAGTAAGGTACTCCAGGTTTTTAGAGCTGGTCACGGAAGGGTGCCAGGTACCCGGTAGTCAAGTAGAGCTAACGGGAAGCTCCAGACTGCTGTCAGTAATATAGATCAATCTAGTTGATGATTCGGGATTGGCATTTTTGACCTCCAATCCGTATTCAGAGCCCTTCAAATCCTGGATTACGATTGTATACCCTAAAATTTCCTTGGAGCTAGAAAGGGTGAAAGGGTAAGAAGACTATGAGAGGAGGGTGCGCTCCAGGCGAGAGATGAGCTGATGGAAAAATAAGTAGTTCAAACCTCCAGGGATGTTCTTATTTTAATGAACTCTTTCAAGGTGTTTGGAATAAAGCATTTACATCAATATACAACCAAAGTACGTCAAATTCAAGAAAATTCAGTTTTGAACAAGTTAATACAATATACCTGTATATTACGATATAAACGTATTTAAGTACAGTTAATGCAATTTCCTAGGGATTTATTTCGAGGTTTTGACCTGCTAAAGTACACTGCTAGTTTGTATGCTGAGTCTGCAAACTAATTTACTCTTACTCGTGACCATCGGATACCCCTCACCTTTTTGAAAAGCTCTCACTGAGATTTCTCTTTTTATTAACATGGATAATTTTTAATAACATGGACTGGGAGTCATTCTAAAATTTACGTAACGACACCAAAATTTGTAACGATCCCGCACTTTAGATATCCGGCACAACTCGAATGAAAACTGAAGGCGATCATTAATGAAGTTAGGTATAAGTAGGTGTAAGTTAGACACTATAAATAGGTAGATAATATGAATACCTAAATAACATGGATACGTTTACTGTAAACATATCCATGATTCAATGTTTTTCCGTGAAGCAGAGAATTTTTTTTAATCAAAACTATCTCAGCTGCCATTTCTGACATCGAGGACTTCATCATCTGACTTTCATTTATTTATTGGTTCCGATGATTTTGCCCATGGCTTCTTATTGCCTCACCCTTTTAGGTGGAGGGTCGAAAAATTGAATCAGATCGAAGAATTTTCAAGATCTGAGATCCAAACGTCGAAGTATTGAATCTGCTGGATAACAGCAGGGACGTACGACGATTGAAGAGGACCAAACCCTTGGACCTTGTCACCAACCACTAGAAGAGAAGTGTGCCGTGTGATGTGGAAGTAGGTAGTGATCAACAAAACCACAAAACTGCGTTTAGCACATATTAAAGAGAAAATACTAGATGTATTGTGTACAATTTTAATAATTGCTAATCTGGACAATCCTAGAAAATTTCATCAAAGTCGGATGAAAAATGTTAGTATGTATGGGTGTTACAAGGATTTTACGTTTGCGCATGCGCAGAGACTTCCGTGAATTTTAAGGCCTTGATTTTCATTGGGGACCATCTACAACCTAATCCGCGTATTCACTGAAAATGTCATCGTCATCGGGTAGAAAATGTGGAAGTTATGCCCGTTACAAGGAATTCATGACAGACACACAGACAGACACGGAACCTAAATTGTTCAGAAAGAACTTTTTTTTCAATCTTGAAAAGTGAAAACAAAGCTTCCGCTACCTTGGTTGACTCGGAAGTAAAAGTCGAATTGGCAACGTTGGCATCTGTGCTTAAAAATCTACATAAAATTCATGTATATATTCAAGCACAAATGCCAACGTTTCCTTCAGAGTCAATGTTTCTTTTTTCTTTATTATTCGATATAACGTCTTCCGGAAACCGTACAATTACATTCCTACCTCGTTCGCACACCATTGTGCAAACTAGGTACGAGTACTATTGGGTAATTTACAATAGTAAGTGTTGGATTTACAGTCTTACTCAAGTAAAGACGTTCGCCCGTCAAAGCTTTCTCGATAAATTTCGTAATTTAACGAACATTTCTTTCCACCCGTTTTTTCCTGTTGATAAAAATGAGAAGCCGGTTGATCTTCAAGAATGTGGAGCGCCTGGCTTGACCAGTCATAGGCGGATTCAGGAGACGCCCGAACTCATTCAACAACTTTCATTAAGTTTTGGTGAATTGCAATTTTTTTATGGAACGTTTGTTACTGAAAAAAAAGGTTTGCCAAGATGGTGAGCTGTATAGTTTTGTCACAAGGAATAACGTGGATAAATAGAATCTTTAGAAACTGATTGTTTTCAATGCAAATTCGTCGATATAAAACAAGAATTAAACGACCAAGTAATATGTTTGTGCGCATGTGCAGAGTGTATTTTTGGTGTGAGATCGAGATGATGGATATGGTACCATCCAGGAGCACAAATATTTTGTTTATCAGTAGAATTTTACCTTCTTCTGACCTAAATCACTAAGGGCATCTCGCACTGTAAATAGAAGTGCTAATTATTAAGTATTGTAGGATACATGAACATCCAGGTGCTCTTTTTGAAAGTTTAGGCGATACTTTTCCGGCTCAGCGGCTCGGACATGGCCAGCCGTCACACCGACTTTTCATCGGACAGACGGAATGTGGTGATGGAGAATGCCTAGCGTGAAAATATCCTGTTAGTCCCATTCGTTGTTAGGCGGAGAGAAGGGTGAGAGATGTGTAACTAAAGACATCCCCACACTTCAACCTGGAACATCTATCTGTCAGTTTACAACGAGTCGCGTAAGCTACTTTCCATCAACATGATGCATTCAATAGATCTCGAAATGGTACACCATCCGAATAATAACAGTAAAATTAGGTGGATTCTTTATAAATATCAAATGTCACTGTGGGCACCAATATAGTTGATTTTTTTCTCGTTTCATTGGCTTTATTTATAGTATACAGCCGTTACAAGATAAAGTTAGCTATCTAAATCATTTATGTCATTTGTTTTTTGGTTTATTATTTTCAATAATGAACTATCGGAATCGAGCAAGAAAATAAAATTTTAACCCCCCCCCCCTCAAAATTTGATGTTTTACGTTTCAAGGACTTCTAAGTGTTAAAAGTGAGGGTTGAAATTTTCAAGAGTGCCCTAGCTCGAAAACTTTCGAAATAAAGGTATTGTTTTTCCACCAATTTAAGATAGTATTGAATTTTTAGAGATCATGCGGAGCTCTGTAGGACCAACCGTTCGCTCCCTACGATAGCTTAAGGGGTTCCCTTCGATAAAACAGAATCACGAGTGTGAATCACCAAAGAGGTCTAATCTCCGTTCAAATTTTTGGTTTATTATTTTCAATAATAAGCCTTTGGAATCGAGCAAGAAAAAACAAATTTTAACCCCCCTCAAAATTTGATGTTTTACGTTTCAAGGTACGTAGAATACGAAAATCGAATAAAAAAATTTCCGTCCGTCCGCCGTACGCCGTTCTGACTGATATGCGATCGCTGTTCATTTCTTCGATTTGTATTCAGTTTTGCTTTCTGAGCAACCAGTAATCAAATTTCCATATGAAGCTCCCTATTTTTCGAATCGAGTGTGAAGCGTTTAGTTCTTCCTAATAAACTTGATTGTTAAGGTTTGAAGGCAGCATGTTGAGGTAGGTACCACCTACCAATGGTTGGTAGGTAAACAAAACTACAACAAACTGCCTACTAGGGCATTTTTGAAAATTTCAACCCCAACCACCAACCAAATGGAAATGAAGGGTTGAATTTTTCAAAAATGCCCTAACTCTAAAACTCTCGTAGGTAGTAGAAACCTATGGTTGGTAGGGGGAAAAAAATAAATAAATAGTGACTATGGAAAAGCTGTGATTTTTGCAGACGAATGATCCATACAGGAAAATAATAAACCTTTGTTAATTGATTTTTAGTGTTTTTACATTTACAATTAATTTTACAATTTTTTATAAATAATTGAGTTATTTACAATTTAATGTTTGTAGTAATACTGTATACTTCCATATCTCCTGTGGCGACAATTGTATTAAAGTTAAGGAGGTTTGATTATCAAACTTTGTCTATCACACAGCTGATCTGATCCCCTTTCTCAGACCCTTCTTCTCGGTCCCCAAGTAAAGAAGATATGACAAATTTAAGCTCTACAGGATGGACAGAGGGACTATTAGATGGATCACTCAAACCTTAGAGCTCGCTCGTCAGTTTGAGAAAAGAAGGTAATGAATTCATTGAACATAAATAACAAACAAATAAGCTTGGAGTTTTATGTAACGAGATGTGGTCAAATAGAATCCAGTTTGTTAATAACTTCCAACGTTGAATAAAACTGGCTTCTTTTCACATCACCACAGTCGTTTCAATACTGTTAGTAACTGAAACTGCCATGAGTAAGCAATCACAAACAAATCATGATGATTAATTGCCATAAATGACTATTATTTATAGCTATTTGTTATACATCTGACGTTACTTTGTCTTGAAACAGTGCATTCTAGTTCACACGTAGCATTAACGGGGTTTTACATAAGCCTCTAACGGGATTTACTGGTCTTTGGGTTCATAGCAGTTCATCATTCATCGTTCCCACATTCATTGTTTCATATTTGAACGTAATAATACTATATTAATTTATAGTTATTATGTATTTTTATTATTTTTGTATTCAATATACCTCGTTGTCTCGAGCAAAACTCGATGGCACTGTTCTGATGAAATTTCCAAGTGTTAGGTATTTGAGTCTTGGATGGTCCCTTGAGAATTGAATCATTATCGCACCAAAGTTACTACAAACGTATACACGCAAACGAACTAAGCGTGATTTCACGAAAAATCGAAGACCTTCCAATACCTTCAAAATTATGATCGGACGAAGATGAAATTATACTGAACCACCCATTCCATCCAGCACCAACCACGCAATCCCTGGAAATACCAACGGTAATCCGGACACAATAATATTAATAGGGGATCATTTTAAGCCCTAACCAATAAATTTCTTGACAGCCTTGATAGGCTCAAAAGCAAAAATTTCAATCGAGCCGATATTTTCTCAATGATGATTGAAATCATGTTGATATAAGAGAAGTTATAACTGCTCTCATCAATTTCGATTGAATAATCTTTGCGTCGACAAAAATACTGCTATGCCAGGAAACTACACTTCCTACCTGAATAAGCTTTTTAAATAACTGGTTTCTGCTTTTTTCCTTCTTTGTTTTCATGTTTTTTTTAGACACTTCCGACTTTGCATCATTAGAGCGGCCTTAACTCACCTCTGAAGTACCTACGCTAAGATACCTATGACACCTATGAGGCATGTTTGCGCCATTGCCTGAACTTTTTCTCTCAATCTCAGCTGGACGTTCGCATAACCTGGCATCAAAAAAAGAAAAAGTGATTGCCGAATCTCGGTGAGATCTTTTGAGGGGTAAAAGTTTTTCCATAGACGACTGCGTTGCCTGTGTGTGAATGAATGGGAAAAAAAGAAAACTCAAAAACTCTTCCCGTTGAATCCAAGGTCCCTTCCTCTTAGAAGGAGTTCTATTACTTTTTATCTCGGAATCTTTTCGATTTCTGCAGGTGAAAAGTGATTATTCGTAGGGACGTGTGGAAAAGTGGTTTTCGAGAACTTCCTCGGTGGGAGACGCATGTAGGAGTGATACGGAGATTTTTCACATGCGTAGGCCAAGGCGAAAGGCAACTTCTCTTTTCATAACAGCTGATGAAGAATGAAGCCATGACGTGTGTTGTACTTTGTGGGTGTGTAATATTTGATTTTTATTGTTTTGGTTCATCTTCATTTTTGATAGTTAAGCACCTCATGACAAATTCCATCTTAGTTACTTTTTTGTATATAATCAAATTTCAGTTCGAGTTCAAAAATTGTACCAGCGTCATGACTAGGGGTTCGTTCGTAGTGCAGTTTTAGAACTTGTCCAGAACTGGAGGAGTTCTGAAAAATGGCCGCCCAGAATTTCGAACTGTGTTCTCGGATTTCCTACACTGCGAACGCTTCCATGAATCGGAACTGCTGTACCTAATCTGTTATCGCCTAACCTTCTCCTTCATTGTGATAAAACGCTGCAAATTATTGTGGTTTATTTTTTTTCTATAATAGATCACTCGCTTGCAACGAAGACAGCTGACATGAATCTCATTTCGAAGAAATAAACATTCTGATTTATTTAAAGTTCAACCTTCCTCATATGGACCAAACTGTTGATCCCACAAAACTATGGGTGGTCTCATTCCATTCTAAAAATTCAATTTCATTTAATATAAAGTATAAAATATTAAATATAATATATTAAATAGGTAGGTAGGTACTTAATAGATATACAATATTAAATATAAAATACAATTTTGTGGAAGAACAATTATTAAGTATTACTTAAATTTAACTCTATTTTATATTAAATAGGAACTAAATAAAATAAAATTTCGTGGAAAAACAATACCATTACATCGGCAGTTTTCAAACAAGAAGGACAAATGGTACCTACCTAAGGACATACGGAAACCTTTATTTTTATTTATTTACTGTACGTACCTTGAAACCTAAACCATCAAATTTTGAAGGAGGGGTGTAATTTTTTTCTTGTTCTATTCTAAAGGGTATTTTTTAAATAATTAACCAAAATCAATTCGAAGTTATTTGCTATGAATGAATCTGAAAAAAAACTGGCTTTTTACCAACATTAAAATAAGAAAGGTAGTTACTACTTTTTTGGTTTTAATTCATTTTTGAGAAATGGAATAAATTATTTATTTTGAATTGTTGTATCTCCGTTATTTATTCTAACTACAGAGCTTAGGTTGATGTCAAACAGTAGCAAATTTAATCTACATCAAAAAGTTACTTGGCATAAATTATTGAAATCATAATAAAAACAAATAATATAATAGTTTTAAAAAACCGACAAAAGTGGAACAATTTAATGGTTTTCAGCGCACTTCGTCAGTAACAGAGGGTTTTAACGTTGCAAATACGTACCATAAAAATTCAAAAAATGCCTGATGAGCCACGTACCCGCCTCTCATTAAAGTTCCTTGAAACCCCCACCAGAGAGCTCCTTTGTAGGTGTCCGGAGTTCTGATAACGAGTTCGAGAAAAAATCCGGAACGCCAGAACCGAGTTCCGAACTAGTCCGGAACTGTGTCCGAAAGTCACTGCGAACAGCGAACTCAGTTCCAGAACTCGGAATTCGTGCACTGCGAACCCGTAAAGCCCTACTGCGCATGCCTGTTCTAGAACTGTCCCGGACTGCACTACGAACGAAGCTTAGGGCTCGGCATTTTGCATATTTGCATATTTTTTTGCGATGTGCCGAAGCTGTAAGGAGCCCAAATATGCCATATTCAAGCCATTTTGTCGCTCCAAATTTAAATTTATCGTGCATACATTTGCATATATTCGCAGTTTTTGGTATAAGTGCATATAATGGGCATTTCTTGACAAAACCTATATTTTCCAGTTTTGTCAGCTATTTCCTCTAATGAGGAGGCGTTATCATGACCCGGAAAAACAGGTGAAACCGTTCGAGAAAAATTAGAGTGTGTACTCAAACCAAATCCTGGCTGGAAAACTGTCGTTGTGTTGGCGAAAGTGTTGGAAGGCGACTCACCCAACACCAGAAATTGGTCATACACTCCTCAAGAAGTGGCGTCTTTCAAATATCTACCAATTGTCTCAGCAGATGTGGAGCGGTCATTCTCCCGTTTGAAACTATTATTGCACGATTTGAGAAAATCTTTTACAACTGAAAATTTGGAAAAGCACTTGGTAGTACAAGCTAACATATTTTAACAATTAAATGTTTTGTCTAAAAACTGAGTAAAACTATTGTAAAAATTGTATAAAATGATTTTGTATAAAAATGTACATACAAAAAAATTGAATAAATACAAGTAACTATGTACTGAAAAGACTTTGTTTCCCACTTATTATTCAATTGTTTACCTATCTTGCGCATATTTTGAAGGCATATTTTCGGATTTTTTTGCGCATATGTACAAATGCATATATTGGGCATCTACGTGCATATTTTGAGGTTTTATTTCGCATATATTGCCGAGCTCTAGTCATGACTTATTTCTCCTTTTATAAGCCGGTACAACTAGTGACGCCGCTGTTGAAAAATGGAAGGGGCGGGAGACAGTAATGAAGAGGCATTCTTCATACCTTCGGGATGTCAGGGAGACGATGTCTTCATTAAATTAACTGCGTTCTGGTCTGAAACACTGGACCAAGTTGAGCTTCACCAAGTTGAAGCTCAATTCAAACTTCAAAATTCAATTATTGTTGTGATCTAAATTGATTAATTTTGTTGACAATTTCGGAAGTGTTGAAAGAACTGCTTGAAGTTTGCTTTGATAAAGTTTCACTGTCCATTCTAGCTGCTTCCAATGCAATTGATTGAAGGATTTGTTCTTTGATCCAGGTATCTTTCATTCCCCTGATGAATTGCGAGCGCAGAAAAATGTTTGCAACAGAAACTGTTTGTTCGCATGCACATTTGGTGTTGAAGTCAAAATCGGCTAAGTATATCACGACGCAAAGATGCAACAAAGTCGGATATGTTTTGAGTATCAATTTGGTATTTTGAAAGGAAGTAGTGTTGAGTGAACAATTCGTTCTTTTTAGGTGATAGATGTTTCTCCAAAGCTGTAATGAGTTCTTCGTACGTTGGTTGACTTGTTATTTTTGGTGCTACCAATGCTGCAAGTGTGTTGTAGTTTGAGGATCCAATTGAATTCAAAAGCATTTGTGCTGATCGATCTTTGTCGTGTAATAAATTCTTGAGTTTCAAATAATTTTCGAAACGTTTCTTATAGTAAGAAAATGTTTCCTTTTTCGGGTCAAAAGGTTCGAATGGTGGAATATTGTACACGCTATTACTAGGTATAGCTGTTTGAATATCACCTTGTCCTCGTTCTCCTTGAGGTTGAGGAATCAACCGTTCCAACGCGGATATCAATTGTTGGAGCTGGTTTGGATCCAAGTCTCTCTTTTTTATCAATCGTCGCCAAAACTGTTGTGGTTGAAAATACGAGATGTTATGATTTAGGTTTCGATATTCATGTGTTTAGAAGAAGTGATATTTTGTAGCTCAACACAACGGAAATATAATGGGGAATTTGCCTCAATTTTAGATTCTGGAATTTCAAGTCAAATCCTATAATAGGGCCCTAGAATAACGTTTAACACTAGGAATAACCAAGGGGAAAAAATTTAGGAGAAAATGCCTAAACAAGTGAAGCCTCTGTTACAAAACACCGCGAAAATAGAGGAATATTGTTGACGTCATACGAAAAAAAAACGACGCGAAAACAACTCCGACAACAGACAGAGTTCTAGCACGCCACACAAAACGATCCAGTGAAATGGCTATTCGAATAATGTGATTCAAAACTTGAAACTAAATAAGAGAAGATGAAGACTAATAATGCTTGATAAACTAGTAGGTAGAATCGTATTGTAAAAAAGTGAGTAATATTGTTTCTTTTGGTCACTTTTGTGTCTAGGTTCTTCCTGCCAGTTCGCGGCGCACTCTTGTGCGCACTACTTGTAAGCTAAAAGTTCGTGTATATTCCGCTTCTGTGGTAAGCGCCACAGAACCTCCTTTGAAGTCAGATTGGTAGAATATCCGTTACGTTTCAAACATGGCTGTCTCTTACACATTGCCACCACATTTAAAATTTCCATCTTCCTTAAATTCTCTAAATTTTTTGGATGCGTTTTCGAGCAGCTCACTATGGTTTTATTCCATAAAAATAAACCCTCATTCGAAAAAAAAAAAAAAATGTGAGGCAAATTCCCCATTGGAAACCTAATATACACTTTTGCCCATCAATGTCATATGAATAATAACATAATAACTGGATACAATAATTATCTTTTGGCTCAACTAGACAAAATTTACGTTGAAAACATCTGCGATCTCGCCACTTCCACTACTCTTGACAATTACTCGCCCCATCACACTTTTCAAAGAAAGCGAAGAATCTCAAATCAAAAAACTCACGAGTGGTTTACAGCTAGGTACTCTAAAACCTAGCCAACTGCTGAGGAAAATGAGAGCATTAGCTGGAATGAATTTCAATGAGACCATTTTCAAGACGCTATGGCTCGAAAAACTACCCGAAAACGTAAGATCTATCATAGTTATAGCAGAAGGAACGCTTGAAAACTAGCAGAACTAGCTGATAGAATATGCGAAACTAGGGATCCAGGAGCAATTTACTCAGTAAATAAAGCTAATCCTTTTCAATCCGTGTCAACCCTAGATTTCCAAGCTCTTGCCATCCAGATAGACGAATTGAAACAGTCACGACGATCTTCATCGAGGGCAGGTGATTCAAGTCGAGATTCAAGCTGTAGTAGGAATAGCAGTAGAAGCTACAGACGCAAACGTTTCAATCCGTATGGTAAGGATTTTGAGGACATTTTGTTTCCAGATTGATTGTATAAAAGTCTGTGCCGTCGATTTGGTATGCGTTCGGCCTCAGAATGGCAGCCGATGGTGTATAGATAGGGATGGCATATCGAATGAAATATATCGATATATCGTTCAAATGATATATCGTCAATGAGATATCGATACCTTTGATATATCGGGAAAAATATATCGATATTTCGATATATCGGAAGATTTACTTTTAAACGCTTCACACTCGATTCGAAATCATAAACTCAATTTTAAATGCTTGCATACGAGTCTGCAACACATTGGGACATTTTCATGTCAACCACTACACAACAAGGTAGTGAAGTAAGGTTGTCATGTACCCAAGCATCAAGTTTCCGTGACGATTTTTCAGTTCATGTGCCAAAGCAAAATGTAAGGTTGTTGATTTTTCTCTATTTTATTTACTGGTCGCGTGAGCAAGATTTGCTTAGTTTTCGTGACGATTTTTCAGTTCATGTAGCAAAGACATGAAAATGTCAAAAACGTGTGATTTAGGTAGGTGAATTTAATCATTTTGAAACAATATAAAAATCATTTAGGATGACATTCATGGACGTATCGGAGTATCTACTTGGAAAAACTTGAAGAAGTAAGTAGGTAGGTGAATTGAAAAGTTACTAACGTCATTTTGGAAGAAATATTATCGATATACTCGACATATCGGAAGATATATTTGAAAAAACCTGGTGAAATAAGTATTAACCTACTTCAAAAAGTTACTGGGTATAAATGATCGAGATTCATTGTTTAAAAACTGGAAAAAAGTGCGAAAATGTACTTGCAATATTAAATTAATTTATAAATTAACAGAGGCCTATACTGTAGACAATCATGATTCTCAAAATTGAATATAATTGTTGTGAAAACCTGCTTCACTTCGTGTAGTAGGTAGTTTTAATCTAGACGAGCCTCTATTATACTTTCGATTCAAGTCAAGTAATTGAGCCTTGAGAGCCACTGTAGGTGTAAAACATTCATGTACATGTCGGCTAGCCAATTGAGCCTCGTACATTATTCAAACTGAAGCGGGAAATTGACATTGATGTGGAACATGTTGCCGCGTTGACAGCTAGAGTCGCATGCAAGGAACAACTCCAATGACAGCACAGAATACCCGTCTGGGCTGTCAGCACTTGAGGGCGAAGAAGACGAAGGCTTCCCGCGCACTCGTCACTCTACTCGGATGTTTTGTCTGGATCGGACGTTACCTTTCTGGTTGTATGGCATGGACTCAAGTAGTAGCTTTCCTCGCGTCAATTTGTCGAATTAACATTAGTTTGGTTAATACCGTCAATGTCATATGTCGTTGTGTAGATGTCAAGAAGTGTCATTATAAAGTGAAGTCCCATCTGTCTTCGGTCTTGTCTTTATCCACGGTTCTACCACGCTCACAGAACATTACCTAGAGTATCCCCCTTTTAATTTGACATCAGAAGTGGGATACTCTTTGGAATTTGAAATTTGAAATTAATTTGAAATCAGAAGTGGTGATTGTTTACGGTATCGTAGTGCATACGATTGGATGGTCATTTTCAATGGGGCTAAACATTCAATAAAAATTGTTTAATCATTTTTGGCTGCTTGTTAGTGCTGTTGATGCACAAGATACCTTGAGATTCAGTTTGACTCCTGGTATGTTGCAGAAGTAAAGTTGAGATTCATAGCTATGTTGACTTCAGTTTAAATTTTTAGCTGAACTTGTGAACGAACATCTATCTCTCCCGAGGGAATTTGTTCAGTATGGCCGAGTGGTCAGGGCCAGTGTCGGCTAAAGGATCAGCTGTGGCTTTCATCAATCAAAAAACTTGAAATCAAAGGAAATTCAAATTTTACGTCCAGTTAATGCTGATAGATCATGCTTTGGATTTTGCTATTTAATGTTAACAAGAATAGCTTAGAATTTTGCTAATTAACGCTATAAAAGATTAGCTTTACATTTTGCTTCTGGTTAACTCGAACAAGAATTATGATATGAAGGAGAATTAGGCATTGAAAGTAGAAACTCATCATGACATGCCTTATAGTAAATTGGTGAAATTGGTAATATGCTCACACCTTGTTGTTGGTGAGCTTTACGAACTTGTTGTTCCAGTGTCTATCGCTTCGACTGTTATGTTTCAGGCTGCGAGACGCTAGCCAGTCAGAATTGGCCGTGTCGGCTAGCCAATTGAGCCTCGTACATTATTCAAACTGAAGCGGGAAATTGACATTGATGTGGAACATGTTGCCGCGTTGACAGCTAGAGTCGCATGCAAGGAACAACTCCAATGACAGCACAGAATACCCGTCTGGGCTGTCAGCACTTGAGGGCGAAGAAGACGAAGGCTTCCCGCGCACTCGTCACTCTACTCGGATGTTTTGTCTGGATCGGACGTTACCTTTCTGGTTGTATGGCATGGACTCAAGTAGTAGCTTTCCTCGCGTCAATTTGTCGAATTAACATTAGTTTGGTTAATACCGTCAATGTCATATGTCGTTGTGTAGATGTCAAGAAGTGTCATTATAAAGTGAAGTCCCATCTGTCTTCGGTCTTGTCTTTATCCACGGTTCTACCACGCTCACAGAACATTACCTAGAGTATCCCCCTTTTAATTTGACATACACATTCATGTCTGAGCTGAAGTCAACAGTCTGAAATCAACCCATCACTAGGTACCTACAAAATTTGGAATAAAATTACTTGATGTTTTTAGAGGTCCCTTCTCGTCAATTCATTTCAATATTTAATTTTTAATGAAATTTTTTTTTTTTTTAATTGAAAACAGGTCGCGATATATTGGTAAATATATCGATATTGACCAATAATATCGGTTCTCTATATCGATATAAATATATCGATATATCAATCGTAATATATCGATATATTTCATATATCGATATATCGTTGCCATCCCTATGTATAGATGTAGGAGTTTACCACCAATATCTTTGAGGTGCATGGTACCTACTTTTTATTACCTTCCTGAAGTAATGCTGAACAGGGTTTAAGGTGGAATATTAGTGGAAGGATTGAGTGGTTACTCGTGGTTTATATTAGCTCCCGTGAATATCAGTGCACTTCACAATTGCTTTTATCCGTGTGACGTCACACAGAATGGATGTATCGATTCTTCGACTAATCGAACGGTTATTCGAATCTCGCTGAAAGGCGGCCATGTTGACTCCGTTGTAAACAAAGATTGTATGGACGGTTTTTCATTATGCCAATTTATGCAGTTATTAGTTGCTCTTCTCGTCCCGGAAGCGGTATTTAATTTTTTGGTTTGCCAAAAGTGATTAGAAACAGTGTGGAAAGACAAGAGAACTTTCCGAAAAAATAAGAATATCAGCCTTTTGGCGTCGCTGATTCCCAGCGTTCCTGACAACCATGTTCGATAAACTGACTGAATTCCCATCGTTGTAAACAAAGATTTTTTCATTAGACATGCCGATTTGTGCGGTGTTTGGCTGCTCTTCCCGTCACGGGAGCAGTATTTTGTTGTATGGTTTGCCAAAAGTCATTAGAAGCCAATGTGAAAAGACAAAAGACCTATCAGAAAAAAGAAGAGCAAGGTGGCTCGCTCGAATCAATCGCAATTTGAGAGGGTGACAACTAAACTCCAAACAAATACTAGTTTGTTCTCGGCATTTCATCACCAGTAAGAATAAAAATACATCACATTTTAATGTGCTTACATTACTTCAGTCATCAGTAGTTAGGTAGTAATAATAGAATGCCTACCCTCATTGGACGAGCTTCACAAAATGTTTTTGTTTGTGTCCAAGTGTTTTGATTTGTACGAAGTTCCCAGGAAGATAATTTCGAACCAATTTGCGTGATTGTTTTGAAGTTCAATTAGTAAATGATCGATGTAAATATGCACTTCATCTCCTGAATTTCAAAATTCATGTGCAGGGAGAGGAAGTAGGAAAGTGAGGAACGTGATGTTTTTGGAAAGATGTGTAGTTACGTTGCCTCAACAAATTCTGTTGACTGGTTTATTCGTTTAGTTAATTACCTTCTTAAGTGGGCATTTAAGTAGGAAGTTAATACTAATTAGTTGATACTAAGTAATTTCTGAATGATTCCAAAGTTAACTTTGGTGGAGGATGTTGGTAGGAGGCGCTGGGAGTTACAGCTGAATGAAGTTATTTACCTACCTACCTACATACTGATTCCACCATTCAATAGCACTGGGCTAAAATCACGTATTATTAGGTATTTTTGAGTTAAAGGAAAGTTAATACCATCAGTATGTTCAAAGGGGTCTAAACCACCGCAGAGACGTATCTTATATTCATACCTTCTCAGGTCGTCACCTGAGAGTGAACACACATACTGAGTATGGAATTTCTTGTCAGACATCTAACCCACAAGGGACACATAATAATAACACAATTGCATAATTAAATAATTGCATAATTAAATAATTGCATAATAATAATTACATAATTGCTTTTAAAGAATATTATCACCATTGTTCTGTTTACAGAACAGAAACTTGGTATGTAAACAGAATAACCTTGCTGGATAGGAGCGCAAATGGCGCCCCTTCACGACCAGCTGATAGGGTCAGAGAAGGTTATGTTGAGAAGTTTATGTTTGATATCGAAAATAATCGATTATTGAGTCTCGAGGATAAAACGAATAAAGGAAAGCCAGATCGTTTTCGTAAAATGCTCACAGTAATTATACAAGTGGCGCTTCTTGCTGATCCAGAGTGGCTACTACCTAGGGATGCTTCCTGCTGGGCCGAAGTGTCTGCACTTTCGAAAATTGGTCTGAAGAGGACGTTCCCGTTATACATTGTCGACCTCATAATCTGATTTAGCACCTTTAAACCCCCCGTAGAGCTAATTACGAGCTTAAAATCATGCCAGGTTTGACCACAAAACTGGTTAGAAGAAAGCAGGAGACGTAATTTAGATTCCTAGGAAGATGAGAGCGGGAGTACCGCCCAGGCAGGCTTTGAACTGTGAAGTTATTAGTTATGGGTAATTGCGATTCGATTATGAGATACTTCCGTGATAACTGTCGAAAGTTGTGGGTCCATCCCTGTGGTCAATCCCTTGTCTCTGACATTGATATATCAAATCATGGTCGAATTTTGGTGACATAATATGTTGGATATTATCCAAGCTTGGCGTGATTTAGTCTCGAGACTGTTCTCCACTAATTTATTCGCCATCGGATCTTCTGATGCTCAAATGAGGATGGTAGTTAAGATACGGGATCAACTGGAGTCAAGTTGATAGCGTATGAATTTCATGTCGTTGCAAGTTGGAAAAATCCATCGGATCGCATTCTTAACCCATTTTAAGCCGAGGGTAGAAATAACAGAGTAATGAGAGGAGGAGGATGAATTATTTTACAGAGTTCTGGCCGAAATAAGACATCATTTGCTCACCAATCGAGAGCAAAAATGCTCAAAATTTTATGAATTTAACATTTTATAGGATTTGAGACGTCTAAGTTTTATAAATCGGTATGATTTTTCCATTTCATTGTTAAAAATCTGAAGAAAAAAAATCTAGGTAAAATGTAAAAATCTACTTATGTATTTAGCGGTCCACCGTCTAGGACCTAACCCACACAATCCCTGAAAATTTCATCGAAATTGGTTGAATAGTTGCGGAGTTTTGGTTGTAACAATAAATTTAAAGTTCGCGCATGCGCAGCAGCTATTGCTTGACCAATTTGATTGAAACTTATAGGGTGTCTCTTAGAAGTTAGTCCCTAACTAACCTCCAAATTTGAGCAAAATCGGTTCATTAGAAACCGAGAAACCGAGGTTCCAGGAAATTCACGTTTGCGCATGCGCACTCGCTCCTATTGGTCCGAAGGTGCTGAAATTGATAGGGGACCGTCTAGGACCTAACCCGCACAATCCCTGAAAATTTCATCAAAATCGGACCACAGGTTAGTATAGTTTTGCCCGGGACAAGGATTGACCACAGACAGACCGACAGACAGACAGACACGGAACCAAAATTGTTCGGGAAGCTCTAAAACGCAAAAAGCAAGTGGAAATTTTGATTTTGGAGGACATTTTTTTTCACTTCTTTCACGAATGCAAAGCTTCCCTACCTTCGGTAGTGAGGAAGCAAAATCATTATTATGACGATGCAAAAATGCATCAGTGGCAGGGAATGGGTTAAACGTGTTGATACCAAGATGGAAGATACGTAATGCATGATCATGATGCCAGTTAATGCCACGATTAACCGTAATAAAGAACTGGAACTTATAAATCCTATATTCTATGTAAAACTATGTAAGGAAGACATACCGTGGATTAGTTTAAGAAAAACACCCGTCTTTCCTTATATTTAGTTCTTTGTATAATGGTATAGATGAGATGATAGATCTCCACTCTCCCCCACTGCGATCGACACGCAATTAATGAAAATAACACTTTTGAAAAATCAGGGCGTTTCAGAGGGCATGCGTGACTTTGGAAAAGCAAAGTGAAAACGACGGTGAAATGAGACCTCTCAACCGTGAAGACTGCGCTAACTGGCACCAGCCGTCCATATTTGCTCTCGGCTATTAAAACAGTTTGAGTGATCATTAAGAGACCTGGCGAACCAGCAAAAATGCTAAGAAATGATGCAGACATGCTAATCATTCCTAAGAGGCATGCGCTGTCACCTGCAGGATGGGCTGTTTCTAAGTACATCTGCTGAGGAGTGCGTTCTGGATTCAGAAAGATGAAAGGATCTTGTGTATATTGCTTCAAACATCCCAAATCTTAAAAATTCACAAAAAAAGATATGCCGATGGTGATAATTGCAGTACATACATCCCGACATTCCATTAGTTTCTGACCCAACCACTGAAAAGTACGTTTGAAGAAATTATAACGAAAGTCAAAATAACTGAATCAATAACTCTCTTACACCCATGCATAAGTATTAACTAAAACCAATCCTAATCGACAAATTTTAATTAGGTATATCACGAAATATAACGTCAGTTGAGGGGGGAGTTAGGACTTGGACTTCCCACGAAAAGTTATGAACTAGGAGAGCTGATGTCGAATAAGCGACCTGATTTTTGAAGAAACTCCTAGTTAATACCTTCCCGATGATAGTTATCACTGTTATCAGATCAAAGCGCGCAAATTTCACCCTCCCCTCAACAGGTGTTTTGTTTTCGGCGCTCAACAGAACCCAGTCAAACTTCCACCTCCACAGCAGGCATCGATCATCTACCGTAAGTTTTTGTTTTCTGGGTGTATTTTAATTAGTCTGAGAATATTCTGAAAAATTTAGTTGAGAGTTGGGACCGACCCTAGGAAGAAGAATACACCCCCCTTGTGGAGGTATTTCAATTTTGATAGCCCTGGGGGGGGGGACCTGAGGTCCCATCTTTCCAAAACACCTTCAAATATTATTTTACTGAACACATCCACGCAGGGCAGAGCAAAATGTAGTGAAAATGGTCCCAACTCTCCCCATCTAACGTACTGAGAAAAGTAATGGAAAGAACGAATAAAACTGAATTGGTTTATTAATTAATCATAGCTGCTACCTACAAATTAAAAAATCCACATCGTGAATCTCCCCCTATTTACATAAATACATTTTACACTTCATACAACAAATAGAAAATTCATAAGTTAGATCCATGTTTCCTACTCGAGATCATCTTGAAATTCGCAGTTATCGCATTTGTTAAAAATACCTACTTTTTAGTTTACGGGTTTGATGTTTGTATCAAGAATTCAAACGTGGGTCGGTGGGAATATTTTGGTTCGTGGGGATCGTAGAATCGGGAGGATTGACGTTTTTGGGAGGCAAGCAATTCGCTTGTTGTCGGCAATACTTCTTGGGCATCAGGAATATCAATATGGCTCCTGCACCTAAAAACGAAAATATAATTGAAATAAGAGTCTATATAATATCATATCTATATAATATATAATATTAGGTATATATAATAATAATATAACATCTATATAATTATATAATCTATACAGGGTGTAAGCCTAACTGGTCTGCCATACGGTACCAGTCGATTTTATAACTAATTTGCAACAAAAAATGTCTCCTAGCAATTTCTTTTTAAACCCTTCGTTTTCGAGTTATTTTAACTTTAAACTTTTTTTCGTGATTTTTACCTTATGTCATTAAATCGGTCATAACTCCTTTAATTAGCAGTGTAAATTACAATTTGAGGATACCGTTGGAAAGAGCATTAAATTTCCTATCGGATACATGCCTTAAATTTTTATTGAGTCAAGGTTTGAGACATGAAAACGTCCTCTAAAAAGAGAATTTTACGTAATTTTGGAAACCTCGAATTTTTTCAATCTCAAATTGAACTACGAGAACCCATACTTTTTCAAGATGCAAGAACAGTGAAAACTGCGCCAGAATCTCAGCTTTCCAATGGTATAATCAAAACATATTCTACAACCGAATTTAAGGGAGAATTTCGTGTTTGAACGCGGAAAAACGTGCATTTTTTCTACGAAATCAGCGCTCCGCCTAGTCGATCTGAGGGGTCGGACGATGGGAGTGGGTGCCGCAGTAAACCTCGACAGAGATGGGCGAATTCTTATTCATAAATACGATTATGAATACAAATCATATCTGCGATTTTATGATTATGAATAGGTACGAATACAGGTATGAATATGAATACGAATTTGAATACAATCGTATTCACACTTTTAATATGATTTTCCCCCGTATTCGTATTTTGAATACGATTTTGTGATTTTTTCTATGATTTCCCTAAAAATTGAATTTTTAACGATTTTCCCTGAAAATCATACTTTTTTTATGATTTTCTCCCGAACTCTCGACATATTTATGTCCTAACATTGTCAATCAATCAAAATTCGAAACGCTTACAAATTCTTATAGGATTTTTCACGCAGAATCGAATGAGACCAACCCCAGGTCGCTACGACCAACTTAATAGAAATTACGAGAAAATTTCCGGCAAAAATCATAATTTTTTAATGATTTTTAGTGCAAATTGTTGAAAAAAAAATACGATTTTCAGCGGAAATGTCTGGGGTTGGTCTCATTCGATTCTGCATGAAAAATCCAATAAGAATTGGTCAGCGTTTCGAATTTTGATTGATTATTTTGACAATGTTAGGTCATAAATATGTCGAGAGTTCGGGAGAAAATCATTAAAAAAGTATGATTTTCAGGGAAAATCGTTTAAAAAAATTCAATTTTTAGGGAAATTATGGAAAAAAAATAAAATCGTATTAAAAAAACGAATACGGGGGAAAATCGTATTCAATACGAAATTGTGAATACGAATACGAATTTCAATTGTGAATACGATTGTATTCGAATTCGTATTCATATTCATACATGTATTCGTATTCATAATCATAAAATCGCAGATATGATTTGTATTCATAATCGTATTTATGAATAAGAATTCGCCCATCTCTGTCGAGGTTTACTGCGGCACCCACTCGCCCACTCCCATCGTCCGACCCCTCAGATCGACTAGGCGGAGCCCTGATTTCGTTGAAAAAATGCACGTTTTTCCGCGTTCAAACACGAAATTCTCCCTAAATTCGGTTGTAGAATATGTTTTGATTATACCATTAGAAAGCTGAGATTCTGGCGCAGTTTTTACTGTTCTTGCATCTTGAAAAAGTATGGGTTCTCGTAGTTCAATTTGAGATTGAAAAAATTCGAGGTTTCCAAAATTACGTAAAATTCTCTTTTTAGAGGACGTTTTCATGTCTCAAACCTTGACTCAAAAAAAGTTAAGGCATGTATCCGATAGGAAATTTAATGCTCTTTCAAACGGTATCCTTAAATTGTAATTTACACAGCAAATTAAAGGAGTTATGACCGATTTAATGACATAAGGTCAAAATCACGAAAAAAAGTTTAAAGTTAAAATAACTCGAAAACGAAGGGTTTAAAAAGAAATTGCTAAGAGACATTTTTTGTTGCAAATTAGTTATAGTATTGACTGGTACCGTATGGCAGACCAGTTAGGCTTACACCCTGTATAATTGAAATAACGTCTGCCAAGTGGGCGTGGCACATAGCTTCCTCGTATCCATAACCCGATTATATAGATGATCCGATACATAGTAGTTAATCTCAAAAAACCAATGTCTAAGTACCTTCCACTACCCTCATAGGGGACCATCTACACGCTAATCTGGACAATCCTAGAAAATTTCATCAAATTCGGATGAAAAATTAAGTGAGTAGATGTATGTGATTGGATCAAAAAATACTTAGCCTCGGCTGGGATTCGAACCCGCGACCCCTGGGGGACAGTTGAAGTTATGGCTGTTACAAGGAATTCACGTTTGCGCATGCGCAGTCGCTTCTATCAGCCCGGGGATGATGATTTTCATAGGGGACCATCTACAACCTAATCCACATAATCCCTGAAAATTTCATCGAAATCAGGTAGAAAATGTGGAAGTTATGGCCGTTACATGGAAATTAACGTTTGCGCATGCGCAGTCGCTTCTATCAGTCCGAAGATGATGATTTTCATAGGGGACCATCTAAATACTAATCTGTAACATCCCTGAAAATTTCATTGAAATTGGATGGGAAATGTAGACGTTATGGCCGTTACAAGGAATTCACGTTTGCGCATGCGCAGTCGCTTCTATCAGTCCGAGGATGATGATTTTTATAGGGGACCGTCTTCACACCAACCCGCACAATCCCTGGAGATTTCATAGAAATCGGACAATAACTTCGTATAGTTATGCGCGTTACAAGGAATTCATGACAGACGGACAGACACACAGACACGGAACCAAAATTGTTCAGAAAGGTCTAAAACGCAAAACGCGAGTGAAAATTTTGATTTTGGAGAACTTTTTTCTCGTCCTTGAAAAGTGAAAACAAAGCTTCCGCTACCTTGGTAGACTCGGAAGCAAAATTATACTCATTGAGACATTTCTTATATCTTAATAACGAAATACGATACGAGTGACAGACATTTTTTATTAACTAGTCAAAAAACAAGATAACGGATAAGATAACAGTCGAATTTATCGAGCCTAATTGTTTGTGACGTACTTTGTCGCCATTTGCTTTGTGTGAGAAAAATGACTAATTGGCTAAGGTACGCAGGATTGGATACATGTAGGTTCTTAAACCAACACATGACTACATGTTTGAACATGTTTTAGCAGCACCTCAAAAAAAGTTTGAAAAGTGAGTGTGGCACATGGTTTCCATAACCCGATTGAATAGATGATCGGCTTATCTTGAAATGTTAATATCTATGAACCTAGCGCTACCCTCATAGAGGACCATTCACACGCCTATTCTCGAAAATTCAAGTGAATTCGGATGGAAAATGTAGAAGTTATAGCAGTTAGATGGCTTTTACGTTTGCGCATGCTCAGAGGCTACTATCCATCTGGGAGCTATGGTTTTTATAGAGGACCATCTACACATCAACCCGCACAATCCCTGTAAATAACTTAGTATATATCTCCCATTTCAAGGACTTCATGGCAGACAGACAGACATGAAACTAAAACTGTTTAGGAAGGTCCAAAACGTAAAATGCGACTGGAAATTTTGATGTTGGAGAACTGTTTTAAACCTTGAAAAGTGAAAACAATGTTTTCGCTACGTATGTACTCTTAGAATCGGAAACAATTTCCTACAAAATCAAGTGCTTTCTTCTATGGTACCTATTTCAAATATTTTTGAACAATTCTTGTTCCGGGTCTTTCGGTCTGTCTTTGTGTGATGACGAGCAAAACTACACAAAACATTATAGTCTCTTACGATTTATCTTTGAGGAATATTTTTGTTTCAAACTGTTCAATCACGTCCTTTTGTCATAATTAGGGATCGGATTCTTATGTTTTTACATATTCTTTTCTAGACAATATATTGGAAATATTGAAGAAAAAGTGTTCAAATAAGCAGCTTTAGAACCGGTTAAACCTACTTTTATTTTACATATTTTCATATATTTCGCTGTAAATAAACATTTACAAATATCTAACTGAAAAAAACCACTTACTTTTTTTCATTTTGAGCAGTTTTTCATAATTTTGAGGAAGATTCCTTCGTTTGAAAGATGATAATTTGTTGAGAGTCCACAGATGGTTGTCATAGGTGAGAATCATGGAGGCTGTGAACCACAGTCATGACCCCTCACCCATTTTCAGCCGTGTTTTTGTGCTGACATCGATAGGAGTGGGTGTGAATCATATGAATTTCCTTTTAATTGTTATGGTGCGTCGATCTTATTACGATCTTTCTTTGTTTGGTTTCTTGGTTCTTTTGAATTAATTTTTGGTTTGGAGTGCAATTTTTTGTGTTGTGAAAAAAAACCTGGACGGAATCGGCCCTTCGGGCCTCGCCTTACTTACTACTTAGAGCTTTTGGCTGAAAGTCAAGAAACATGGAACACACTTTAGCAGCGGTTTTCGGCGGAGTAGGGATGGGATGGTGAATAACCCGCGTGACACATTTCGGGTAGTTAGTAGAAGGCTGAAGCATGTTCCATGCTCAAATAAAATCTCAAACAGACAATTGATTGTTGAATATCTGCACCAAAGGGGGGGGGGGGGGTTGATAGACCATACCTACTATTGCGGATATTCTCAATGGGTCTGAAATCTCCAGTGATTGTGCTGCCTTCACTTCCAACGAGATCACCGCCTTCAAGAACGAACCAATAACTTCTGTGGACGTTGAATGGTCGTTCAGTAAGTACATGGCGATTTTTGGTCCAGATCGTCGTCGCTTCACTCGTTCCTTGTCATGGCGAATAATTTCAAAGAGAGAATTCCACATTTCGCCCTTCTTTTTCAACTAACCAGTTTTTTTTGAACAACTGTTCGTTTTGCACTTATAAACATTTTTGAAAATATTCCAACATTCGTACATATATACCGCATATTATGTGAAAATAAATACATATATATGTTAAATATTTTGCCTTTTTGAATACATAAAAATCCGATCCCTAGTCATAATCCTCCCCGATCATCATTCTTATTGACTCACCTAGAAGAATGTTGAATGCATAAAGACAGTAGATAGTTCCGACAGCTGGTAAGATGTATCCAAAAATAGTTGTAAACACCACAGCGAAGATCTGGCTGGTGGCGGAAAGAACGTTGTTGGAAGTTCCTTCGGACATCGGGTACGTCAATTCAGTGGCCACTTCGTACCCGATTGACATTATGGCTGCTGCGAATATTCTGACAATCAACAAAAATCATTCAGACACTTTTCCGTACGTAGATGTTTTATTGACAATTAACTTTTTAAAAATATTTTTATTTATTAAATATCAATAATGTAACAACTGAGCACAGAAGGAGCTCATTTAGTTAATTTACTAGATCTAAACATCCCCAATGACAATTTTGTAACAAAATTGAAAAATAATACTCATTAAACTTCTTAGCTAGATGAATGACCACCGTAGACTTGGGAGGGTAAGCGCAAGAAGGGAGGAGAGAGACACATCAATACATTAAAGCACAAAGACGCTATATCCATCTTCCATTTTTCAATTTCAGAAAAAGTCAAATTCATCAGAACTATCATTGACCTTCTTGACGATAATAGCTTGAAAATTTCTTGAAGAAATTAAAGAGTTTAGTGTAATAATCCATTATTTTAGGAATTGTGACTTGGTGAAAACTTCTTTTGCGTTTTTCTGAAAAGTCCGTTTTTGGACATAGCGCCTTTGTGCTTTAACCCATTTTGGTCTGGCGTAACATATATGTCACAGCTGCAGACTCGGAGCTTGTCGCTTTCTGTGTGTCTTTCTTTGAAATCAGACTAAAGTTCGATCATGAATTTCCTTTCTGGAGGTATTTTTCTCGATGTTTTAGCCAGTTTAAACCGCGTTCCTCCTCCCTATCGGATCTCCAGACGATTGGAAGCCTGATGCACTCTGTGAATCACCAAAAATGTGGGCCACATATTAAAAATGTCGCCACATATTACGCAACGACATGAAAATTTGAAAAATTCTGGCCCGTTGTCACATCCCTGGGCTTACCTATGAAAATATCTAGATTACGTTTATCTATATTTGTTATTTTTAGATATTATTAATTTGTTCATTTTTGACCGACTTCATTCAGTTTGTTCCAGTCAGTTATACGAGTACAATCATCCTGTCTTGTCAACTTGCTTCTTGTCAATACAAGTTCTAAAAATGTTTAGATAACTACGGAAATTTTCAATAGGTACATAATAAGAGTATCTAGTTATACAGTTATATGTTGTTCCTCGTTCTTTTTGACTATTTGAATATTTATTACTCAATAACCGAAAATAAATTAATCGAGTTTCAAGAAAATAGTGGTTTAGATAACAAACTGATTTTGATCATGCATTCGCCTGGCGTAACATATATTTCACACCCTTTTATTCCCACCCCGTCATACAAAAAAAATTGCATAATTTTTTTCATGCATCTAGGATCAATTTCAACAATAATCTGCGAAAAAAAATTTGAATATCAAAATTTTGAGTTTCCGTCTAAAATGGGCTAAGGTATTCACATAGGGCGTGGCTCTTCCCTTCACTATCATTCCCTTCTTCTAACAACTCTTCTACTCACTCCTTTATTCAACAACTTATAGACTCCATACCTCAAACAATTCTGTTGGTTGTTGTGGAGAAGGAAGCAGAGGACGTCGATATACTTTATTACATTTATTCGGCAAGCGCTTTCGGGGCAAACTATGGCCCCTTTCTCAAGCCTATGTTCACTCTGCAATTGAATCGATGAGAATAAAAACAGTACAAGTCCATTTTTGACGATTGTTGAAAAATGGCTTTTTGTAGGTTGTAACCAGTAGAACTACGCATTGAGCACAAGAGCAGTATGCTAACCACACTCGGTAAGCTTGAACAGAGCCTAAATGAAAATGATTGAGGGAAAAAACAGTAGGAGTCCATGGACTTATACCACCTGACACCTGATATCTCGATAAGCTGATTGGGGACATGTACTGTTGTCATTCTCACTGATTCAATTATTCTCCCACTATCTTCCATCCCTCCTCAATCACCAAAATCTCACCTCTGCCAATCTTGAAAACTATTCTCACTTCGTCCATTTCCATAACAATTATTCTTTTCAAATGAAATGGACGAAGTGAGAAGAGTTTTCAAGATTGGCAGAGGTGAGATTTTGGTGATTGAGGAGGGATGGAAGATAGTGGGAGAATAATTGCAGAGTGAACATAGGCTTGAGAAAGGGGCCATAGTTTGCCCCGAAAGCGCTTGCCGAATAAATGTAATAAAGTATATTGACGTCCTCTGCTTCCTTCTCCACAACAACCAAGAAAATGACTACAGCAGGAGTGCAGATCAAACAATTCTGATACTCACTCAACGAACACCCAGAAGAGATGAGAGCCAACCTGCGACTTGAAGGCGCAACCAGACTCTTTCGAACACCTATTCCTTTATCAATTCACACTCACACTCCTTCATCCATCTACTCATTCACAATTCACTTGTCAACTCTAGTAGCTACGTACAATATACGAGTCGTAATATTACTTACAAACAATAATCTTATTTACATTCACCCATTTATTCATATAATCCACTTCTACGCCTAAGGCAATAAGAGTCAGGAACTCACCCAGCTATTCCCATTATGATGTACAGAATTATCATAGATCCTGAGTCAATAAACAACGAGAAGCCGATCATGCAAAATGTTTCCAAGCACAAATTCGCAGCAAACACTTCTCTGAAACACGTGAAAATCGTTATTACGTATCATGTCAGATTCATGGGATCAACCATGTTAAAATATCTGTTGATTCGGCAAATGAAGGTGGATTTACTTGAATTTCTTGGTTCTGTCGAGTAGCCAGCCAAAGAAAACTATACCGACAGTCCCGGTAGCGCAAAGCGCCAATCCTATCCCTCCAGCATCTTTTTGGCCGTTCTAAAACAGATTTCCATACAAGATGAGTTTTATACTATTTTTCCTTACTTATTTTAGAACTATATATCCATGCTTAAATTTTACTATTTCCATAATTTCCATCTCTACTTTAATAATTCAAGTTGACTCATTCAAATCAGTGGTGTCCAAGAAATAAATTAATAAAATCAAACTTTGACTCAATGACTAAAAAACACATTTTGGATAAACTTTAAATTTTTAATGAAAATGAAACCTTCCAGAGGTATTGTTAATAACATTCTAAGTAGAAACTTCTGATCATAATATATTACTGGATAAAACTCGAGGATGAAGGAGTTGAGGAGTGCGGATATTGCGCAATATATTCCCATGTTAATTCCATAAGCTACCGTAAGCATCATGTACCTGAATGAGAAAACCAAACCGATTGATTAATAGACCTGAAAATGTATTGATTCATGCATTATGAATTATTCACAACTTTCGAAATAACCTAGTGAAGAAATAATGATTGATTGACTGTTACAAATTTAGCAAAGTCGTAATGCGAATTCGCACTTCACTCACCCTGGATTCCGAACTAATTGTTTCAACGAATCCAAAAACGGCTTGTCTTCAGTGCTTATTTCATTCTGTTTCAATGTAGCAATACTTGGAGGCTTGGGCGGCTTTTCTTCAAACCCTTTTAGGAATTCACAATATAACCAGACAGGTATAATGATTTAGAATTATAAGGATACGTTGTGGATGATAATGACTGAATAATTAAGGTATAATAACATCCTACAAAAAAATCTCCGTGTGAAAACGATGCCTAGTCATAATCAAGCGTGGTTTCCATGCTGTGCCAACCTTCCTCTGTCTTGAACCAACCTGGCTTTTTGTTGAAGGGATGTAAGAAGAAAAAAATTCAACTAGGTATAATGATTACCGATCAGAGCGTTTATTTAAATAAAACCAGGATGAATATGGGTCATTTTCCCAGAAAGGGCCAATCGTTGTCCAGAGAAGATTCCGAATGCCCATTTATGATTTAGGCGTTTAAAAAAAAATTCTCCATAAACTATCAACTTTGTTCTACTTCGAGCAATCAATAAAATATGCACTTTACGCGGAAACCGCGCCAATAGGTTTCTTTCGATAGGTTTTCTTCTTTAATTTTTAATTAATTAATTAAGCGTCCCACAGTGTGTTCTTTCGTCGAAATTCAATCAGTATGGTGTGAGGTTAATCCCTGATTTTTGGCAGAACTTGAGTCGAACTTTAAGTTTTCTGAAATCTTCGGATGCCGATTGTCCCTTTCTAGGAAAATGACCCATATAGAGAGAGGAAGGCTTGGTTAGATTCTGAAACTAGTGGGTCTTCCAAAATGTTCTCTCGCATTTTGAAAAAGCTTCCATAAAAAAATGGTTTCCGCGTCAGTCCGTGGCCGATTCCAATCCTCGAAAATCAAAATTGTAAAACGAAAATGTCTGTAGACAATTTTGACTTTGGAGGACTTTCGTTTACCTGCGGAACTAAAATCTTCCCTTCCTTTCGGTAGTGATAAAGCCAAATGTTAGGTAACTTTTAAAGCCTCTTATTGTTTCTAGTTACTGAGGTTACTTACAAATCATAAGCGCAACAAATATTATCGCTGACAATCCCGTCAGAGTCCAATTTAAATAGTCAATTCCGGCTTTCGTCACGTCTTTATTGGCGTTCGACTGAACTATATACGGTGGAACCACGAAACCCAGTGCGCAGCCCAACTGCAATTGTTTTTGTAAAGTAGAATTGGCTAATATATTTAGACTTTCTATAAGACAGTCTACTTAAGGGGGTCTCAGTAGTATTTAGCGAAATTGAAGGCGCAAAAACATAAGAAGTTGTACCTAAATTTGAAATTTTAAAGGAGTTTAGAAATTTATTAGTGCACGGCCCTAGGGAATTGAAAAACTGGAATATTGCCGCCGGAATCATCAAAATCGAACAATAATTGCCAGAGAAATATGGGAAAAACTACTAGGGATGGCATATCGAATGAAATATATCGATATATCAATCAAACGATATATCGTCAATGAGATATCGATACCTTCGATATATCGGAGAAAATATATCGATATTTCGATATATCGGAGAAAATATATCGATTTTCCGACGTATCGGAAGATTTACTTTAAAATGTCACATGTGAAGTAGGTAGGTGAATTTAATAGTTTTAAAACAATATAAAAATAATTTAGGATGACATTTATGGACATATCGGAGTATCTACTAGGAAAAACTTGAAGAAGTAAGTAGGTAGGTGAACAGAAAAGTTACTAACATCATTTTGAGGGAATTATATCGATATACTCGACATATCGGAAGATCTATTTGGAAAAACCGTGTGAAATATGTATCAACCTACTTTCAAAAGTTACTGGGTATGAATGATCGAAATTCATTGTTTAAAAACTGAAAAAAGTGCGAAAATGTCATTGCAATGTTAAATTAATTTATAAATTGACAGGGGTATAGGTACTGTGGACGATCATGATCCTTCAAAATTGAAAATAATTGTTGTGAAAACCTGCTTCACTTCGTATAGTAGGTAGTTTTAAGCTGGACGAGCCTCCATTAATTTTGGCTTAATTCAAGTATTGGAGCCTTGAGAGCCACTGTAGGAGAATACTATGTACACAATCATGTCTGAGCTGAAGTCAACAATCTGAAATCAACCCATCAGTAGGTACCTACAAAATTTGGAATAAAATTACTTAATGTTTTTACAAGTACAGGCGTCCCTTCTCGGTCACTCATTTCAATATTTAATTTTTACTAAAAAAAAAAAAAAAAATTTTTTTACTTGAAAACAGGTCACGATATATCGTTAAATATATCGATATTGACCGATAATATCGGTTCTCTATATCGATATAAATATATCGATATATCAAACGTAATATATCGATATATTTCATATATCGATATATCGTTGCCATCCCTAAAAACTACTGAATAAACGGGTTTTCAAGAACGAACGGCGACCGACTGAGACCCCCTTAACTAATCAAAATAAGAACAGATTAAATTATTAAACTTTATTGTACTTCCATGAAAATGTAAGGAGGCATAGTTTAGAAATTTCACTTACCAAAAATCCTAGGACTCCTATACTGGATGCCGTGGAAACCTCTGAAGAACCGAACCAAACACTCGCCAATCTTGGTGGTAAGCCAAACATCACAGCCTGGAAAAGTCAAAACCCCTCTTTATCCAACAATGAAATCCACAAACGACACCGCTTTTCGGTACCAAAACAAAGATGCCATGACCCACAGAAATCTTAATTTTTATAATGTTGATTGGAAACATGTAGGATGAGGGAATCCTATCGCTGTCCTAGTGCCATCACTTCGTTTAATCTCAAATCAAATCAAGTCAAAGAGTTTTTATTTGTAAAGAGCCTTATTTGTAAAGAGCAGGCAATACAAACGTCACGTTGTATTTTATGGTATTAAGTTAAACGTTATTAAATTGTATTAGTAATAAAACTAAATAAAACATTTAAAAAATACAAAGATAGAAAAATAGAGAGATAATCTAAGTCAACAAAAAACAGACTAAGTTTGAAAATAGGTATAATAAGATCAACTAGCATTGATAGTTGATGTCGAAAAAATTTTCCAGTCTGTACAGTTCTCTGTCAACCAAAGAACGTTTCACGACCGTCTTGAATTGAGCTAAGGGCAGCTCTCTCGTCACTGGATTCAGATGGTTGAAGAGTCGACATCCAATTTGGAAATTTAAGCGATCCAATTTCGTATTAAGCGATGAAGTCAACCTGGCTTGAGAAGGACAGAGATTGGTTCAATTTGGGGTTCCGGCCCTTGATCCGGCGGGGGTTATGCAGCCAGACTAGATCTCCCTCATTGTAAGGTTGAGTATGGCTCTCACGATCATACCGGCGCTTCATCTCATCGGCTCGGATGTGGAGCTCTTTTTGGGCTTTTTCGTGGGCTTCCAATATACTTTTCCTCAACTTCGCTGCATATTGATGCACTTCTTGTTCTTCAGGAGGTCGGCCAAATAACAATTCCAGGGGGAGTGTCAGTTCCTGCCCATAAAGCAGATAGGCTGGCGTGTACCCTGTGGTAGCATGTTCAGAGGCACGGTAAGCCAACAGGGCAATAGGCAGCTGCTAATCCCAATCTCGTTGATGATCAGCAATCATTTTGGCTAGCCAGTTATACAGCGTCCTGTGGAGTCTTTCTACTTGGCCATCACTTTGTGGATGAAGGGGAGTTGTTCTGGTCTTGTGAATCCCCAATTGAGGCAGTACTGCCTGCAGGAGCTCTGATTCAAATTTTCTGCCTTGGTCTGAGTGTAGTTCCCTGGGAACTCCAAATCTCGAGATTACGTGTTTGATCAGGGCATCTGCTACAGTTTCCGCTTTTTGGTCCTTGATGGCTAGAGCCTCGGGCCATTTCGTGAAATAATCGACCAGAGTAAGTATGAACTGGTTCCCCTAGTTAGTTTTTGGTAAAGGGCCAACCACATCTATTCCAATTCTTTGGAATGGGCTACCACTGATGTAGGTTTGCAAGGGTCCTCGTCCTTTACGTCCCCCTCCTGACACCACTATGAAAAGTCAGTGATTGCAGAAGATAAAGATTATTATATTTAGCAAAATGGCAGCAATACTAATAACCACGCAAAACTAACGAACTGAAGTTTTCATTGTTTATCATCAACAACTACTAAAATGTCCAGGTAACTTGCCTGGTTTCTCACAATATTGATGCTTATCCAAACCTCTGCGCAGGATATTCAAGTTAGTTTTCGCAAATATGAGGCACTGGAAAACGTACAGGGTAGGGAGCGACAGGATTCCGAGCTCGCGAAAATGCCCCTTACAGCTCTCGCTCCAACCCAGCTTTCGCATAGTACGTACAGCTTACGTGAGCAAAACCTCAAATGTAACAGAATGAACAAGTCGTCGAAGCAAAAAATTGCAGCTGGCCAGCTTAGAAGACAGCATCTCCTTCTTTGTCAGGATAGTCGGTTGTCAACCAACCATCCCAGAACGCTTACCGCATTTTCGAGACGACCATTTAATTTGAACTTTAGGTATTGGGTTTTTTTCAGCATTCATGAGGAGAGCATTAGCCGAGCACCGTTCCCTGACAATTGATTCACAGCGTACTAAACTATTCTGGAGTGTCTCATTAGTCGAACCAGCAGAAACCAAAGAAATGTCATCGACAAACAAAACCATGCGACCACGGTCTAGTGGCTGGTCAGCGAGATCGTTCATGAGCAAAATGAACAGACAGGGTCCCAGAACTGAACCTTGCTTTATTTCACATGGTATTGCCACTTTCTCTGAACTTACACTATTAAAAGATACCACCTGGACCCAGCCTCTCAAATAGCTCTCAAAGAATCCGATCGTCGCCTCACCAAAACCATAGAACTTCAGCTTCTGTAAGAGGAGATCGTGGGAAACCAGATCGAACTCGGAACAATTGCTGTATGAGCAGCTGTCGAATAATTTTGAGAAGAACGATAGCAAATTATTACTTAAGACAAGAAAAATTTGTTTTAAGGTCATTCCAAATACAGATAGGTAATAATAATTATAATATTACTTTACAGTTAAATAATGTTTTCGTGATCACTCACCTGACCCAAGCTGCTGATGGTCTGACCGACGAAAACCATAGCGAAGCTTTCTCGACTACTCGAAAAGGACTTCAAGACGCATCCGAACAAATTGAAGAATCCGCACAATAGGATTACCGGCCTCAGACCCTGGTATCGTAATTATATTATACTTCTTATGAAATAATTTACTTTATAATTTATAATAAAAATATATAATTTTATTCATTTTTCATCTCCCTATCAAGATAATTTTATATTTCGTCAGCCGTCGCCAATGGTGGTTTGATTTTATTGGGGATGATTTGAATGCTCATGGTAATGATAAAGAATTTCGGGCTGGACCTGATTTACCTCACAACACAAGGAGAGATACAGAAATTTTATCAAAATTGTAGTGGAATGTAAAAAAACTACAATTACAGCTAGGTACCTTCATTTATCAATTCAGTGTACATTCGCGTTTTCAGATTGAAAAAAAAGTTCATAATTTGCGAAGGAAACCCCTAAAAACCACCAACGCCATCTATTTTTTGAGATTCACACTAAGCAGTCGTCCACCATATCCCGAAGGTATTACATAAATGAGAGAGAACCAAAATTTCTCTCGACTTTTGAAATTCCTTGACTTTACCGATTTCTGTCATCCACTCTCTCGATTCATGGCACACTTTTTAGGTTTATTATGCCTTAATTTGTCTTGTAGCAGCTAAACCAGAGGTAAACCTCTTGCATACTTACGTATTTCTCTACAGCCCAAGCACCTGGTACAGCGAAAAGTAATGCCGTAAGGCTCCAAACGGTAGCAGTCCATTCGATCCACAAACCGCTAACTCGGTAATAGTCGACAAGAACATCCTGTACGATCGACATTTGTATCCATTGAAATCCCGAAATTATTCCCAAAATAACAAAAAGCATGAGTATGGGCCATCTTCTTTTGTAAGCCCTCGTTTCTGAAAATACATTGAGAACGTTTGTAGTGGTTGTCAATTTTGAAGCCTGAAAATCTTCTAATCTATTTTTAGGTACTAAAAATGGTAGCTCCTAAGGCACTGCTAATCGGTATCTGCCACTTATATTGTGTACATATCGAGACTAAACGCCTATTATAATTATCCATTATTTTGTTAGGCAGGTACCTGAATCGAAAAGTTTTGTCGAACTGTTGAAGTCAACTGTGGAGACAACCCTTCGATGATTTGCATCGACCCCTTTGTCCTTTTCAATGTTCATTGTAGTCGACAGTGGTTTGGCAACTAACCAGATGTCATTCACGTCTCGACCACATTCAGCCTCATGTAGAAGGGGTGTCGTACCTGGAAGAGGGAGTATAAAAATACACGGTAATTATTTCTTTTCACTCAATAGGTATAACGGGTGTTTAAAATTTACGGGATCATCCATTTACTTCCGTTATTTTCCCCATAGTATTTTTCCCATAGTTTTTCCACAATAAATTAAAATATTTCGATTCTCGGATCTACTTGGTTTTTTCTAAAAATAACCCCAATTTTTATTGCAGATTCGAATTCTACACAAAATTTCGTGATAATTTGACTTCTTTTCTTACTCGATTTTTTTAAGTCGTTTAGAAGCGCAAAATGCCCAACCTGATATTTTTTGAAATTTGGACCGCGGTAAACCCCAAGTGTGGCACATGAAATTTCATTGTTTTTCAACTCTGATTCGAATGGTGCTTTCCGTTTCGTCATCTTACACTCTCTTATGGTCTAAAATACAAACATCAATAGGTGGAAAACGGTAAACTAAGAGAAACAAAGCTGAGTGATTAGAAAAAATTAACAATTAAATGTTTTTAAATGTTAAAATTAAAAATAAATAGCTCTACGTGAATCAGCGCTTAAAAACAATGAAATTTATACATTCATTTTATTTCTAATTCTAATTTTAAAGCAATGAAGTGTGACTTGTGCCACATTTGGGTTTTATCGCGGTCTTCATTTTCAAAAAATTCAGGGTTTGGCAACTTTGTGAGCTTGTTGTACGGTTTGCGCGTAGACAGGTAAATAGGGTGAGGGTTCAAACTTTCGAGAAATTTTGCGTAGAGTTCGAGTGTGAAATAATAACTGGATTTTAATTTTAAAAAAAAGAAACCACCCCTCGGCAAAAAAAAAAACTGTTTGAATTGTCTCCTAGGAGCGAAAATAACGGAAATAAATTACTGATCCTCAATAGATATTAAACACCTTACCTTATATCTTACTCTTACCCTTATCCTCTATTTTCAAATGTGTAATTGTTGATCCATAACATTGTATATTATTGAAAATATCATCGAAAACGCTTTTCAAGTTTAACCCATGCACATAAATGTAATCTCAAAATGACGTGTAAAACTTTGGAACAGAAGATGTTTTTTATTTCATGGAGTAAAAAGAACAACTTCCTGTAATCAGCTTGCTTCTCAAATATCAAAATTGGATGGATATTAAGTGAAGATCAGATCTTGTCAACGTTGTTAACATTAAACATTTCGGATTCACTGAAAAAGTTTATTGTTGGAGGTTCCCGAAAACGAGGTACCTAGCGCAACCTTTTCAAAATTCTGTTAAAAACGCTGCAAATCATTGCTCAAAGGTTTATTATTTTCTGTATAGATCACCCTGCTGTATAGATCACTGGTTCTCCATCAATAGCACCTACCACCATCTGTATTCTCCCTTGACCTTCCCTCTATTTTTCGAAACGCGAAACATAAAATTTTTGGTTTGCTTTGAGCAATGGCTTCGGAGCTCACTCAGCTGATCAGTGATCTGAGGAGTGAAGAAGATCTCCTCGAATGCTGAAGACGCCTGGAAGAGCACTTCCATTCAATAGGATTGAAAATGGCTTCGGAGCTCACTCAGCTGATCAGTGATCTGAAGAGTGAAGAAGCCTTTGAGCATTGATTTGCAGCTATTTTTACCCACCAAAATTTTTTATACCTACCAGCTTTTTTGTGCCTACCAGCTAGGTACTACCTACCACACCATACTGGCTTCACACCTTCACAATCAAGTTTATTAGAAAGAACTAAACGCTTCACACTCGATTGGAAAAATAGAAAGCTTCATATGGAAATTTGATTACTGGTTACGCAGAAGGCAAAACTGTATACAAATCGAAGAAATGAACAGCGATCGCATTTTAGTCCGATAAAATTTGAATGGAGATTACACCTCTTTTGCGATTCACACTCATGATTCTGTTTTATCGAAGGAAAACCTTCAAGTACTCGTAGGGACCGAACGGTTTGTCCTACAGAGCTCCGGGTGGTCTCAAAATTTTTTAAAAATTCAATACTATTTCAAATTGGTGAAAAAACGATACCTTTATTTCGAGAGTTTTCGAGCTAGGGCACTCTTGAAAATTTCAACCCTTAATTTTCACCCCTTAGAAGTGACCTACATCAACCAAAAGCTTCGCGGCACAACTAGAGCCCATATACCAAATTTGAACCAAATCGGTCCAGTGTTGCTAAGAAAAGTGCCGCGTACGGCGGACGGACGGAAATTTTTTATTCGATTTTCGTATTCTACGTACCTTGAAACGTAAAACATCAAATTTTGAGGGGGGGTTAAAATTTTTTTTTCTTGCTCGATTCCAAAGGCTTATTATTGAAATTAATAAACCAAAATCCTCTCAAAATACTCCATTAAAGTTGGTGGGGAAAAATATATAGACGTTCAAATAACTTGGCTCTAGAGGGGTATATGCTTCCTCAACAACTAGGGTTCCTCGAGTCTATCTGGGGTCAATTTATTTTCCCGAGTATCAAAATTATGGTTCAATTTTCATGAAATTTTTATTGGATAGTGTGCAGTAGCTCCGAAACGATCCTCCATGAATTTCTTGGGAAAAATGAATCATCCAGTGAACCATCACCAAGTAAATCGCGGTCTGATTTTGGAACCGCATACCCACTAAACTCGGCAGTTTTTCCTTTTTTAAACCTGCAGTTTTTCATCTTCGATAATGATTTCTAAACAATTATTTCATGTCCGTTGCCCATGGGTATAAGTTCCGGGAGCCACCGTGGTGGGTGGGTTCCGGGTCCGGCTTGGTACCTCCCGGCTGTGCTCCGCTGCCTTTGAGCTTTGGAGGTTTTCCTTTTCTCCTTCATTTTTATACCGGTGTGTCCTGTCATTTTGTCTAGTATCCCATTGTTTTGTTTTCTCGTATTATTTTGTTATGTTTCGATCCCAATTAAGTTAGGTACCAATTTATAATTGACTATTATCAATACACTTTGTGTATTGATTGTGTATTGAATAGGTATGTCAAGACCGCTAATGTGCCAAATTCTTAATTTTCAGTGAACAATACGTACCCTTATTTTACCTGGTGAAACCTAGAGAAACACGATTTCCTTCCTTCATAATTATTATCTACAACAAAACTCGTGTTTTGTTGGATTTATTCCAGAATTTATTTTTTTAATTTTTTAAATATTGCTTTCGAGTCTACCAAGGTAGCGGAAGCTTTGTTTTCACTTTTCAAGGTTGAAAAAAAAATTCACTAAAATCAAAATTTCCAGTCGCGTTTTACGTTGCAGACTTTTCTATACAATTATGGTTCCTCGTCTGTCTGTCTCTGTTTTTGTCATGAAATCCTTGCCAGAGCCATAACTTCTACAATTCTCAACCGATTTCGATGAAATTTTCTGGGATTGTGCTGATTGGCGTGTCGATGGTCCCCTATAAAAATCATCACACCCGGATCGATAGTAGCCGCTGCGCATGCGCAAACGTGAAATCCTTGTAACAGCCATAACTTCTACATTTTCCAACAATATTCAGAGATTTTGCGGGTTGACGTGTGGATGGTCCCCTATGAGGGTAGTGGAAGGAACTTAGTGATTGATGATTGAAGCTATGTGCCACACCCACTTGGCAGACTTTTTTTCTTCTTTTCGAATGTTTTCATTTTGATTACTTTTAGATAACTTGGATGGTCAACGAAGGGAAACCATTCCAACGTTATTCCCCAGGTTAATCAAGTTCAAGTCCGGTTTACCAATCTTAGTTTTATTTCACCGTGTGAAAGTTGTGGGATCGAGTCATCTTCCTCTAATTGTTAATTTTCATTGTACAGGAGTAAGTAGTTGTTACACGCTCGGCCGCGATATCGTTTTTCAGATCTCCGAAATTACGCGGATGGCGGTTTTTTCAACTCGATGAAAAAACGGCCCACCTGATAATTCGAACGCGAAAACAGCCTTGACAATACTCTATTATGTATCACTGGGAAGACGAATTGGTGCTTGGAATGAAGAAGTGAGTACTTTACTTGTCAAAATGTGACAGCTAATGAGCTCCAAATGACAGGAAACATATAACAACTAGTTCATGACTTTTTTAAATAGGTAGCTAGTAGTCAAAAGTTGAATGTTATTACGCTTGCGTGTCTCCTGTCTGAGATTTATATCACAAGGTATGTTCATGTATTTATTAAAAAATAAATAATAAATAAAAAATAAATAAAAATATAAATATAAAATAAATAAATATAAAATAAAATAAATAAAAATATAAATTGTATTTATGTATTTATTAAACTTTGCCCTCGAATAGAGGCATTTTTGATTACTTCCTCAAAATACTTTTGAATCGCTCATTTCGAAAGCCAATTGCGAAATTGGGGGTACAGCTTCTCCACATAGAATAACATAAACATACAGTATTTTGCTAAAACTAAATTAATAATGATGTTGAACAATGACTACTGAACAGAGCGCTAATAATATTCCCTGACGTGAAACACGAACTTCATCATCAAATTGATGGTTTTCCTCAGTTTTGAAAACAATAACACGATTGAGAATTCTTTCTCCTTCGTGTCGAATTTTCAGATTGAGAAATGATTACAAATTTGAGCAAATCGATTGATTACTTTGTAAGAAATCAACGTGGTTTTTATTTCTATTTTTTATTTCTTTTCTATTCGATTTCGGTGGCTTTTCAAGTGTTGTATAGTTGAGACTGGATGGTTATTTGGAAATATACGTCTAGATACGAGGAAGCTGTGTAGTTTTGCATAAAGATGGAAACCTTTATGGTTCCACAAAATCCTCAAAATTTGAGGGTTTACGTATGAGAGTAGGTTATAGAATCTGAAAATCGAAATATACATTTTCCGTCGAGCGCCGTGGATCGATTTTGATGAAAATTGGTATATACGAGTATATCGGCGTCATTGTGGGTCTAGTTGTGCCCCCAAGGTTCTGGTTATTGTCTGACACTTCTAAAGGGTAAAAAGTGGGAGTAAAGTAAAAAGTGACTATCAAATCTTTTGAAGCACAGGTGTTGTTTTTTCATTAGTTTAAAAATTTGAAGAATTTTTAGAGTCGAATGGCACCAACTAGAGCTTTGTAGGCCCAACCGTTTGCTCATGAGGATCAATAATTACCTCCAAGAAGAATGACAAACGCAAAAAAAAAAAACGCCTTCGGCATGAATCAATTTGAATTTTGGGCAAATCCTTTACGTTTCGACAACTACTGTAGTCCTAGACCTACTTTTTTTCTTCCAAAATGTTCAATAAAGTGTTTTTTTTTCTCTCTCATTCCCTAAAAAAATGAATGAATGTTTGTTTTTTTCATCAATTTTAAGATTTTGATGTTAATTTTTACAAACGAACGGAACCACCCAGACGATGAACTTTCTTAAATTAACAATTATTTTGGAATTTATCAGAATACACTCACGTGCCTGTGAGCTAGCCCAAGAGAGCCGAACCCTCTTCCCCCTCCCATGCCAGGCCCTTAAAAGGTCGTAGGCCGTGTTATTCGCAGACGGGTGATCTTTACAGGAAAAAAAGTCTGCCAAGTGGGTGTGGCACATAGTTTCCTCGTATCCATAACCCAATTGTACAGATAATCCGATGCACAGTAGTTAATCTCAAAACATCAATCTCCAAGTAAGTACCTTCCACCACCCTCATAGGGGACCATCTACACGCCCACCCGCACAATCCCTGAATATTGTTGGAAAATGTAGAAGTTATGACGGTAACAAGGAAATACACGTTTGCGCATGCGCAGTGGCTACTATCAGTCCGTTGGTGATGATTTTCATAGGGGACCACCTACACGCCTACCCGCACAATCCCTGAACATGTCATCAAAATCTGATTAGAATTGTAGAAGTTATGGCTCTGGCAATGATTTCATGACAGACAGACACACAGACAGACAGACCACAGACGTGGAACCAAAATTGTTCAGAAAGGTCTGAAAAGTAAAACGCAAGTGGAAATTTTGATTTTGGTGAACATTTTTTTTAACCTTGAAAAGTGAAAACAAAGCTTCTGTTACCTTGGGAGCAATATACCTTTGTGTAATGATTTGCAGCTCATTTTTTTCCTGTATTTTCTGGGCTATTATGGGTGCTATTAAACTTGTTGAAAATCATTTTGGAGCGGAAAGATATACGGAAAGATCTACGTGTCAAAGATCACGCAAATATATAATAATAAATAACCTAATGATCATACAATTTTATCATAAAATGGTAATTCTTCTTTCAACTTAAAAGTGAACACGTTTCTAGTAACCTTGGCAGTCTGGGAAGCTAGAATAACAAATTACGATAGCCAAATAACTACCATTGCGGTTTGAGAGTGACGATAAAGTTTGATGGTACGAATCGCTGTCACTATTAAACGTTTCGTTTAGTAATACATGCATTCCAAGGGACGTCCCACTAGATAAAGATTGGTTCTATTTCAACCAGTAAGCAATAAAATATACATTCTTGTTTACCTTTCTACAGGCCAAAATAGTTTAACTCGATGGTAATTTAGTTAGTATGTTGAGAATGTACCATTTCATTTTCAGCATTATGAGACTTCGAAATTTGAAATTTTCATGTTTTAAAGGAACGACCACGTGGAGAAAAAACAGCGAAAGTTTTCAATGCCACAACTTTTTTCATCGACTCGAGCTTCAGAAATCGAACGTACGTAGTAGGAAGATAAGAAGCGTCGTCGTACAAGGAAAATTTGATAATATTCAAGTTTATTATTCAAAACATTTCATTTATAAATTAAAAAAGGTACTTACTTATAAGCTAATCGGGTTGTTGGATAGCACACAACATATTGACCTAAAATTTATGGAAGTCCAAGATTTCGAACCGGACGTGTCAACACATGTAGCAAAAATAGGGAGTAGTTTTTGCCAAGAAAGTCCACAATTTACCATAATTAATTCCTTTCTGTAACCATTTTACTTAATTTAACTTTGGATACTTACTATTGATTATCTGTCACGGTTAAATATTATCAGTTTCAGAGGGAAAAAAGGTTATAATAAGTTTCTGCTGGTCGTCAGAGCCGTTTCACGATCGTGCTAATGTCTCACTGCATTCATTATTATTACAACAACTAATTCCATGCGTTTCCAAGGGAGGTGGGCATTGCGAGGGCTATGCTAGGAAGGGCTGAGCAACAAAAAGACTGAAACGCTGCAAATTATTACACAACGGTTTATTATTTTTCTATATAGATCACTCGTCTGCAAAGAACACAGCTTTGCCATTGTCACCATCTACCAACCGTAGATACTACCTACCTACCACACACCTACTTCACAATCAAGTTTTTTGAAAGAATTAAACGCTTCACTCAGTTCGAAGAAACTGGGAGATGAGGTCGCCCTGATGATTAGGAAATATGATTACTGGTGGCTGAGGACGCAAAACTGAGTACAACTCGAAGAAACGAACGCCAATCGCATTTTGGTCACTTAAAATTTCAACGGAGATTAGACCTCTTCTGCGATTCACACTCGTGGTTATGATTTTTTGAAAGTCTAAGCCCTAAGGGGGTCTCAGTCGGCCCCCGTTCGTTCTTCGTTCTTGAATTGAAGGTACTCAAACTTTAAAAGTTGTGCCTAAATTTGAAATGGATTTCAAAAACTAAAATATTGCCGTTGGAATCATCAAAATCGAACAATAAATGCCAGAGAAACGGTTTTTTCTTGCCCGATTCCAATAGTTCATTATTGAAAATAATAAACCAAAATAGCGATCGCATTTTGATCAGTTAAAATTTCAACGGAGATTAGACCTCTTTGGTGATTCACACTCGTGTTTCTGATTTATCGTAAGTCCAACTCTTAAGTTCTCGTAGGGAGCGTACGGTTTGTCTTACAATTTTGAATTCTATTTCAAATTGGTGATAAAACAATACCTTTATTCCGAGAGTTTTCGAGCTAGGGCACTCTTGAAAATTTCAACCCTTATTTTCAACCCTTAGAAGTGACTGACATCAAACAAAAACCTTTGCGGCATAACTAGACCCCAAATGGAGCCCATAAACCAAATTTCATCAAAATCTCTGCTCCAGGAATAAAATAATTGACGTATAGAAAAAGTTTGTAGAAATAAGGCATGAATTAATTTATGCTAGAGATAGTATGATAATATATAATTCTTCATATGCATTATTAAACTAACTGAGTAGTTCCTTATTCAAAAAAGGTATAACTTCTTTGTGTCGTGAAAAATGTCAATAGCCTCTGTGAAGAATCCCTTCTGAGTGATCAGTAGAATGACCAGATTATCACTTATCTGTGTCTTGAACGGCCTCGGAATCATGTCGAAATTCCATTAACAAAAATTGCGTCTGATCTTCTCGCTTAACGCTTTCACCTCTTTTCACCTTTACAATTTTTGTTTGGAATAGATATCAGTGCAAGTTATATTTTGTGAGTGAACCAAGTTCACCAGGGTCTCGCGGGGTGGTCTTGTGACGGTTGTTTGTGGAATTTTGGAGATTTCGTCAATTGGAGTGACGTCAAGTTCAGGAATCTTGTTTCTGTGAAGAAAATACGAATATCACTTCTCCACGGTACATCCGTGGTATTGTGTTGGCGGAACTGAGAAACCATTGCGGGCCGAACATCTGATGGATTCGCGGTCATCTCGAAGCCCTGTTGCTGATACAACTCGATACTTGGATTTCTGTGATGTACGGATGTTGAACTGTATTTTATTCGTGAAGTTGATTAACTACAAATGCTTGCATACGAGTCTGCAACACATTGGGACATTTTCATGTCAACCACTACACAACAAGGTAGTGAAGTAAGAAAACAGTTGATTGTTCTCTACGCAACACAGTGAGTCTATTTTGTTATTGGTCGCGTGAGCAAGTTTTTTTCGTGACGATTTTTCAGTTTATGAGCCAAAGCAAAAACATGAAAATGTCAAAATTTTTTTTTGATGATATTATTCTACCATACTTATTGTTGCAATATAAGGTTAACACTACTAATTGTATACTGATAAAGTTAGAACTGGGATTAATGGAAGTTACAATGGAAGGATTTACTGGGTATCTATGTGGAGAGAGAGAGAATGTATGCCAGCACAAGCTATGATTTTATAGGCCTCCATTGCCCTTCGATGAGTATTTGAGTGACCCACGCGGTATGTTATGACTTATGTAATGTTCGTAATGTAATTTAAAAAAAGAATGAAATAAATTTATCTTACATCAAGAATAAGGGCTACCAAGAAGGGTTGGCAGTACAAATGAGGAGTAGATAATATCTAGTATACTATATTATAGACTATACTATATTACAGACTATATTAGTAGACTATATTATAGTCCAAGGACCGCCAAGGGAGGTACGCTGTACAGAGCTGCCTAGGGGGGTTGTCAGTACAAAGGCTTACAAAGGAGGTTAGCTTTCGGGATTTCACCGTCAGTTTATGCCCTCCACCGTCAAGTTTTCGATATATCGTACCTCTCGAACCTACACAATTATACATATCACCTACCTAATCTCAACTGCACCGAAGAAATTTGCCTTATCAACAAGCTGATGATACCTCAGCTTCAAACAATTTTTGAAAATTGCATAATCCAGTAATTTTGTTTCCATGAGTAGGATTTTTTTTCATCTACTGACGAACATTTATTCCTGCCTTCCCAATTATATAGTTATTCAAGTAAGAACAATAATTCGCATCATTGAAGATCCGATGATGAAACGCTGAGGTACCCACAATGCATGGAGCACGTTCACAGTTCCGATAAAGGAATACCTTCGAACAGGGAAAAATTGTGAACGGTAACAATAATTAACGATAATTGATTTCGATAGTTCCCCATAACAGTAGGTGAATCATTTTGAATCCACGTTTACCGCTGAATACCTCACAAAGATCCTTACATACCTACATGAGTCATTTAAGTGCCTACATTCTGTAGAGTGTTAAGAATGTATTATTCATGCTTATTCCTGATCCGTATCTGTAAGGTATTACTCCGTGATCGTACCACTTATTGAACAATAATTTCCTAAAATTATTCATGAGATACGCGACTAATCCGTTTCCTGCGTAGGTACCTGCGGGATCCCGCGGGAGTGAGTTTGGACGACATGAATCCCGCAATCCCGCGGAAAATTTTTAAAACGCTCGCTCATTTCTAAGCACGTGATAGTGAATCACTATTTTTCTCAAGTCAAGTCAAAACTAATATCTCACGATGTAACGATTTTGCTAGAATTCGAAGGGTAGTTGAGAGTTGATTCCTGGACGACTACTCATAAATCGTATGATGACTCTATTAGTAGCAGCCTTGGCCTATCGAAAAGACCACTTGAAAGGGAAATAATGTTTCCACACATGAAAACCTACCAACTTGATTGAGAAGATCGTGTTTCATTTTATTTAAATTCGAGAAACTTATAAGCCCTCGTCGAATGTGAAAACGCTAATACGCTGTGAACGCTACTATGCTGCTGCCATACTGTTTTCTTGTACAGTATAAAGTTATAAACGCCTCGGATTTGCGCAGCAAGAAACAAAATTTTGGAGACCCTGAATCAAAATTTTCGATTACGTTTCGAGTTTCTTCCATTTTGGTTTATTATTTTCAATAATAAACCTTTGGTATCGACCAAGAAAAAAAAATTGTAACACCCCCTCAGAATTTGATGGTTTACGTTTCAAGGTACGTAGAATCCGAAAATCGAATAAAAATTTGGCCGTCCGTCCGCCGTACGCGGCACTTTTGCCACTTAGCATTGACCGATTTTGATGAAATTTGGTATGTAGGCTCCATTTGGGGTCTAGTTGTGCCCCAAAGATTTTGGTTGATGTAGGTCACTTCTAAGGTTTCAAAAATAAATTTTGAAATTTTAAAAACGCCCTAACTCAAAAAATTTAGATATAAAGGTATTGTTTTTCCATCAATTTAAGATAGTATAGAATTTTTTGAAACCACGCGGAGCCCTGTAGGACAAACCGTTTGCTCCCTACGAGAATTTAAGGGTTGGACGTGCGATAAATCAGAAACACGAGTGTGAATCTCAAAAGAGGCCTAATCTCCGTTCAAATTTTAGGTGACCGAAATGCGATCGATGTTTTTCTTCATGTTGGATGGTTGGTGGCTTTGCAAACGGGTGATCTATATAAAAATAATAAACCATTATGTAATAATTTGCAGCGTTTTTCCATGTAGGGTCCATTTCCAACCCATGTAGGGGGTCTGAAGCATTGCTTCCACTTTTCAAAGGTAAAAAACCAAAAAAATTAAGGTTTTGTTTTTGTTTGTGTTTCTGTCTGTCTGTCTATCAGTCGGTTTGTGTGTGACGATTTGTGTCCCCTATCAAATTCATCGTGATCGGATCATTGTTTGCCACGTTGTTGCAAAATCGTGAAATCCTTGTAACTAACATAATTAGGTTAAAATGGTCCCCTATCAAATTCATAGTTATCCTATCATTGGCGCCGTCGAGAGTCCTTAATAAGCATAACTTTCAGGTTCCATTCAATTTCGACGGAAGTTACTGTCATTCATCAAATTTGGAGGGTAGTATTGTGCGTTTGGATACTGAAGTTTAGAGATTATCTACTATGAATCGGACCAAATATCTAAAGGATTTCCAAGTCTAATTCGGAATTTTCCTGACCAATTTCGGAAATTTCCAAACCATATTCAGAATTTTCCAATCCAGTTTCTGAACTTTCCAATTCAATTTCAGAACTTTTCAAGTCAAATTCAGATTTTTCCAAAACAGTTTCAGAATTTTTCATTTCATTTTCAGACTGTGATTCTGTGTGGTGCTATATTGCATTTCCAAGTCAAATTGATCCTTTTCCAAATCAAATTAAACTTTTTCCAAATCAAATTAAACCTTTCCCGCAACATAACAATATATTTCTATAGTGTACCTTATCTCACAAAGTAGATGGTCCCCTATGAATTGAGAGGATGGTCCCTGGATGGAAAGTTCTGAAATTGAATTGGAAAGTTCTGAAATTGGATTTGAAAATTCTAAATGTGGTTTGGAAAATTCTGAACATGGTTTGGAAATTTCCGAAATTAGTCTGGAAAATTCCGAATTAGACTTGGAAATCCTATAATCGGGTTATGTACCTATACGAGGAAGCACTGTGATACCCAATATCTGCCCATTTCGTCAAAATACAAAAATTCTGAAAAATCCACTTAAATCAGAAAGAATTTTCGTCGGTTTTTCTGAATGAAGAAAACCAGCAACTTGATCGTGAAGTTCAGGTTTCACATCAAATACGAGTGATTTACCTACGAAAGGTAGGCATCCGAATTTCTTAAAAAAAATGCAATTAAATTTGCATTTAATGCAATAATTTGTGCTTTGATCAACGCAATAATTTGTCAACTATTTTGTTTCTATGTGCCCATTCTTTGCGAGGAAGCTTTCCTGATCTCCCAGCTGGGCCGATGTTTTTTAAAATAATTTTTAAATTGACACTGTCACTTTTTCCTTCAAAAAAATTTTTTTTAAAATTATTCATTGAAGTCGCAGTAACAACAGGAAGAGTCTGCGGTAGTGAATCACAGATAAAACTAATTTTATCTCATATGAATCCACTATCGCTGGATTTCTGTACACACTCCATTACTGGCCCGGTTTCGCTCAATTTAAAGGGTAGTTCGGGCTGGTATCATTACGATTGTTTAGAGTTGATAAGATCAACTATCTTATCAGCCAACTACCTCATTAGTGAATTTATCAGCACTTATAGCCAATACACTATCATTTAAGTAAACTAATCCATACGTTTATTTCATTCTACCTAAGGAAGCTATACTGCCCACCCAACTTGGGGGATGGCTCTTTTTGTAATTTGGAACATTTGAGGATTTTGCATCACTCAGACCACCGTGTCATTCCAACGGTCCTCTTTCAAGATTGCGAGGTTCCTACTTTTACCCCAAATTATAAAAGTAGTTTGGCTTCTTTAGTAGCGTGTTGTCTAAATTGCCAGGTTTCGGTCAATTAGTCCCACTTCGAAATGAAAAAGTCGAAGAATGACAAAAATATCCTCGCAAAAAAAACTTTTCAGAACGAAGTAGATACTTATTTACATTAAAAAAAATAGGGAAGGAAAATATAAATAGTTGAAAATTGGTATGTAGGCTCCATTCGGGGTCTAGTTGTGCCCCGAAGATTTTGGTTGATGTAGGTCACTTCTAAGGGTTCAAAAATGAATTTTGAAATTTTGAAAACGCCCTAACTCAAAATATTTTGATATAAAGGTATTGTTTTTCCTTCAATTTAAGATTCTATAGAATTTTTAGAATTTTTTAAGACCACGCGGAGCTCTGTCGGACAAACCGTTCGCTCCCTACGAGAATTTAAAGGTTTTATATACGATAAATCAGAAACACGAGTGTGAATCGCAAAAGAGGCCTAATCTCCGTTTAAATTTTAGCTGACCGAAATGTGATCGATGTTTTTCTTCATGTTGGATGGTTGGTGGCTTTGCAGACGAGTGATCTATATAAAAATAATAAACCGTTTTGTTATAATTTGCTGCGTTTTTACAATGGAAATCCATTCGTGAAACCATTCCCTGAAGTCAACTCCATTTTTCTTCAGGGTATAAATATTTAGGTACCTACCTATGCATGTACTGGTACATACTGGTCTATGAACATACTGGTACCTATGCATGTACTGGCACATACTGGTCTATGGTACATACTGGTACCTATGCATGTACTGGTCTATGGTATATACTGGTACCTATGCATGTACTGGTCTATGGTATATACTGGTACCTATGCATGTACTGGTCTATGGTATATACTGGTACCTATGCATGTACTGGTCTATGGTATATACTGGTACCTATGCATGTACTGGTCTATGGTATATACTGGTACCTATGCATGTACTGGTCTATGGTATATACTGGTACCTATGCATGTACTGGTCTATGGTATATACTGGTACCTATGCATGTACTGGTCTATGGTATATACTGGTACCTATGCACATACTGGTCTAGAGTTCGTTGGAGGGGACTGGAGAACATCGACAAGGATCAAACTAAAAAAATGTTTTTAAAAACTACTTAATGACATATTAGTACACCTACAGTAAAACCCACGTAATCATCATTTTAGTCCTCTTTTTCAGAGGCCGAGAGTAATACACCAAAACCCTTCATTAATGTTGGTAGAGCTCAAACCCTCGGACTTGAAATTTTGGGGCATAGATGGTTTTTCCACATTCACTGTTGATATATCCTGAATCATCATAAAATTTTCTACAATACTATTCTACCATAGATTTAGAAATATATTTTCGCCCAAAAATGGCTGAAAACTCTTCAATGGAATTATGAAGACTTGTTAATGTGAAAACTTGTCGTAGCTACTTTAAAAACTCACTCATTCGCCTGGCTTGGAATCGTTCATTCCGATCATCTTAGCTTAGAAAACTTATATTCAAATTATTTTACCTCATCATCTTAGATTTAAAATTGTACACTAGTGATTGGGCAAATGAATGGTAAGAAGGAATTTTTTTAACTCTTTGACCTTGGACCTTGATTTTCATTGGGACAACCTAATCCGGATAATCTCTAAAAATTTCATCGAAATCGGATAGAAAATGTGGAAGTTATGGTTGTTACAAGGAATTCACGTTTGCCCATGCGCAGGAACTATCATCAGTCTGTTGGTGATGATTTTCATAGGGAACCGTCTACACACCAACCCGCACAATCCCTGAAAATTTCATCGAAATCGAACAATAGCTTCGTAAAGTTATGCCGGTAACGAAGATTTCATGACAGACACACAGACAGACATACACGGGACCAAACGTTTCAGAAAGGTCTGAAACGAAAACGCGAGTGGAAATTTCGATTTTGGAGAACTTTTCTTTTCAACCTTGAATAGAGAAAAAAAGAAGAGGACCACCTACATGAAAATTTCATCGAAATCGGGCAATAACTTCATACTGTTGGCCCGTTACAAGGATCTCATTACAGACAGAAAGACGCGGAACCAAAATTGTTCAGGAAGGCCTAAAACGTAAAACGCGATTGGAATTTTTTTTTTAATTTTATTAAATGAACGCAGATATGACTTTAAGCAGATAACTTTCCCAATTAACAAACATGTAAACGATCGACAAAGGTTTCCGGCTAATTAGATTTTTGGTTTTTAAGATAAGCCGTGGCACCTATAATTCGTAATGAAATCAATAAGCAATCATCTAAAGGCCAGTACCTACCAAACTTGAGTGAAATTGCCCCTCTAGATCGTGAGACATTTTTTTTGTTAATAGAAATCACACGATCATTGGATATGTTCGGTATCAGATGGTGATGAAATTCTTGAGCGACTCTTGGAAGACTGGAATTCTCATCGAATTTCCGTATAGTTATGCTCGAGCCAAAGAATTTATTACAGACAGACCGACCGTCTGATAACCCACAACCAGAATGATTCAAAATTATTCAGACTGCTCTAAAATTATTTTAGTTTGGAGGACCCAAATTTGTTCGACCAGCTGCACAAGCTACGTTCCTTACCTGTTTGTTATGAGGCAAGAGCTTGGCAAATAATTTTCAGAATTTTTTATTGTATTATATTTCCAATGTTTGGGAAATCCAACGTAGATTGATTATTCAGTTACGCACATGTTGCTTTCATGGTACTCCCACAGTTGGAAAAAATAAACTTATTGGTAACTATAGTGAATGTGACATCTTTAACCATAGAATGTACGATAAGACCGGTATTTACCATGCAGTAGGAGGGCCTTGTAATTCCGTCACATGTAACTGACAAGGAGAGCGACCCCAACTTGAATGTAGACGACTCAGTGTCAGTTCACTACTGAGGCCGATCTTCCCCTCTTTAGCAGCGGTCTCAAGGTCTTTTTTGCCGACAACTGAAGCTCGAGCAAAAATTGAAGTCTGATTCCCACATCGTTTATATTAATCGGTAGAATTATTGAAAAAACGTCAGCCAAGATAGGTGGGCAGTAAGGCTTCCTCAGGGAGTGCAGAATAACGTGGCGTGAAAACTCTTGAAAATCACCATTGAGTAGAAGGTACCACTGAATTTCCTAATTTTCCGATGATTGAGGACAATCATCAATATTATTCCAATCAATCATCAATATCAATGTTATTAGATTGTAAGGCATTGATGATTGAGGACAATCATCAATATTATCCCAATCAATCATTAATATCAATGTTATTAGATCCTGAGGTATTGATGATTGAGGACAATCATCAATATTATTCCAATCAATCATTAATATCAATGTTATTAGATCCTGAGGTATTGATGATTGAGGACAATCATCAATATTATTCCAATCAATCATTAATATCAATGTTATTAGATCCTGAGGTATTGATGATTGAGGACAATCATCAATATTATCCCAATCAATCATTAATATCAATGTTATTAGATCCTGAGGTATTGATGATTGAGGACAATCATCAATATTATTCCAATCAATTATCAATATCAATGTTATTAGATCCTGAGGTATTGATGATTGAGGACAATCATCAATATTATTCCAATCAATCATCAATATCAATGTTATTAGATCCTGAGGTATTGATGATTGAGGACAATCATCAATATTATTCCAATCAATCATTAATATCAATGTTATTAGATCCTGAGGTATTGATGATTGAGGACAATCATCAATATTATTCCAATCAATTATCAATATCAATGTTATTAGATCCTGAGGTATTGATGATTGAGGACAATCATCAATATTATTCCAATCAATCATTAATATCAATGTTATTAGATCCTGAGGTATTGATGATTGAGTACAATCATCAATATTATTCCAATCAATCATTAATATCAATGTTATTAGATCCTGAGGTATTGATGATTGAGGACAATCATCAATATTATTCCAATCAATTATCAATATCAATGTTATTAGATCCTGAGGTATTGATGATTGAGGACAATCATCAATATTATTCCAATCAATCATTAATATCAATGTTATTAGATCCTGAGGTATGGATGATTGAGGATAATCTTTTGCGCATGCGCAGACTTCACTGCTGATCCAGTGGAGATGAAATACGCAGAGGACTGTCCCCACAAAACACAAACAAATTTCATCAAATTTACAGTAATTTCATTATTTTAAGAGACGTTTAAAAAACGTATAACACGTTTTGAATTATTACAATTTTTAACATTTTAAAATGTTAAGGATGTTCCATCTGGTAGTGCCCCTCAAATCAACAAGATACAAGTACAACAAAACCGAGCCCTTCGTCTGATCACAAGTGCTGAATGGTACGTCAGAAATTCTGTAATTCAACGAGACTTGGGCATTCCGATTGTGAAAGAAGTAATATCCTCTACATTCCAAGGGCAATATGACGCCATATCGTCCCATGAAAACCCAATTTTCCATGGATTCATACACCGTATGCTTAACCAACAAACCGAAAGGAGGCTAAAGAGAAGATGGCCAGTGGATTTTCTAAATGATCGTTAGAAACAAACTAATGAGATAAACAAATTATATTCAGATATTTATCTTGTTTAAATATTACTACTACTATTACAATCATGTTACATTGTGCATTATGTACGGATAAAATGTATTGTATGAGGTAAATTGTAATATTGTGAGGTAAATTGTTACTAAAAGCTATCGAATTTAAAAAGTCTGCCAAGTAGGAGTGGCACGTAATCTGAACAATCCTGAGAAATTTCAACGATGTTGGTCGGAAAATGTCGAAGTTATGACTGTTACGAGGAATTCACGTTTGCGCAGCAACTACTATTCGTCTGAGGATGATGATTTTCATAGAGGACTGTCTACACGCCAATCCGAACAATCCTAGAAAATTTCATCAAATTCGGGTGAAAAATGTTAGTGTTATGGCTACGGCAGGGATTTCACGTTTGCGCATGCGCAGCGGCTACTATCACTCCGGAGGTAATGATTTTCAAAGGGGACCATTTTTTTCTATCGAACGAAATCGAAGCAGCATGCTCAGTGAAAGCGAGCGGGTCTTGTATGTTTGTAGATGCAGATGTGGAAGGCTGAGTGGCATAGTATTGTGCATGTTTGGCGCCAGACTCAATTGCTCGAGCTTTCCCGATGGCCTCATCCAAGGAAAGAGTAATATTCTCTAGAAGACGTTTGCGTATCTCTACAGATATTAGCCCGTTTATGAAGGAATCTTTGACCATATCGTCCCGATTGACATCGGCTGTGACGGCTTTGAAGTTACAGTCCCTACTAAGACCTTTCAAGGATTGGATGTATTGGTCTAGGTATTGACTCGTCAGCCTGCTGCTTCCTAGTCAATAGCTTGAATCGCGCGAAGATTCATTTTTTGGCTTGATATAAAGGCTGTTTAGAGTTTCTATCGCATTCGCATAAGTAGAGCATTCAGAAACGAATTCATAAACCGAATAAGAGAGGAAATTTACGAGTACCTTCATCTTTTCCCATTCCGGGATGGTGGGTTCCGATTCTTCAAGATCGAATGTTGCTAGCGAGTGAGCCCATTCCTTACTTGCTGAAGGAGCGTCCGGAACAGTTTCGAAACGACGTGGTTTCAATGCTTTTTCCATCGTGTGACTTAATTGAATAAATTGAAATAGTGAACTCAAAACTGAGCTTTATTCAATTAAGCCTTCATTACATGAATAGGAATGATTTGGAATATTGGTAACTTAATTACTTCTCAACTAATAAACATGTGGTTTAACTATAACAATTGGGCAAACCACTTCAATGCCAACCAGCACAATCTCTGAACATTTCATCGAAATCAGATGAGGATTGTAGAAGTTATGGATGTCATGACAGAGACGGAACCAAAATCGTTCAGAAAGGTCTAAAATGTAAAACGTGAGAAAAATTTCGATTTTGGAGAATTTTTTTTTTTAACCTTGAAAAGTGAAAACAAAGCTTCCACTACCTTGGTAGACTCGGAAGCAATACAATAAACCTTAATTTCCCCTCCTTTAACATCAGTGCCAGGCTGGCACCACAGCGGTAACACGTCGTAGCGTTGGAATTTTATCTCTGGTGAAATAATTAGAGGGTCTCGTTTGTATCGAGCAAAAAAAGACAAACGCAAATCGACTGAAAATTGAGGACTAGGTAGCGCACTCACGGTATTTAAAAGTTGGAAAACCCTCGTAGGGTATCGTAAATCGTAGATTTTAAAATGTCAAATCATGTCACTACCTATAACTTGTGGGGGTGGGGGGAGGGGGAAACTAGCCTCGCCTAATCACAGAATAGCCTCCTCAACGAAATATTCAGCGTTTTCATCACTTAACCCTGCCCCTACGCCGCACAGGTTTACATTCCTTCAAGACTCAACAGTCTTGTCGGTTTTTACCATAACACTAGTATCCTTGTTTTCAGATGGTAATTTATAACGTATTAATTTCTTCTTGATTTCAACAAGTATTGCTTTTCCTGTTGGCTTGTTCAACAACTCTTTCCGACCTGACCTACTGTCACAACAAATCTGAAACTTTTAAAAACGCCTGCCAAGTGGTTGTGGCACATAGCTTCCTCGTATCCATAACCCGATTATATAGATGACCCGATGCATAGTAGTTATTCGCAAAACCCCAATCTCTAAGTACCTTCCACTACCCTCATAGGGGACCATCTACACGCCAACCCGCACAATCCCTGAAAATTTCATCGAATTTTAGATAGATAGATAGCTAGATAGATCTTTATTCTTTGTCTACAAGGACATGAATGCGTCAATTAAAATATAAATTAATTAAATCGAAGTAAAATACATAGGCAATTAAAATGTAATAGTAGGTGTACATTATAAACAATGTTTTTAAAATGAGGAACTCGTGTGCTTTCCGTTACTTTCATAATACAGCCCACTCCATGTACGTGAGAGGGATATGGAGATGAAAAAATTGGTTGCCTCCTATCACTAGAAGGCAACCCTAACGTGTTTATACACTTCAGAACACGCCAGGCGAGCCGCCCCCGGGCCGACCAGACCACCCGACATGAATCCCCCTATCCGCACAAATAAAAAATTGATACAAAGTCCCGAAATTGATACAACAATAAAAATTAATAACTTTGTAACAATAATCAACAAGTTAATCCTTTGATGAGAATTGTAAAAGTTATGGCTGTGGCAAGGATTTCATGACAGACAAACAGACAGAGACGGAACCAAATTTGTTCAAGAAGGTCTGAAATGTAAAACGCGATTGGAAATTTTGATTTTGGAGAACATTTTTTTCAACCTTGAAAAGTGAAAACAAAGCTTCCGCTACCTTGGTAGACTCGAAAGGAAAAATCGAAATGGTAAAAATTGCCTTCTCCAATCACTTTTTTCTGTTGACATCTTTGAATTTTGCGTTATTTCTGTGACAGAAATTCTGTCCCTGAAATCCCACAAAAGTTCCAAAATTTCAACTTGTCGACACTTTTAATCGAAGAAAAATGGTTCCATGGACTAAAACGGATTTGTACTTGTTTTTTACTTCACAAAGAGTGTTTGTCCTCCGTCGCCCCAGATTAATCGCATAATGGGGTATTTCAGTCAATTTTTTTAATTTTTTTTTTTTTTTCAAAAGAGTAAGGCTCAGGAATAACGTTAATTGGGTCTGGTCGTCGAGAAAATGTTTTTAAAAAATCAGAGAAGCTAAGGAAAGTTGAAGATTTGAATGGTGTGACGTAGCTAGCCAATCGTGATGTAGCTAGCCAACTGTATTTGAAAAAGTATCCATGCACAGAGAAGCGATGGAACCCTTGGAGGACCTCTTGGATACTACAAAATACTACTCACACACGCGCGCGGCATACGCGTGTGTGCGTTAAGGGAGGCCCGCCTTTTTTTCAAACGTGTGATCTCTTTAATTATTTTTCTACCACATGTTATAGTATCATTGGGCTTAAAGTCGGAGTGTAGAGGTTTTCAAGGGTGCTAAATCCAAATTTGAGGTCAAAAACCTGAATTTCTGACCCACCGAAATACCCTTTTAAGACTCATCATTGTCTAGATAACCATCGTAATATTATAGTGGAAGATTTTGGTGATTCAGTGCAAAATTTCTTTTAAGAAATCATGAATAATGCGAAGAAAAATGTATTTCAAAAATGTCAACAAAAAAACGGTTAAAATGATAATTATTATGCTAAATTTCTTTGGTAAGTTTCAACTCATATCACAAAAAAAGTTTTATTGTTTAATTTTTTTTTTTTTTTTCATCAAGCAGGTAAATAATGGGATATGATGAATAACTCCATGGTTTTCTATCTATATTTACAATATAGATGTTACCGTGAGAAAAAACACTTTATTGGACATTGTAAAAGGAATGAAGGTGGACATGGACTCCAGTAGTTGTCGAGATTTTCGAATCCATGAATTTCAAATCCATTACCTACATTTAATGTAGGTAATGGATTTGCCGAAAGTTCAAAATGAGTTGCCAAAAGTTCAAATTGGTATGCCTAAAGTTTGCCAAAAATTTACAATAAATTATTCATCTGGAACCCTTAGTTCGTCTTGTTGCTCACCCAGATAAAATATTCTAATTGAGGGGCTTGATTCCAAAAGGTACAATATCCATTTTGGTCAAACGTGAGAAAAACGCGAAAAACCATAGCGACCTGAAAAACGTGCTTTAAACCAATGATGTTATTGGCATTTTATATCTTTACTTTGGCACATGAACGTAAAAACGTCACGAAATTTTGCTTCCGAGTCTACCAAGGTAGCGGAAGCTTTGTTTTCACTTTTCAAGGACGAAAGAAAAAAATTCTCCAAATCAAAATTTTCACTCGCGTTTTGCGTTTTAGACCTTTCTGAACAATTTTGGTTCCGTGTCTGTCTGTCTGTGTGTCTGTCTGTCATGAATTCCTTGTAACGCGCATAACTATACGAAGTTATTGTCCGATTTCGATGAAATTTTCAGGGATTGTGCGGGTTGGTGTGTAGACGGCCCCCTATGAAAATCATCATCCTCGAACTGATAGAAGCGACTGCGCATGCGCAAACATGAATTCCTTGTACCGGCCATAACTTCTACATTTACCATCCGATTTCGATGAAATTTTCAGGAATGTTACAGATTAATGATTAGATAGTCCCCTATGAAAATCATCACCTTCGGACTGATAGTAGTCACTGCGCATGCGCAAACGTGAATTCCTTGTAACGGCCATAACTTCTACATTTACCATCCGATTTCGATGAAATTTTCAGGAATGTTACTGATTAATGATTAGATGGTCCCCTATGATAATCATCACCTTCGGACTGATAGTAGTCACTGCGCATGCGCAAACGTGAATTTCCTTGTAACGGCCGTAACTTCCACATTTTCCATCCGATTTCAATGAAATTTTCAGGGATGTTACAGATTAGTGTTTAGATGGTCCCCTATGAAAATCATTCCCCTCGGACTGATAGTAGCCGATGCGCATGCGCGAACGTGAATTGCTTGTAACAGCCGTAACTTCCACAATTTCTACCCGATTTCGATGACATTTTCAGGGATTACGCGAATTAAGTTGTAGATGGTCCCCTATGAAAATCAAGGCCTTATCATTTAGAGTAGCCTCTGCGCATGCGCAATCGTAAAATCCTAGTAACAGCCGTAACAGTCGCGTGTGAGGTGAGGATCTCAAAACCCATGGAACCAACCCCTTTATAGATCAGTTAGCAATGCACTGGACTCACACCTAGAAGTCCCAGGTTCGATTACCAGTCAAGCAAAGAAATATTTTGATCCAATCACTACCGCACTTACATTTTTTGTCCGAATTTTATGAAATTTTCTAGGATTGTCTAGATTAGCGTTTAGATGGTCCCCTATGAGGGTAGTGAAAGGTACTTAGAGATTGGTGTTTTCAGATTAACTACTATGCATCGGATCATCTATGTAATCGGGTTATGGATACGAGGAAGCTATGTGCCACACCCACTTGGCAGACGTTTTTTTTTTCAATGTTTCCACTTACAGCCAAGTCGTTGCTAAGGAACTTTATCTTCGTCATTCGTGTTCGTACAAAATCGTTCACCATTCGTTGGAAAGCCCTAAATTTATGCATAAATTATATACTGCCAAAACCGCTGTAATTATGGAAGAAACTGAGATATACCCCTGAGTTAAAAGAACTGTAAACAACATTAAATGTTGTTTGTTGACAACATTACTTAATTGTTTGTTGACGTGTAACAAACTTTTACAGCAAATTTTGCTGTAAAAGTTTGTTACACGTCAACAAACAATTAAGTATTGAAAAAGCATATTATTATAGGTAGGTAGGTAGAAATGAATGGGTGAAGGTGGGACGGGAAAAAGAAAAGACATAAAATTAATGTGTTGCAGACTCGTTTGCAAGCGTTTTCTTTTTTTTCAGAGAATTCCAAGAAAATTTTTGAAAAATTAGAAAGTCGAAATAAGTGAACAATTTATGCCAAAAGTCAGCATTGTGTGGAACCAAAAAAAACTTTTTAAAATTTGAATGCTAAAAAAACTTTGCCGCACTCCAAAATCTAGCTTTTTTGCGTCAAATTAAAGGTTTTCCATTTCAATAGAAAGTTTGGTAAGATACGTTCACTGTAAATGGTCCCTTGTGAATTTTTAGGATTCATATGGCTGGTCCCCTATGTTTTTAATGTATTTCTAAATTATACTAAATAGGTATTGTTGGAAAAAAGGTAGATTAGTTCAAAGTTTAAAATAATTTTGAACGAGATTTGAAATATCGGATTTACGGATACTTTTTGAAACAAAATGTGGCGTTTAGTACTTTTTGAAATCAAACGAAGTGGATATAGTACTTTTTGATACAAAATGGATAAGAGTCCGCCATAGTGCTGGATAACATTTTGAAATTAAACGGAATATTCACTCTCGTTTTTCAAAAGAATAGATTATCTTCTGCTCCAAACGATCGCAGTTTTGTGAAGAACTTCCCCTGGGAAAGTGGTCACTCAATTTCGACAAAAATGGTGACCATTTAATGGTCTTGGAAAATGGAATCAAACTCATCAATTGAAATTAATGGAACCGGAATATTCTAGTCTCTTAGTTCAAATAAACGCGGTAAAAATGTGGTTTGGGTGGCAGCAGTGGGCTTGTTCGTTGGCAGCATTGTAACCTCAAATTGCAATCAGCTGTTATCGGTATTCTGTAACCTCGTCGTTCTGTTATCCGATTCTGGGATTCCCCTGTTCCTACATTTGTGCCTAAACTATTTTTCACCGGTTGTGCTTGTTTGCTCTTCTAACTTCACAAATTTTCATTCCTCAACTAGCGTTTTTACAGCTTTTGAACTATTTATGGTATTCTTCTTGTAATATACAATGGATTTGGACGTTCTTGACGGACTCAAGCAACTGAAGTAAGTGCGGCTCGTCGCGTTCTCACCAAGCTTGCATTGAGCTTCGTTTTTCACTTTTTCCATTTCTATTCCAGTTATCCATTGGATGAGAACGGTTTGAAAAAAGCAGTGGCCGACGGGCCGTTGAGTCGCGAGTATACCAAGTGCGTCGAATGGCTCTCGAAAGAAATAAAGCACTTTTACAATTTGGACGAACATGTCAACGCCATTTCATCGCCAGATGACACGTTCTCCTTCCTTTTGGAGCTTAGCAGTTTCTTGAAGGAACTGGGTGAGTTTTTCCGATAAATATCTTCATTATAAGAGTTCAGATAATGAAATTAACCCGTAATAGTTACACTCGCACAACTTGTGATGTGTTTTTTACGACATGACCCTCTTGAACGGCACAATCAGACGGTAGGTATAAATTCAACTTGCTTGTTGTATAAAATAACTACTGAATTAGTCCCGTAAGTACCTATTTATTATTCTCACCACTGCATTGAGCAGACTTCCATCTTAGTTACTTTTATTCCCGAAATTTCGGTGTTGGTTATCTAAGCTGGTCATACTGACAGGGGTGCGTACAGTTCAGTAGTTTGTCTAAAACTTGTTCTTAGATCCGAGAACCTTCGTTTTTCTCTGTATTCGTCTCTCATATTCTTCAATTTACCTTGTTGAGGGTGTGTTAGACCTGTTTTGCTTTTACGATATCACGCAACAGTAACATTTTCTGGTTCTCCACCCTCAACCAGCAATGCATTTGTACACGATTTAAAGTACACTGGGGTAAGTGGAGCCTAGGATTTCATTAGCTCCACTTTGAACTTTCACCAAATCATCAATTTTCCACCAATTTCGCTCCAATTTTCATCATTTGTTCTCCAAACTATCCTAAACCGACGGCCCAAATTAGAAACCCAATAACTTCAATCAGTCTTCCACAAGATCAGTTTTAAAATTTCCTTCGGGTTTCCACTTGCCCCAGTCTGTGCGGGGTAAGTGGAAACCCGGCCCAATTCCATGCTGAACTGATGAGAAAATGAACGGGGCAAGTGGCATTGAAATAGCGCAAGAAAAATAGACCAGAAAATTGTTTTCTTTATTTAAAATATCACGTTGCTTGAGCAAAATAGAACTTACAAAATAACGAGATTAATCTTAACAGGTATGATGGCAGCCCTGCCAGTTCACGTGGTTAGATGTGAGAAAGGTTATTGTCATTCAGTGTTCATTTAGCTTGCTCATAGACCTTGGTTGTTTTTCACTTGTTGACCTGTGCCAGTCTCATTTCGCGAGGAAGTGCTCAACATTTTGTGGTAAGTCCTTCCATAATAGTTGCTTGAACTGATGTAGAAGTTTGGTTGCGATATTTACACTTGGGGATTGATAATTTGTGGCTTTCCACTTTCCCCAGTTTTCCCTACCCGTGGGGTAAGTGGATTCTACAAAACCGGGGTAAGTGGAAAGCCACAAATTATCAATCCCCAAGTGTAAATATCGCAACCAAACTTCTACATCAGTTCAAGCAACTATTATGGAAGGACTTACCACAAAATGTTGAGCACTTCCTCGCGAAATGAGACTGGCACAGGTCAACAAGTGAAAAACAACCAAGGTCTATGAGCAAGCTAAATGAACACTGAATGACAATAACCTTTTTCATATCTAACCACGTGAACTGGCAGGGCTGCCATCATACCTGCAACGAAGTTTAGGTTATTGATGTAGTTTTCCTGCTAAGGTAGTTCAGCTACCCTACCTGCAGGTCGATTCTCTAACTCGCTATGGGATAATAGCGACAACGAAGTGTCGTTATGATAACAATAACGATTAATAGCGACGATCGCGATTCTGCAGACGCGAAATAGCGACAACTGTCGGCTATTTCGGCCGAAAAGTGTCGTTACCATCTCGACGGCTCGAAACCCCCCGGTATGGATTACGACAACCGTCTTTATGAAAAAGTAGCTTAAAACGCTCTTTAATTCCTAACCTATTCGTAGTCATATTTCAGTTTCCGAGTTGCTGTGTGCATTTTTTCCGTATTGTGGGTTACTTATTAGTTTTGTTAATCAAATCATTTTGAGAATAAAATTTATACATTCGTACATAATTTCTGGTGAGTATTTAAAAAATAATATCCGACCCTCATAATGAGCAGTTTATTCGCCGTTTTAATTTGTGTCTTACTTAATTTTTTCTACAATTGTATTAAACAAAAATCGTAGTATTTATATTATTTCATGCTGTTAATTCGTATAGAAATTCATGAACTCAATTGATCATAGTAAAGAGAGTATTTTTCAATGGAATTGAGTTTTTGACAAACTATCAGCAGCATTTTTTATATCAACATTGAATGATGATAAAAATAATTATACTGTCATTTTCGGAAATTGGTAGGTAAGTACATAAAATTAAAATAGTTAGCTTATAAAATAGGTAGATTCTAGTTGAATTTTTGACTATTTTATTAAATGTGTGTCAGCATAAAAACTTCCTAAAATGAAAAAAAAACCCTAAAATTGGTAATTTTTTGCTAAAATAATTGTGCTGATAATGCTCTTTTTTATACCAACTTACCTGCTATTACCTGAGAAAATATTTACCACGAATTTACGATTGTTTATATCCGTAATCGACATCGACGGTAGGAGAGAATATGACGTGGTACATGAAAATTGTAACATAAAATTGACTCAAAGAAATATGAATGTGAAGGTAGATAAGTGAATTACGTCATGAATCTTACGTTTTATTGAATACAATAATATTATGTTCATTCAGTCTTATAACATACATGAAACTTTACATGAGTAAAACAGCGATTCATAAATTTTTAAGTGATATTAGGTTTTTTTTACCCTTGAGAGTGAAATACATCTATTTTGTTCTGAAAAGACGTCGAGAACTCCGAAATTTTCGTTAGTAGGGGGTAGGTACTTGTTTCCCGGAATCTGTAACAATAATGTATACCGCACACAATTAGGCAGTTAGCTATGGACTTCTCACTTTAAGTAGTTGAAGGTACCAATAAGTATGGATGTGTGAGTATGTATAAACGATAAATAACAAGACGATTCTTACCCTGTAGTAAGATGGACAGGCAGTTGATTATTCGAAGCATCGTGGACGGACGAAATTCATACCAATGTGACTGATGAATTCGATTTATGAAAAGTAATTCTTTCCATTTATCATTATTCCATGATACGAAAGCACGAATCACGAGAAAAATTCCGTTTTTACACGTCATCCTTTGTATATTCACCACGGCAAAAAATATGAATCCGACATTTTGCAAACTGCAGTGAATTCAACTACCCGTGATAACAATTGGAAACTATTATCAATACGTCTTCCCATTGGCTAAAAATCATGTGTTGCTACCTTTCGCTCGCCCTAGACCAAAATATTGTCGGATCACATAGCGACGTCGTTATTTTGAAATGCAACGACCAAACTTCGCTATGCCCGATTAGAGAATTCCAATGTCGTTATCGACCTGTCGTTGCACGGGAGGGATACCGAATCCAACGCGATAACGTCAACCAAATAGCGAGTTACAGAATCGACCTGCTGGAGCGCTAATTTCGCCCTAGGTTCCATTTGCCCCGAATTGACACTTACCCAGGTGTACCTTACTTTCTGACTTTAATTTTTTTTTAATTTTCTTCTTACTTTCATTTTTTGATCGTATTTCTTTCGTTTTAGGATGTCTCTACAAATCGTTGACGGAAGGGAACGCGGAGGAGCGCCTGAAATCACGAAACGATAGACTGAAATTGCTTGATTTCCTCATAAACGAATTGTTTGGTGCACGGATTTTGAGCGTGCGGAAACCTACTACACAGAATCTCAAAATAACAATTGTAAGTTCAAGTTGGTTATTTACTTGTTTCTTGTGAGTGAATCGATGATTGAAAATCGGCGGTACGTCACTTTTTTTCAGTTTTTTCTCTCAATTTTTTCTGCTTCATTTTAAAAATAACGTTAGGGGCCAAATTTTAAATGTTTAAGTAATTGTGTGTAATTTGATTGACTGTTTACCATAGAGGAATATGATTGAAAAATATCCATCTTAATATTTATTAACCACTTACTTGATTGATCAGTAGTGCTCTTCCGTTCAAAGACTCCTGGCACCGTTTCATTCATACCCTCGCAAGACGTGAGACACGTCATCTTCACTGTCCCCAAATTCCAATGAAACCTGCAATTGCAGACCCATTCATAAGTACGTCCTAAGTATCTTATCGTCCGTATACCTGGTAAACCATGTAAGTCGAGTTTATCAAATTTTGCAGGGGACACTAAGAACTAAATAATTCAGTTTTCATTCCATATAGGCAATAAGTTTTTTCGTTCCATTCCTTAAAACAGGTGGTAACAGAACTTCAAAGAGCCTGAGACTAATTTCATCAAAATTTACTTCAGCGAACGACAAAATGGACTTACATGCTTTTACCCAGCCTTTGACACCCGACTTACATGGTTTTCAATTTGATTGTTATGAAAATATACCCAGCTTGGGTTATTTAATTATTAGGAATATTATTCATTTTTTTTCTCCAGGTTTCAAGGTTACACAAAATACCCAAATCGATGCAAAAGTAAAATATTTAAATGAAAATTCATAGGCGTTGACTAATACACAGTCCAATTTTAAGGCTCCTTGAGTCAAAATGACAGTCTTCAGTCTTAATATTACTAGAGTTGAGCAATAAATTATTACACTACCAATTCCTCAATTACCATTTCTTAAATTAAAACCATTACTTATAGGAACACTTTACCTATCACAACCGTAACTAGGTAGGTATGCATTAAATTTAAGTGTTAGGTAACTAGGTACTTTTGTTTCATTAAAACAAGGGATGAGTTAGGTATGGGTTAGGGACGGGTTAGAGACGAACTGTATATGGGTTGAGGATGGGATAGGGGTTAGGGATAGGTTGGAGATAAGCTAGAGACGGGTTAGGGATGGGCTGGGTATAAGTTAGGGGTTGGGATAGGTCTGGGCTGGGTTGGGGATGAGCTTGGGATGGGTTAGGGGTTGGAGATAGAGATAGTCAGGGCTGGGTAGAGATGGACTAGGGATGGGTTGAGGATGAGTTAGGAATGGAATTTTTTTTCGGCAGGCAGGTGAGAAAATCTTTAAGATCCATAGGTGGAGTTGGATCTCGTAAGATGGAATGGGATAGGCGTTAGGAATAGGTTGGAGATGGGCTAGGGATGGGTTAGGGGTTAGGGATAGGACAGGGCTGGGTTGGGGATGAGCTGTGGATTGGTTGGATATGGGTTAGGGATTGGTCAGAGATGGATTTCCTCAATTGTTATCTCTTGTATCATTAATTTTACAGAGTTTCCTGTAAAACATAAGCAGACCAATAGCACACTACTAATCTCTTTTTGTTCTTTCTAACATCAGCATTACAGCTACGTCAAACAGCCAACAAATCAATCAATTCATCTTAAATTATCCTCCGAAATAATGTAAAAATAATTTAGAAACAATGTGGAATAACACGTGATCTTAAGGTTGGCCACAGTATGGAAAATCACGTGTCTGTAGAACACAAGGAATGGAATTTATTGCTGAAATTGAGACTTGAAAAATAGGTAACCGACTTACACGTTTTTTCTATGCCTTCTGGGTAAAAAACTATTCTTCAGATTGGAAAACGGCTTCACTAAATTGATCAAGCGACCCTAATTTACCTAGAGAGCTCATAACCTTATTTTCGCAAAAGTACCGACATGGTTTACCAGGTATATGGACGTTATCCTCACATCCTACGCTACGACAGATTTCTATGTGGAGCTACAGTGATACAGTGAATCGTAATATCGTGAACATCTAAATGCTTATTGATTCTATTCTCTGAATCTCTCGAATTTCCTGTATTTTTGTGGTATACCCAACCTTACCTATTTCATAGTGATCATTGGTAGGCATTGCGCATGTGCCAACGTGAAATCCAATAATCATTGGAATCTTGGAATTTAAATTTTCTAAACGCCCAAGACCTAAAACGTTCCCTAATAAAGGAATCAGTTTTTCATCTATTCAAAATAGAATTGAATTTTTAGAATCGAATAAGACCACCCAGAGCTTTGTAGGATCAACCGTTCGTTCCCTGCAGAACTTGAGGATTGATATTGAAATTAATGAGAAACACTTGAGGATCGCCACGTTCATCTTTAATGGGTTCTAGTTTACAGTTCGCTCGCTAGAATGCGTTGTCTAAATAATGATACGTTGAGCAAATTCAATTGCAGTTAAAATTGATAGTTTGAGTCCAGGAGAGTTAATTTTGCGTTCAAATGGAATCAAACCAAAAAAGATTATCAACACGTGATTCAGCTTTGAAAAATAGTGCTTAACCCTTAATTTCCCAATGAGGAATTTCACCATGTCGGAATTTCCTATTTTTTACCCCAAAATCGGATTCAGCACCTCGAAAAACCCCCTATGCTCATTGTTAAAAAAATTGTTTTTCGGATTTTTAGAAATTAAATTTAGATGTGTTTTGAAAAATGTATGGAGTATTCGGGTAGACGGTACCTCAACGGCCCTATTACAGTCTGTCAGCTCTAGAATGATCTTTCCAAGGGCCACACTAGCGCTATCTGCCTCTAAACCCAATTTTGTTAGAGTAAGGAGGAAACTTGGAAAAATCTTTGGTGGGATGTTGGGGTCAGTTATTTCTCATGAAGTAAAGAACCAAGCAATAAGGTAAAGAAGGTTCTGTAAGTTCAAAATGTTCAATGTGTTTTCGAATCTAAAGAGATGTGCCTCTAGCTGCATCCTGAAAAAAACAATGTTACCATTCGACGTCTTGTGTGTGTTTTTCAATCATCAAAAGTTGTTCTCCACCAAATGCTTTTCTACAGTTATTCAACTAAATTCCTCATAAATAACAGGTTCACTTCATGGAGGGATCTGTGCTGCCTTAGACAGTGGCGCCATCTCTTACGAGACCCTATTACAGTCCGTCAACTCGAGAATTATTTTGTTTTTTCTTTGAGTTAAGTATTATGTTTTTACTATTACATTTCCTTACACAATCGATAGTTGGAGTATCAAGATAGCCAACGGCTATCAGTTTTGGCTTAAAAGTGGATAAACAGTGGCAGGTAAAAATCTGACTTCCAAAAATACCTGAATATAAAAGGATTAAACCCCCCTCTCAACATAGGGCACAAACAAACCTTTGGAATCGACCGAGAAATTTTTTACCCCCCCCCCCCAAATTTGTTGGCTTATGTTTCAAGGTACTTAGAATCCAAAAATCTAATAAAAATTTTGGCCGTCCGTCCGCCATCCGCGGCACTTTCCCCACTTATTTTGATGAAATTTGATATGTAGGCTCCGTTTGGGGTCTAGTTGTGTCCCGGAGATTTTGGTTGATGTACGTCACTTCTGAGGGTAGAAATTTAAAAACGCCCTAACTCAAAAAATTGTCCTCATGGTTTGTTGCCTTCTTGTTGACAAGGTTATTGATGAGGTGAGCAATTTATCCTCCCCTCACCTATAACCTTGTCAAAAAATGTTGATATTAAGGTATCGTTTTTCCATCATTTTAAGGCAGAATTGAATTCTTAGAGACCACGCGGAGCCCTGTAGGACAAATCGTTCGCTCCCTACGAGAACTTAAGGGTTGGACTTACGAAGAATCAGAAACACGAGAGTGAATCGCAAAAGTGGCCTAATCTCCGTTCAAATGTTAGCTGACCGAAAAGCGATCGATTTTTTTTCAAGTTGGTTGGTGGTAACAATGGCAAAGCCGTGTTCTTTGCAGACGAGTGATCTATATAGAAAAATAATAATAATAGTGTAATAATGTTCAGCGTTTTCTATATAGATCACTCGTCTGCAAAGAACACGGATTTGCCATTGTTACCACCAACCAACTTGAAAAAAAATCGATAGCTTTTCGGTCAGGTAAAATTGAACGGAGATTAGGCCTCTTTTGCGATTCACACTAGTGTTACTGATTTATCGTAAGTCCAACCCTTAAATTCTCGTAGGAAGCGAACGGTTTGTCCTACAAGGCTTCGCGTGGTCTCATTTGATTCTAAAAATTTAATACTATCCTTAATTGATGGGAAAACAATAACTTTATATCAAAATTTTTCGAGTTAGGGCGTACTCAAAATTGCATCCCTTAGAAGTCAACCTACATCAACCAAAATCTTCGGGGCACAGCTAGACCCCAAATGGAGCCTACATACCAAATTTCATCAAAATCGGTCAATGCTAATTGGGGAAATTGCCGCGTACGGCGGACGGACGGCCAAATTTTTATCCAATTTTTGGATTCTACGAACCTTGAAACGTAAACCAACAAATTTTGAGGAGGTAAACACCAACTTACTGTTCTTCTGTTTGAGAAAGCAATAACTTGGCAGAAGTTTTCAAATTAAAGTGAGAGTTGACGGCCTTTTTTTCTAAATTTTATAAATTACTAATTTCTATTTTGTAAACCAAATTCCTACTCGAGTTTTACGTTTTAGTCTTTAGTTTTTGTGCCAAAGTAAAGACATAAAATGTCAATTTCAAATGAGGTACAATTTTTAAAGTTTGACCGCCTGTTATTTAGGGAAATACTGACCCGGAACGAGGAACGAACGGCGAGTGACTGAGACACCCTTAAAAATCACCCTGTAGACAAAAAAAAATAATAAATAAACCGTTGCGTAACGATTTGCATCGTTTTCAAATGTGCCGGCTCCTGATTGGATCGTAATGAAATCTAAAAACAAAATTTGGCGAAAAGCTCGAGAAATTTATTTGGTATGAGTTTGTCCGACGTCAATGAAATAACTAGAGAACCATTTAGGAACTAACCTGACGAACCCTGAATTTTGCATACAAATTGGACCATGATTTCGTTTTGAAGGACACCGCATTTTAGTTAATATGAGTATCAGCTCAATTCGTGTGAGTATCGACCTTGAAACAAAAATAATAACGTGATGATATTCAGGCATATTAATGACGTGATTTTCAATTCTACGTGATGGTACGTTTTCGCAAAATCGTGAGTAAGCGAACAGTGAAACGAAACTCACGTGGTGATAACTGGCGTCCTTCCACTCGCGATACCGGCGAATTTATTCGAAATCGTCTCCTTCGATTGCGTCACACGTTGGGAGTCTTCGCTTCACACGCCGCTCGAAATTTTAAAGAAGGTTCCTTCAGAGTTTCGAAAAATTGATCAATCGTCAATATTTGGAGGTTTTTAGGCAGACCACTTGTGGAATGTAACGTAAAACAACTAGTCTGAGACTTCACACTACTTCTTCACCCGAATGACGAGTGAATCTCTCCCGGCCTCGGATTCTTTCCCGGTTCAAACGGTTTTGTGACCTTAGAACTACACCGCATCCTCCTTACTTCATCATTTGGCACTTACCACCAGAGTCGGGCATTAGCTACTTAACTAATTTATTTGCTAGTTAATTTTTCAAGTTCAAGATAAATTAGCTTATAGCTTTTTTTTTACAAGCTAAAAGATAAATTTAGCTTATTAGCTATAGCTAAAATTTTCACCTATCTTAGCTATTAGTCGAAACGCATAGCTGTGGCTCGCAACTAATATCTAAAGGTGAAATGATTGAATGATTGGTGAGTGAAACGCTGCAAATTACTTCACAAAGGTTTATTATTTTTCTATATAGATCACTCGTCTGCAAAGAACATAGCTTTGCCATTGTTACCACCAACCAACTTGAAGAAAAACATCGATCGCATTTCTGTCAGCTAAAATGTGAACGGAGATTAGGCCTCTTTTGCGATTCACACTCGTGTTTCTGATTTATGGTACGTCCAACCCTTAAATTCTCGTAGGAAGCGAACGGTTTTTCCTACAGGGCTCCGCGTGGTCTCTAAAATTCTATACTATCTTAAATTGAAGGAAAAACATATCTTCATAACATACCTTCATATCAACATTTTTTGAGTTAGGGCGTTTTCAAAATTTCAACCCTTATTTTCCAACCCTTAGACGTGACCTACATCAACCAAAAGCTTTAGGGCTCAACCAGGCCCCAAATGAAGCCTACATACCAAATTTCATAAAAATCTTTCCATGGGAACTAAGGAAAATGCCGCGTACAGCGGACGGACGGCCAAATTTTGGTTAATTATTTTCAATGATGAACCTTTGGAATCGACCAAAAAAAGTTTTTAACCCCCTCCCCCCCATAATTTGTTGTTTTACGTTTCAGGCTACGTAGAATCCAAAAATCGAATAAAAATTTGGCCGTCCTTCCGCCGTCCGCGGCACTTTTGCCACTTAGCATTGACCGATTTTGATGAAATTTGGTATGTAGGCTCCATTTGGGGTCTAGTTGTGCCCCAAAGATTTTGGTTTATGTAAGTTACTTCTAAGGGTTCAAAAATAAATTTTGAAATTTTGAAATCGCCCTAACTCTAAAAATTTTAATATAAAGGTATTGTTTTTCCTTCAATTTAAGATTCTATAGAATTTTTAGAATTTGTTGAGACCACGCGGAGCTCTATAAGACAAACCGTTCGCTCCCTACGAGAATTTAAGGGTTTGACGTACGATAAATCAGAACACGAGTGTGAATCGCAAAATAGGCCTAATCCCCGTTCAAATTGTTGCTGACCGAAATGCGATCGATGTTTTTCTTCTCGTGGATGGTTGGTGGGTTTGCAGACGAGTGATCTATATAGAAAAATAATGAACCATTGTGTAATAATTTGCAGCATTTTATTCGATTTTCGGATTTTCCGTATCTTAAAACGTAAACCAACAAATTTTGAGGGGGTTGTTAAAAAAATATTTTGGATTGATTCCAAAGGTTAATTATTGTAAATAATTAACCAAAAACAGTAAAAAACGTCTGCCAAGTGGCACATAGCTTCCTCATATCCATAACCCGATTGTAAAGATGATCCGACGCATAGTAGGTAATCTCAAAACATCAATCTCTAAATACCTTCACTACCCTCATAGGGGACCGTCTACACCCCATACCGTATGATCCCTGAAAATTTCATTGAAATAGGTTTGGTAAACTCCTATTTTCAATATTTTCTATCCAAATTCGGTGAAATCTTCAGAGATTGTGCGGGTTGACGTGTAGATGGTCCCCTACGAGGGTAGTACATGGTATTTGGAGAGGTGGTGGTGATATTTTATCGTCTATACAATAGGATTAATAAATAAGGATTATACAATAGGATTAATAATAATCATCGTCTATACAATAGGATTAATAATAATAAGTTTACGAGGAAGCTATGTGCCACACCCACTTGGTAGACGTTTTAGTAATAATACAGGATTTTATATTAATTCCTTAGCCTAGATGGCCTCAACACGCACAAACCCCGAAAATTTCATCGAAATCGGACATTAACTTCGAATAGTTTTTCAAGGATTTCATGACAGACAAGAAACCAAAATTGTTCAGGTAGCCTAAACTAAAACATGAAACTCGAGTGGAAATTTTGATTTTGGAAAACATTTTTAAATGGTAGATAATGATGGAAAAGCCGTATTCTTTGCAGGTATATGAGCTGTACAGAAAAAATTAACCGTTGTGTAATAATTTGCAGCATTGTGAAGTAAAAAATTTGACTTCTTCTGTGCCTTTATTGAACAACGTGCAAATCAAAACAGCAATACGGTATCAAGTTTCAGAGGAAACTCCTGGTTTCCTATCCTCTAATGTAATACAACTGAAAGATTAAGGACGCTTTTATTCGTATTTATGACCAATCTACATTCTACTCTTCAACTGTATTATGAATGGTTTTCTTACCATTTCTGGGACCGTTCAAAGAGGCCTCTCTCTTTTCGTTTTATATTTAGAGCCACTGGATGCTATGGTTACTTGGCAGTCGGCCCACAAAGCGAAAACAAACGCGATGAGGAGTCCTCTGTGACTGACGTTGAGACTTATCTCTTTTTTTCAACAATTATAAAATTAATCAATCGGTTGAAAATACCTACGACATCAATCTACCACCAATATTTTAACATTATTATGTGGAGCATTCTGGTTGGACATTTCGATTTGTTGGAAATTTTGATACGTTGGACATTTTGATCCCCTAGATTTTTGGAAAAAGTTTGACAGTTTGAAACATTGGATGGTTGGATCTTTAGACATATTAGAGAGTTGAACATTTTGATTAATTTGTTGTTTTGGTACGCTGGATATTTTGGTACATTAGATACATTGGTACATACATTTGGTACAGTGGAAACGTTGGAAAAGTCGATACATTGGAAGTTTTGATCATTGCACATTTTGATACGTTGGACATTTTGATTCATTAGGTTTTTGGAAACGCTGGACAGTTTAATACATTGGATGTTTCGATTATTGGACATTTTGATTCCTTAGTCGTTTTGGGTATTTTGTTACATTAGATTCGTACGTTGGATAATTTGGTACATTAGATATTTGGAAACGTTGGAAAAATCGATACATTGGACATTTTGATACTGTGAACATTTTGGTTCGTTGGACGTTTCGGTACCTACATTGGACATTGTGGTACTTTGGAAATTTTGATCCATGAATTGAGATTTTTGGAAACGTTTGACAGTTTGAAACATTGGATGGTTTGATCTTTGGACATTTTGATTCATTTGCCGTTTTGGTTCGTTGAATATTTTGGTACATAAGATATTTGGAAACGTTGAAAAGATCGATACATTGGAAGTTTTGATCATTGGACATTTTAGAGAGTTGGACATTTTGATTCATTAGGTTTTTGGAAACCCTGGACAGTTTAATACATTGGATGTTTCGATCATTGGACATTTTAGAGAGTTGGACATTTTGATTCATTAGGTTTTTGGAAACCCTGGACAGTTTAATACATTGGATGTTTCGATCATTGGACATTTTAGAGAGTTGGACATTTTGATTCGTTAGTCGTTTTGGGTATTTTGTTACATTAGATTCATACGTTGGATAATTTGGTGCATTAGATATTTGGAAACGTTGGAAAAATCGATACATTGGACATTTTAATATTTAGAACATTTTGGTTAGATGGACGTTTCGGTACTTACATTGGACATTGTGGTACTTTGGAAATTTTGATCCATGAATTGAGATTTTTGGAAACGTTTGACAGTTTGAAACATTGGATGGTTTGATCTTTGGACATTTTGATTCGTTTGCCGTTTTGGTACGTTGAATATTTTGGTACATAAGATATTTGGTAACGTTGAAAAGATCGATACATTGGACATTTTGATACTGTGATGTTTTGGTACATAATAGTAATAATATGCTTTTTTATTGTCATTATTCATATGTTTATAACAATCGTCAATAGGACATTGGACATTTTGATTCGTTGGACATTTTGATTCATTAGATATTTGGAAACGCTGGACAGTTTAATACATTGGATGTTTCGATCATTGGACATGTTAGAGAGTTGGACATTTTGATTCGTTAGTCGTTTTGGAACGTTGGATATTCTGGTACATTAGATATTTGGAAACGATGGAAAAATCGATACATTGGACATTTTGACACTTCGAACATTTTGGTTAGTTGCACGTTTTGGTACATAATAATAATAATATGCTTTTTTATTGTCATTATTCATTTGTGCATAACAATCGTCAATAAACAGGACATTGAGCATTGTGATACATTGGACATTTTGATACGTGGGACTTTTGATACATTGGGAATCTTGATACGTTGGACATTTTGATAGCAAATATGATGATCGGCCCAACAAACAGGCAACTGTCAATTGATTGGGAATGAGGTCTTCCGAAATAAAACTCCTCTTTTGCCGAGCTTTCGGTGAATTTATCGCCTTCCTAACCTCCTATGAGCCCTGAGAAAGGCGATAAATTCACCGATAGCTCGGCAAAAGAGGAGTTTTATTTCGGAAGACCTCATTCCCAACCAACTGACAGATGACATTTTGATAATTTGGACATTTTTTATACGTTGGACATTTGAGCAAAATAGCGTGAGCATGTAAACCTACCTACCCTAAGGAACCAAGACTTCGACATCCGGAGCTCCCCAAACACATCCGCCTCAAGGGTACCTACCATAAGTTTGTTTTAGCTACAGAATTCAATAACAAATTAATATTTCTCCTGCATCTAAACCAACCGGGATAGTTTTTCATATTTATTTTTATAAACTAGATAACGTAAAGTTTACTTTTTCTGTTGTTTATTTCTATTACCCTTATGTAATTTGTCCACCTCGCGACATTTTTTCACCCAAATTACATTTCTGTACCTATGTACCTTTATGAGGATCAACCTTTTCGATAAATTAATAAATAATTAACAATTATCTCATGTTCTCCCTTCACACATTAAGACGACTCAGTACACTTCGTACGTAATCCGCTGAAGTCATTTTCAGATGAATTGGAGTCGGATGTTGGTGATTTTTATGTTTCCTGACTTGATATCTCTTGTTGCAGAACGAATCTCCCACTGCAGCCAACTTGAAGAAGATGCTTATGGCCCTCAGTTTCCCTAAACCTCCTGCCAACATTACCTCAGGTGTCATGTTCACAAAAGTTAACACTAAAGTGAGTAGTTTGCTCAACGTGAGGTCACATTATTCAGCAATTAATGAACCATTTGTACCAAAACCTCACCGTCACCGTGGGTTTATGACTCCAATGGCCGACGAAAACTGCTCTAAAAAAATTCCTCCCCCACCTTTGGTTACTGAGCTCTATTCTTTCCATCTCGTATTTACGCTTTGGTGTAGAACTCTCAGCTATTACTTGGGAGGTTAGTTTAAAAAATATTATCGTTGATTATGGGTGGAGTCTGTTTTTTAACTGTTTATTGCCTCAAAGGTACATGTTTCGACGAAACTTCATCGCCTTCATCAGCCTTGGAACAAAATTATGGGGAAATCACCTGTTGCATTTATAATACATTGTCCATTGTCAATCATGGAGGGCGCCCTCGTCAGTTCTTCAACCCTTCTTGTTTTTTGAATAGGTACTCATTTCATGCCCTCCCCTCACTCCAATAGCCACGCTAATGAGGAATTTCACCAATTTCTGTTTGCATTTTTCCTGAATAGTTAATGGTGTGGGATAGATGAAAATCGGGCTGATCTCGGAAAATAAGTCTCCTGTTATTTTTGGGAGACAATCAAACTTTTTTATTTCAAAAGTAACCGGGAAAACAGACGTGCAGCGGGAACGCTCGCTGATTGGGCTGTTTGGATCGCCGTCTCCTCCCAGTGTTGCCCATTGGGACGACGAAATCGTGTTTTCTAAGAGAAAAGTTATCAAACAAAAACAGAGGAAACCTAATTTTTCCCATCTCGCTTTTTCTATTTTTTTCTTCAGTTTTTCGATTTCGAACTTTACTGTTTCATGAAATTTTGCATCTGGGGACTATGGATTTCTCAATCTCAGCGCTTCAAGCGGCCATAAATGAACTATTCCAGGATGACGTCATTTTCCCGGTTTTTTTTTTAAACATTCGTATTTTGTACACTGTTTTGTTTATTCGTAAATTAGGAAATTCGGGCTGAAAGTTTGTCTTAAGGGGTTTTTAGAGGTGCTGAATCCGATTTTGGGGTCAAAAATAGGAAATTCCGACATGGTGAAATTCCTCATTGTGTTGTACCACAACAGTTGTAGCGTAATTGGTGAATAAAAAATGATTATTGTTGAAAAATGTGAAGTACTGGATCTAATGGTTTGAGATAACTAAAGGATGAGGGCGCCCTCCATGATTGACAATGGACAATGTATTATAAATGCAACAGGTGATTTCCCCATAATTTTGTTCCAAGGCTGATGAAGGCGACGAAGTTTCGCTGAAACATGTACCTTTGAGGCAATAAACCGTTGAAAAACAGACTCCACCCGTAATCATCAATATGGTCACTCCATATACCCACCAATGGAAAAATATTATCTAGCGAGCTTCAGGCTTGAACGTACCAAATTCATCCATTTTTGTATATTTAATTATTTACCACAGATAAGAACTGTGTAAAGTGGAAGGTTTCAGAGGTCTGTTCTCCGTCATATATTTCTGTGTGCGTGGGGTGACCCTCCTCTACAGTGCTTCGGTGGCAACCAGTGACCCCAACCTAACGGGGATAAGTATCCCTGCGACCAAAATTGAGTCATTCTTACTGTGAACCTACAGCTCCTTTTCAATGTAGATAATTTTGGACGCAGAATCTAATTAAACCAGTGCCATAACTAATTTTAAACTAAATCAAATAGTTAAAAACTTGACGTTATTGAAAATTAAACAAAACGAACTGGGACTCAAAATTAAACAAAACGAATTAAACAAAAATGTTAAAAAAAAACGAAGGGACTCAATCTCTCAGGGAAATGGGAAAAATCCCTGCATGCGGCAACACTGACACGGAAGGTGTTTGAATAAGGTTTTAATCCTTTAACAGCCTTGTGGTCGTGTCGACCAACCTGCCCTCTAGCCGGTGAAGTGGATAGGACACGATGAGTGATAAGAGTCAAGTTCGAAGACTGATGTTGAGCGGTATGAAATAAAAGTGTTTTAATGAATACCCAAACAGAAAGGGCTGTCCAACGTTGAAGGCTCACTTTCACCCAAGCACACAGAAATATCTGACGGAGTATAGTAGTGGATAGATGGCAGGTCTAAGAGCTAGCTAGTATGAACCAGGTGCAACTAAGCAATTTCCCCCACTTTAGGTTACGATTTGAAGGGGGATTTAAAAAGACAGAAATGGTTAAGCCATATAATAACCTACCTATCAAGATTTTTGAGAAGCCTAGAAGCATGTAGAATTCCATAGATTTTCTTTCGTTGTTTAATGCAAGATAATTCCCATTTCAATGATTTGCATGAAGAAAATGTTAGCGATGAAGGGAGGGAGGCCTGTGAAAGCTCACTCATCCATCCTTGCCACCCATTTAAACGTTAGCTTTCTTCTCTGTTGAATTGTCTCCGTTACTCTGTATGATATGCTGAAGGTTTGGTAATTTGAATTACATTATTGGTCTGTTCGGAGAAGCAGTCCCGAACCAGTTCAGACCCAAACTGGAACTGGAAAGAGGAAGGGATAGAGGCGCTTGGACTCCTCCAGGCTTCTCCAAACCCCTCCGAACCGTTCAGGACTGCTTCTCCGAACAAACCTTATGTTATACTTTACACCCTATGATAATCCGTAATAACCCACTCATTTCTTCTTTGTGTCAGGTTCAGGAAATATCCAACGTCCTCGTGAGCCCCCCACTATTCACGGGAAAACTGACTGACAAGCAGTGGGTGCTGCTCGAAAAAGTCAACAAAGATTTACAAGAGGAGTACGAAAACAGACGAAAAATGTTGTTGAAACGATTGGACGTCACGATACAATCATTTCAGGTTGGTACCTGTCTGTACAAATACAACAAGAATAAATTTACATAGATGTACCTAATCTATGTAAATTTATTCTTGTTATACCTTTAGTTTTGACGAAACGGTACTTGTTATAGAAAGCTGGCAGAGGAATATTTTTTTAAACAAGTACTCTGACCATGCTGTTGAAATAGAATGTATTATAGGATAAAGAGTTGTTTCTCTCTGTGATTGTTCTTTAATATGTGTGCTTGTGTGTGTATCCTGGTGTGACTGTAATTTATCGAGTGACTGGTTATTCTGTGTTATTTGTGTTTATTTATTGTTATTGCTTTGGTGGGTTCCCCTCGGTTTGGGCGGGGCTGCTTGTTTGGCTGTGGGCGGCGGCTCCCAATTTTTTCGCTTTTGGCGGGAGTCCTGGGCTCTGTCGGCGGGGCGGGCCTCTTGTGGCCGTTTTCGTTCCGGCGATGGTGATCGGGTTTTCTGGGAAGCCGCCAAGGTGGGTGGGGCCCGTGGTCGGCCGGGTGGCCCTGACGGCACGAGGGGGGTTGTACGAGCCCCCTCACACCTGGTGCACACAATCTGAAATTTATTTTCTAAACTACTGTAATGACTATTGCAATGTACTCTTGTATAATGGCAAATAAAATACTCTCTCTCTCTCTCTCTCAACTTGTGTAATAAAGAAGTAGAATTATAGGCTTAATATGAATCCCGTCAAATGTTGCGAAAATAATCTGAAAATGTCGCTTGTCTTTAACTACTTTATAAATGGAAAAACTCAGGAAGTTAGTAAGCACTTTCAACTTCACCTTTTCTCTGTTGCGTTCATTTCATCCATGAAGTTGGCGAATGTTTGCTTCGAATGCAAATAATCTTCTTCAGCGTAAATTAAGGATGGGTTGGTTAAGAGCAACTCAACTCAACTTTTTTTTTTTTTTTTTTTGAAAGAGGGTTTACTGATATGGAAGAAAACCATGGTGTGCTGCTCGAAAAAGCATCCAAAAAATTTAGAGAATCTTGGGAAGATGGGAAGTTTAAAAGAAGCGGCAATCTGTTCATGGGGGCTTGGGGTTGCAACGTCACGAATTTTCTAACCAATCTGACTTCATAGAAGGAGCTGTGCCCCTTACGACAGTAGCGCTACCTCTGGAAATGCAAATGAAACTGTAGCTTACTTGATCGAACACAGAAGCGCGCGACGGGGGGGAAGAGAAAACACCCAGACGTGCAAGTGACCAAAAGAAGCAATTTTACTCACTCTTTTTACAATCCGATTCTACTTATTAGTTTATCGAGAGCATTATTAGTCTTCATCCTCTCTTATTTAGTTTCTATATTTAGTTAGTTTTGTTATTTGAATCACATTATTTGAGTGGTCATTTGACTGGATCGTTTCGTGTTGTCACGCTTAGAACTTAGGTGACCAGGCCACAGCACTTTCACTCTTCTTCCTCTTCTTACTCTGAGTCTTCTTCCTGGTCAGGTTCAAGCAACCTGTCCTCAACTTCAGCAGAAGGTAGTAAGGGTGGTATTCTGCCGGAATTATACCATCCAAACACATTTTCTTGAGGTCTCTGAACTTGACGTCGGAAATTTGCAGTTTTTCTTGATACGCTCTTGGCAGAGAGTCGTTGCTGGTCCGGCGCCGACCTTTGGGAGACTGGTAATTTACCTTCTTGAATTCTCCCTCGTAGTCCTCTTTGTATTTTATTTCCACTGAGCCTGCGTCAGATTTTGAGTACACAATCATGCAGACCTTCCGCGAAGGAGTGCCCTTCTTCAGTGTCTGCGAAGTCCAAAATCTGGTCGTTAGTCAGGGAAGTTACTTCGAAGGGGCTAGGGTTTGTTCGAGTGCAGCGAATGACTTGTGCCCATCCCTCCGGAGTGTAAACTGGTGCGTACTCGTTTTCTTCTCATAGAATCACATTCCATTTCGGAATGGCCTACTTCGAAAAATGTATGGCGAATGGTTTTCAGTGATGATGTGGTTGTTAGCAAATGCACTCATCAAGGGGCCTCTCAAGAGTTCGTTGAAAAAGGACACAGGAACATGAACACAGGGGCGTATCTGCCGCTTACGCCTTTTTGTTAGATCGGGGATTCAGATACGTCCCTTTGTCATTGCGGAAATTGCTACTGTGGCAGAATCTGCCAGGCAGATACGTCCCTTGGTTACAGCTTTTTTCTTGGATTTCGAAGGGTTTGAACGCCTGGAGGTTATCATAACTTGATAGAGACGAGTGTTCTGGTATCTGAAATGAAGTTATCTCAAAATGTCAAAATTTGCAGATACTTCCCTTTGTCAATTTGCCGACGACTTGTACTATCCTTAATCACCCTGGAGATTATCTGGATTGGTGACCGCTCGTGTGCAGTATCGCAGTTCCTGGTAATTTTTCGGGTTAGGCCGTTGGTGAACCCCGCTCCACTTGAGTGGGTGAGGCAATAAGTAGCCACTTATAACAGAACCAATTCTGATCGCCCCTTTGGAAAACAGCTGATGACGTCCGCGATTGGCATATTTTAATCGATCAATGTGATTTCAGTGGTCCGAAAGGATGAAAGGAAAAGAAAACGATATCGCAGAAAAATATAGCAGCAGACGAAACAATCTAACCGCAGCGACATCCGTAAAATTGTCCGACTTGATTGCTGCCCGCGCTCATCTGGCAGTATTAGAGAAGACCTCCAGCGCTAGTGTGAGAAAAAACACTCAAAGTTCCATCAACAAAGTCATTATTGGAAGAGTAAGTTGAACCTGATTTTCTTTTACAATATTTGAGATTTGTTTATTTTTGCATATGATGTTTTAATGTGAAGATCTGTTTTACTTCCAAATGTTAGTATTGTGGAACCCCTCTGCCATTCTGGAGGGCATTAAGGGGGTCTCAGTTGGTCGCCGTTCCAGTCGGGTTAGTCTAATATCTGACAAACCGGCGCTCAGTTGCCCCCCCCCCCCCACGACTGTTGGAGCAACGTTGCAAGGATTTTTGAAATTTATTAGTGCACCTACCTAGAAATTTGAAAAACTAAGAGATTCCCGCTGGAATCATAAAAATTGAACAACAACTGACAGAAAAAAGAGGAATCCCTGTTTATTCACTGACTGAGATCCCCCTAACCTTCTGTCCGGACCGTTGTCCCTCGTTGCAATGAGGACCCCCGTCCGTGGGACAACCGACTCGCTTTTTTCATGGTTGTTATTGAAATATGACAGGATTTCGTTGTAAATACCACAAACTAACATAAAACATCTTTATTGCAACGTCTTTCTTCGTGTATAACATCAAATGAATTGGTTTTATCACAATTTATCGATATAAAAAATAAGATTACACATTATTTTTATTTTTCATTTCCTGGATTTCATCCAGCTTAGGTATCACATCATTTTGACTACTCAGATAAAAAATTCAGTCTCAATTCACGCTCAAAATGACGTGTTCTACGTGGAATTGGAGGAAACATTCCAATTCAAAACCTCTAGAATCATTGGGAGTCTACTACGTAGGTACCAAGAACATAAAAACTAGGAATAAAAAGTTTTATTCCTTTATTAAAGAATAAAACATAAAAAAAGGACACTTACCTGACCTTCTGCAGGGCCTGACAGGAGGGTACTGAGGATATGAGCCCACACAGTGGAAAGGGGTAGGCTCAGGGTGGGGAAAAGCCCCTAGCACCCGTCCCAGGGACGTGGGTCCGGACAGAAGGTGAAGCCCCATCTCTGCTCTTCAGCCTCTGTATGATTAGCACCTCCCAGTGCTTGTTCTAGTCGTAGAGTGACGAAGCTTCTTACAAGAAAGGAGTTATAGTTCTACCACAAGAGAAACTTTGCATCCCTTTGGCGCATTTTCCAGATAAGATAGAACGAGGAATCTCTTACCACCTCGCAAATCCTTTTTCCTCTCAAAGTGTCAAACTTCCCCTTCTGCAGCTTGACATTTCCTTCACAAAGCTTATTTCATTCCTGTGCAGCCTCCACACGAACTAAAATTTCGCACCAATCCAAATTCCCTGCAAAGTTCCCTGCAAAGTCCCATGGAAGGTGGGTTCGTGGATCTGCCACCAAAGGGGCGCTATACAGTTGCAGAGTTTCCGATAAACACCTTTAGCTCTTGGCAACTTAGGAAATATAGTCTTTAGAAGGTCATGGCCACTAACTTTTTAACAATATATTGACTTGGAATGATCATTATAGTAAGATGTTGTGCGTAACAACCCACAGTATGATGAATTGCCAACTTTCTAAACTGGGGTCATCCAAAAATATACGCGGTTATATTTCGGAAGGTCGGGTATTGGTAATGTCATGCCTTCAACCACCGCTGCCAGTGTCCACGCAGCGACCACAGCTGGGACATGAATGAAGGGTGGTGGTGCTGATAGCGGTTGATAAGGGGCTGTCAACCGCAACCACGAACTCCGATGGGAAGACCGCAAAAGTAGGCCAGTCCCCTTCCAAAATTATATGAAGCGCAAGGAGTGCAGAAATATGGAAAAGCACGATTTTGTAAGTGGCAAGAGGCCTCATTCTGATTTGGATGACGATCAATACAGTGTCAAAAAACCCGATTCCCCTCTCGTCCGTGTGATTTATTCAAACACCTAGACCTACTAGGGCCAAGATCGTCACAGTAATTTACTGGCAGCAGGTTCACCCTGCAAAGATTGGCCTTATTTTTAAATACCAAGTAAATTTACTTTGAAAGTTTTTTACCTATTTTGATTCATCGCTTTTTGGGTGAGAACAGGATGGAGAGTCCTCTGTTCTATGAGTATGAGAACAGTTGGTCCTCTCCTCATGTTGGACTTCCATTGACCTCTGATGATGGATGGGATCTAGGGATGGGTATCGATACTCGATATTTTAGTATCGATACTGCACTATCCGATATTTTTGGATATCGATACTTTGGATCCGATATTTCTGAATATCGATACTGTTCTGCGGAAAATTCATCGTAATGGCTAAAAAATGAAGAAGATAGAGAGGCTTTTGGGTCATTACTCTTAAGTTGCACAAATAACGTTTATATCATGGAAAAAATCACTGTGCTTGGACTCTTAACCTTCTATCCGTACCCCCTTTCTACCACTGATTAGCGTACCGCCGGTATGGGATACCGCCATTCAAGGATACGCCTCACATTCGATCACTATTGATACATTTTGAAAATGTAAGTAGTTTTAAGTACCAATTTTTCATAATATATCAATTAATTCCGACTTTGAGAAATGTTTTCACCAGAATACCTCCCTGTACGTACAATTGGTAGGTAAGTTTCCATAAATTGGATGAAAACTAGATCAGTTAATCTTAAACTTTATTGACACAAAAAACAACAGTCTTATCTTGATTGCTACAGTCCCATTGGTATGGCAAAAACCTCTTTATCAAAACAGTCTCATTCTAACGTTTACAGTCTCATTTACAGTGGCTGAATTGCACGTTTCTCGTACGGGGAGGGCTGAGGGACCGCACTCAATCTGTAGATACACCCGTACATAGGTCACTAGAAAACAGCAGACAGGTAGAAGTAAACAAATGACACTCACGTGACCTTTCTCGTCGAATGTTAGGAGGGTAATAAGGGGCTCGGTTCATTGCTCTTTCTTATGAAGTGTACATTGATGTTTGAAGGGAGGGGTGCGGTATCCAACACCGCGGTACGGATAGAAGGTTAATATTGAAAAACGAATAAAAGTTGTTGAAAAAATTATTTTTCTTGAGAAAATTGGATGACATTGATAGTTTGTGACACTAAAGTATCAATACTCGATATTTTAAAGTATCGATACTCATGCCCAATGAAACTTGGGATATCGATACTCAGATACGATACAGTATCGATACAAAATATCGATACTTTTATAACGCTTTTATACTTTTATCCCTACACCACTCCCGATAGTTGACAATTGATTGTTATAATGATCTGATAGTTGTGGGTTACCTACTTAATTATCTGAATTTATGTTCAATTACTCCAGGTTCCAGATAGAGGGGGAAGACCTGAGGATCAGCAGCCCCCGCCGCCGGAGATGCCCAGTTGGGCTCCCAGAGCCAACCAGCCTCAAGGAGGTGGTGGTTACCAAGGCGGAGGTGAGTTTATTGCAGCTGAAGGTTTTTGTTGGTTGTTAGCTACCCTGTTGGTAGCCTGTTGTCGATTCCCGGCTGATTGGTGGGAAAATAATCACACGTTAGCTGATGTCAGCTCACCCAGGAGCTGAAAGTTGTTAGTAGAATCATTTATTCTCGATCAATCTAGACTGCTAGAAAAAAGGCGATTTATTGCTTCTGAGTCTACCAAGGTAGCGGAAGCTTTGTTTTCACTTTTCTAGGTTGAAAAAAAAGTTCTCCAAAATCAAAATCTTCACTCGCGCTTTGCTTTTTAGACCTTTTTGAACGATTTTGGTTTCGTGTCTGTGTGTCTGTCATGAAATCCTTGTAACGCGCATGACTATACGAAGTTATTTTCCGATTTCGATGAAATTTTCTGGGATTGTGCATGTTGGCGTGTAAATGGTCCCCTATGAAAATCATCACCTCCAGACTGATACAAGCCACTGCGCATGCGCAAATTTGAATGGGGTATTTCAGTCAGTTTAAAATTAAAATAAAAAATTTCCAAAGAGCGTGGGTCAGGAATAACGTTAATTGGGTCTGTTTGTCGAGAAAATGTTTAGAAGAAATCAGGGAAGCTAATGAAAGTTGAAGATTTGAATGATGTGACGTAGTAAGTAGTTGTGACGTATTAAGTAAGCTGGCCTTGAAGCGAGACGTTCCACTGTAAATCCTGTGCAGTGGCGTCTCCTCCAGTCAAACATAGCAAACACTGTTTGCCTTACTAAAAGTATGCAAAATAAATTAATTAATTTTTGTTGAGATTCTTCTATTCTTCTTCTTTTGCAAGTAATATTTAGCCGATTTTGGAAAACTTTTATAATATTTAGTTACTATTTCATTATTATCAAGAAAGTTAGATTAAAAAGGAGAATATAATAAGTACGTATTTTGTCTTGGATACTAGCCAGCAACTACGATGGATTGCGGATGATACGCGAACTAGCGCGGGGACCAGTGAGGCAAGGCAAGCAGTTCAAAAAATGAATTTTACGGGACTGTTTAGAGTGAGAGGCGATGATCGGGGGGGGGGGGGGGGGGTGTCATCGCGGTTTCAAGTATTACCATACCCCCACTACCTCACTATCAGCCATGGCAAACAATCGGAGAACTGTTTTGTGACCTTGAAAGCACTGAAACTCGGAAGATGAGCCATGGATACTAATTAACCCACGCATGGCAAGAAATAACATATCCATCCACCCACATTATCTCAAGGAAGGAAAGCAGTTCATTTTTTCGCCACCGCAGATAGCAGCTGTTTGACGTTGACTAGTGTCTCGTTCCCGATTTTATTGTATTTCACTGTACCTAATCGTTTTTCTTGTTGACAGACACTTGGACAAAATTGCATAACATTGTACAATGGAGGTTTCACATCTTATTAGGTCTAAATTCAAAGTCTCCCTTTTGGTTTATTATTTTCAATAATAAGCCTTTGGAATCGAGCAAGAAAAAAAAAATTTTAACCCCCCCTCAAAATTTGATGTTTTACGTTTCAAGGTACGTAGAATACGAAAATCGAATAAAAAAATTTCCGTCCGTCCGCCGTACGCGGCACTTTCTTAGTTACCATGGACCGATTTCGATGAAATTTGGTATATGGGCCCCATTTGGGGTCTAGTTGTGCCGCGAAGCTTTTGGTTGATGTAGGTCACTTCTAAGGGGTGGAAATTAAAGGTTGAAATTTTCAAGAGTGCCCTAGCTCGAAAACTCTCGAAATAAAGGTATCATTTTTTCACTAATTTTAAATAGTACTGAATTTTTAAAAATTTTTGAGACCACCCGGAGCTCTGTAGGGCAAACCGTTCGGTCCCTACGAGTACTTGAAGGTTTTCCTTCGATAAAACAGAATCATGAGTGTGAATCGCAAAAGAGGTCTAATCTCCGTTGAAATTTTTTCTGACTAAAATGCGATCGCTGTTCATTTCTTCGATTTGTATACAGTTTTGCCTTCTGCGTAACCAGTAATCAAATTTCCATAATCAAAAGTCAATGGAGAATACTGAAGGCGCCTGAGTGGTCACTGATCAGCTGAGTGAGCTCCAAGGCCATTTCTTCTCCTGTTGAACGCAGGAACCTGAAATTTGAGAGGGCTGGTCAATTGAGAATGCTGAAGGCGCCTGAGTGGTCACTGATCAGCTGAGTGAGCTCCAAGGTCATTTCCTCTCCTGTTGAACGCAGGAACCTGAAATTTGAGAGGGCGGGTCAAAGGAGAATGCTGAAGGCGCCTGAGTGGTCACTGATCAGCTGAGTGAGCTCCAAGGCCATTTTCTCTCCTGTTGAACGCAGGAACCTGAAATTTGAGAGGGCGGGTCAAAGGAGAATGCTGAAGGCGCCTGAGTGGTCACTGATCAGCTGAGTGAGCTCCACGGCCATTTTCTCTCCTGTTGAACGCAGGAACCTGAATTTTTAGAGGGCGGGTCAATAGAGAATGCTGAAGGCGCCTGAGTGGTCGCTGATCAGCTGAGTGAGCTCCAAGGCCATTTCCTCTCCTGTTGAACGCAGGAAGCTGAAATTTTAGAGGGCGGGTCAATGGAGAATGCTGAAGGTGCCTGAGTGGTCACTGATCAGCTGAGTGAGCTCCAAGGCCATTTCCTCCCCTGTTGAACGCAGGAACCTGAAATTTGAGAGGGAAGGTCAAGGGAGAATGCTGAAGGCGCCTGAGTGGTCACTGATCAGCTGAGTGAGCTCCAAGGCCATTTCCTCTCCTGTTGAACGCAGGAACCTGAAATTTGAGAGGGCGGGTCAATGGAGAATGCTGAAGGCGCATGAGTGGTCACTGATCGGCTGAGTGAGCTCCAAGGCCATTTTCTCTCCTGTTGAACGCAGGAAGCTGAAATTTTAGAGGGAAGGTCAAGGGAGAAGGTGGTGGTAGGTGCTATTGATGGAGAACCAGTGATCTATACAGAAGGGTGGTCTGTGCAGAAAATAATAAACCTTTGAGCAATGATTTGCAGCGTTTTTTTATTCGATTTTCGGATTCTACGTACCTTGAAACGTAAAACATCAAATTTTGAGGGGGGGTTAAAATTTTTTTTTTCTTGCTCGATTCCAAAGGCTTATTATTGAAAATAATAAACCAAAATGGTAACAAAAATAATAAACCTTTGTGTAATAATTGCATCGTTTTTTGGTTTATTATTTTCAAGAAAAAAAGTTTGATCACCCTCAAAATTTGATGGTTTACGTTTGAGGTAGGTACGTATAGATTTTGAAAATCGAATATAATAAATCCGTCCTATCCTTAATATAAAAAAAAACTATCCTTAATTATCATGGACCGATTTTGATGAAATTAGGTTTATGGCACTCCATTTGTGGTCTACTTGTGCCCCAAAGGTTTTGGTTGATGTGGGTCACTTCTAAGCGGTAAAACAGAAGGGCTGTAACTTCCAAAGGCGCCCTATCTCGAAAACTCTCGATATGAAAATTTACTCTTTCACTTCTCTCTCTACTCTTTCTTTCTCTTTTACTCTTTCACTTTTACTCTTTCTAAAATTACTCTTTCACAAATTTAAGATAGGAACCTACTATTGAATTTTTAGAATCGAATGAGACCACCCAGAGCTTCGTAGGACAAACTGTTTGCTCCCTATGGGAGCTTGAGGGGTGTACTCGGTTTTGCTTTCTTAGCAACCAATAATTAAATTTCTAAACGAAGGAATTCTTTATTTCTTTGAATGGAGTGTGAAGTGTTTATTACATCTAAATAAACTCAATTATGAAGCGAAAATATGGTAGGTAGTTACAATGGCAAAGCTGAGTCTTTGCTGGTGCATGGTCAATATAGAAAAAAATGAACGTTGTGTAATAATTTGCAGCGTTTTTCATTATTGTTCATTCCTCTTTGACTGGCCAAGCTGTTTGCCTGACGAATATTATCACCTGACGCCCCTGATCCCGTGGCCTTGGATACTACAAAATACAACGCACACTGCCTAGTGTGTGTACGTTTATAGAGGCCCGCCTTTTTTTCAAACGTGTGATCTCTTTAATTAATTTTTCTACCACATGTTATAGTATCATTGGTCAAAATTTTGGAGTATAGAGGTTTTCAATGGTGCTGAATCCAAATTTGAGGTAAAAAACCTGAATTTACGACCCACCGAAATACCCCATTTCCTAGTAACAGCCGTAACTTCTACATTTTCCATCTGATTTCCCTGAAATTTTCAGGGATCATACAAATTAGTCATTTTTGTCAATCGACTGTTTGTCACACGACATCTTTGTCAATGCGACGTTTAGTCAAAAGACTCAAATTCCCACTTTCAGTGGTGATCGTTTTGTTTGGTTCTTCGTTCCGATCTTTCGGATCTCTTCATCTAAGCAAACTAGCCTTTTCAGGCTAAGCGCTAGCTTTGGACAAAGTTGAGTTTAAAGGTTGACAAACAGTCTTGACTAAACGTCGTATTGACAAAGATGTCTTCTAAAACTCTTTGGAAACAAGCTTTTTAGCTCAAAACAATACAAATTAGTATTTAGATGGTTCCCTATGGAAATCGCCACCTTCAGAATGATGGTAACTACTGTGCTTGAAACGTAAATTTCCTTGTAACAATATAGGTTGAATTTCAATCTGTACAACAAATATGAAATACACCTTATTGCTCATATTTGAGTCAGAGGAGGGTGTGACGACCCTACCCCTTCAAACCAGTGATTAGATTAATCAGCCGGCCTGAAGAGGATATCTATTCATATCTCTATGAATCGCTTATCCCCAAAGGCGTAGCTACAACAAATCGGGAACAAACCAAATCGGATTGTCCCTTCTGTAAATGTAGGATCGTCACAAGGTACATAAATTTTAAGTCTGACGGTTAACTTCTAAATTTTCCATATGATTTCAAAGAAATGTTCATAGATAGCTCGGGTTTACGTGTAGGCGGTACATAGAGATTGATGTTTTGAGATCAACTACTATGCATCGCATCATCTATACAATCGGGTTATGGATATGATATATGGATATAATGGATATGGTATATCATGCTTGTTTCGCCAGACATCTCTCGTACTGCGTCGCACTGTGGGGGAACCCCAGACATGCTGAGGCGGCTTTCAGACTGCAAAAAAGGGCTCTCCGCACCATACTAAAGCTGGGTTTGAGTGAAAGCTGTCGAGGACACTTCAAAGCTCAAGGCATTCTAACTGTGCCTAGTATGTATGTCCTCGACTGCCTGCTGCTGTGAAGAGCGATCTGGATGCCTTCTCCGCTGGGTTTACAACGCACAACCACTTTACGAGGTCCCGTCATAACTTGTGTCCTCCTAAGGCCAGGTTGAACTCGTCCATGACCTCCAACCCTCATCAAATGGGTTGCCGTTTTTCAATTCCTTGGATGAAATAAAAAAGAACCTACCCTATAAATCGTTCAAGATCAAGGTCAGAAGAATACTCGTTCAACTGGAACTCTATGACCCTGCAGAGTTTTTTTTACAATGCTCTCCAAGAACCGTCAGACTTAAAATTTATGTACCTTGTGACGATCCTACATTTACAGAAGGGACAATCCGATTTGGTTTGTTCCCGATTTGTTGTAGCTACGCCTTTGGGGATAAGCGATTCATAGAGATATGAATAGATGTCCTCTTCAGGCCGGCTGATTAATCTAATCACTGGTTTGAAGGGGTAGGGTCGTCACACCCTCCTCTGACTCAAATATGAGCAATAAGGTGTATTTCATATTTGTTGTACAGATTGAAATTCAACCTATATTGTTACAACCTAATATTTATTTGATAATTTGTTATTGTTTTATATGTATGTATTGCGACTTTTGTATTGCCTAATAAGGCCATTTACAAATATAAACATTTTTGATTTTTTTGATTGACGAGGAAGCTATGTGCCACATCCGTTTGGGGGAGGGGGTAAATTATAGTGGGTTATTTGCGCAGAACCTGCAAAAGCCTCATCAAACTTGTTCTTGCATGTTTAACGTCATTACATGGTGAAGGTATGGACTACAAGAATGTCAGTATATTAGAGTTATCTTATTTTCAGGTGGTGGCAGAGGAGGTGGAAGAGGAGGCGGTGGAGACAGAGGCGGTCGAGTTCAAGGAGGCTGGAATCAAGGTGGCGGTGGAGGTTACCAGGGCGACCGTGGCGGTTACCAAGGCGACCGTGGCGGCGGGGGTTACCAAGGCGATCGAGGAGGGTACCACGGAGACAGAGACAGAGGTTACCAAGGTGACAGAGACAGAGGAGGTACGTACCAGGGTGACGGCGGGTACCAAGGTGGTGGTGCGAGTGGACATTATCAAGACCGCGGAGGTCACGGTGGCAGCTACCACAACGATCGCGGTGGTTATCATCATGATCGTGGCAGTTATCACAGTGATCGCGGTGGCTATCAAAACGATCGTAGTGTCGCCAATTATCAGAACGATCGCAGTGTTGGTGGTTACCAAAATGACCGTAGTGGTGGTGGTTACCAGAATGATCGTGGTGGCAGTGGATACCAAGAACGGGGTGGTCTTCAAGGTAGCAGAGGTAACATCAGCTATAGCATGCTTGTAGTGCAGTCACTGTGTGCTTCATTCCATCACGAAAAATAGCTACCTGCAATATTTTGCTTCTGTATTTTGTCCAACACTCGCAGTATCCAGCAATCAGTACAAATAGGAAAATCCTGCAGATTCTTATTGTTTACGCGCCTTATTGGGAAATTGGTCACAATAAGCAAGATGCTCAGAGTTGTTAGTGAAGTAATTCAAATTGAGGCACCGTTTTACAAAAGGGTACGAATTCAAAACGCTGCAAATTATTACAGAGGTTTATTATTTTTCTATATAGATCACTCGTCTGCAAAGAACCCGGCTTTGCCATTGTCACCACCAACCAACATGAAGAAAAACATCGATCGCATTTCAGTCAGCTCAAATTTGAACGGGGATTAGGCCTCTTTTGCGATTCACACTCGTGTTTCTGATTTATCGTACGTCCAACTCTCAAGTTCTCGTAGGGAGCGAACGGTTTGTCCTACAGGGCTCTGCGGGGTCTCAAAAAATGCTAAAAATTCTATACTATCGTAAATTTATTGAAAAACAATACCTTTATATCAAAATTTTTTGAGCTAGGTCGTTTTCAAAATTTCAACGCTTAGAAGTGACCTACATCAATCAAATGCTTCGGGGTACAACTAGATCCCAAATGGAGCCCATACACCAAATTTCATCAAATTCGGTCCATGGGAACTAAAGTAAGTGCCGCATATGGCAGACGGACGGCAAAATTTTTATTCGATTTTTGGATTCTACGTACCTTGAAACGTAAACCAACAAATTTTATGGGGGTTTTTAACTTTTTTCTTGGTCGATTCCAAATCACTATCTATCTATCTATCTATCTATTATTTATGATCGGGAAGAGTCGGAGGCGAGAGGAGTCGGAGGGAGTGGGAGGCGAGGATAGTCAGAGGAATCGGAGTCGGAGGGAGTGTGAGGCGAGAGGAGTCGGAGGAATCGGAGTCGGGAGGATTTGGAGGGAGTGTGAGGCGAGAAAAGTCGGAGGAATCTGAGGCGAGAGCAGTCGGAGGAATCGGATTCGGGAGGAGTCGGAGGGAGTGTGAGGCGAGAGGAGTCGGAGGAATCGGATTCGAAGGGACAGTGAGGCGAGAGGAGTCGGAGGAATCGGAGTCGGGAGGATTCGGAGGGAGTGTGAGGCGAGAGGAGTCGGAGGGAGTGTGAGGCGAGAGGAGTCGGAGGAATTGGAGTCGGAGGGAGTGTGAGGCGAGAGGAATCGGAGGAATCGGATTCGGGAGGAGTCGGAGGGAGTGTGAGGCGAGAGGAGTCGGAGGAATCAGATTCGGAGGGAGTGTGAGGCGAGAGGAGTCGGAGGAATCGGAGTAGGGAGGAGTCGGAGGGAGTGTGAGGCGAGAGGAGTCGGAGGAATCGGATTCGAGAGGAGTCGGAGGGAGTGTGAGGCGAGAGGAGTCGGAGGAATCGCATTCCGAAGGATTCGGAGGGAGTGTGAGGCGAGAGGAGTCGGAGGAATCGGATTCGGGAGGATTCGGAGGGACCGTGAGGCGAGAGGAGTCGGGAGGAGTCGGAGGGAGTGTGAGGCGAGAGGAGTCGGAGGGAGTGTGAGGCGAGAGGAGTCGGAGGAATCGCATTCGGAAGGATTCGGAGGGAGTGTGAGGCGAGAGGAGTCGGAGGAATCGGAGTAGGGAGGAGTCGGAGGGAGTGTGAGGCGAGAGGAGTCGGAGGAATCGGATTCGAGAGGAGTCGGAGGGAGTGTGAGGCGAGAGGAGTCGGAGGAATCGGATTGCGGAGGAGTCGGAGGGAGAACAACTTTTCAGCTAGTTGAAAAATTTTCAATAATTATTTAAATTATTTAATAATTTAAAATTTAAATAATTATTATTAATTATTATTATTAATAATTATTATTAATTTGAAATTTAATAATTTAAAATTAAATTTAAAATTATTCAATAATAAATCAAAAGTGAATTTCCAGAAATTGAAAAAAAAAAAAGTTTAATCTCTTTGCATATTGAGTTATGGAAAAACTTTTTTTTCCCCCAAATTGTCTGCTCCATAGTTAGATTATATCCATGCATCAACATAATGGCAACATCACTTCCATCTCATCAAAAATTAAACATGAAAATGGAGGTGTTTTGCAAAACGATACAAAATACAGTTTTTGTTCATATTCACTAGAAATCAAGAGATATTCCATTGGCCTATATAGTTTCGAATTTTTAGAATTTTTTAAGACCACCCAGAGCTATAGGATCAACCGTTTGCTCCCTTCGAGGATTTAAGGGTTGGACTCACGAGAAATCAGAAACACGAGTGTGAATCACAAAAGAGGCCTAATCTCCGTTCAAATGTTAGCTGACCAAAATGCGATCGCTGTAGGTACGTGGTAGGTAGGTGGATGACAAAGGATCTAGGATTGGTAGGTGGTGACAATGGCAAAGCCGTGTTCTTTGCAGACGAGTGATCTATAGTATAGAAAAAATAATAAACCTTTGTGTAATAATTTGCAGCTTTTTTCCTCATATTTATCTGGCAATTGTTCGATTTTGATGATTCCAATCTTTTAGTTTTTCAATGGGGGTTGGAAAAACTGTTTATTGTTATTTTTATGTCTAAACTAGACCTCATTCTGAGAATTTTGACAACAACCGCGACCATCTTGCGTGAGTAGACCTTTTTCTATGATTTTTCAGTTTTGTATTATTATGACGTCACAGTGGGCTGGGCGTGGGGTGGGGTGGGGGCCCATGCGGGAGATCGCGTGACGTCATAAAAATTCGAAACTGAAAAATCGTAGAAAAAGGTCTACTCATCTACAAAGAGAACGGCTGGTGTCAAAATTCTCAGGATAATGTCTACTTTCGATTGAAAATTTAAAAAAAAAATCAGGCGCATCCCCTCAATCCCTACGACCAGGCACCAATGAATTTTTGAAAATCCTTGAACATTTCAAATTTAGGTACAGTTTTTAAATTTTGAGTCCCTTCAATTTATGTAAATACTGACCCGGAACGAGGGATGAACGGCGACCAACTGAGGCCCCCTTATGGAGCAAAAATTGTTCCACCCCCATTCAGAGTGCTTATTTTCAGTTAATTATGTTTCATCACTAATATTACAGCATTAAAATAAAAAGTATGAAGAGCTGCTATCATTCCGTATCTAATACTGCAAATAATTACTAAGTTCACAAATATTTCTTGTAGTTGACACACAGGATTGCTGATAGCTGACTTATGTAGGTGATTATACCAGAATCCAGTTCTACAAGTGGTATGTCAAGGGGCTGGAATTCGTACAGAGAAAAATAATTTCGATATTAGTGGACTGATTAGATCGGGGTTCTTTTGGTTTTAAAATTTAGCTGGCCATACCTGTGAGGGGTGTCAGGGGCGCACGCATCACTTGGGAACACTTCTCGGGGGCGGCAGAATTTCACGGTAGATCGGCGGGGGCGACTCGCGCATTCAAAAACATTCGATAGGTAGCTGGACAAGGATGTCTACTATTCTTCCTTCAGAGTGAAGGTCGATTTAGGGATTCCTGGGGTCTTGCGACTCTATAGTCTCCCCCCTTGCTGCAAGCAGCAAGAGAAAAACTCCTCCTGAGAGGGATTGTTGACACAATCAATGTCCTTGCATATTTGCAAGTCCCTGTGATAACCTACAGGTTGAGGCGCACGTCTAGCACGCACTACCGACTATGCAGGTCGGCGCCCGAGTTTTGGTAATTCACAAAACTCACATGTCGGGTTCCATGTATCAGGGCCATCCTCGCTGGCCATGACACATGGATCCCTTCCCGGGGATACAGATGAATTTCGTCTCCCAGGGCAGTATAAACCACGGCCCCCGCGAATCCTACCTCAATTGGGGGGCAGGCAAGTGATACTTTGACAAAGTCAGTGTATCGGTAGCCTGGGGCTCCCCCCTCCCGCGGTACCAGTGTTGAGATGAGACTGTCTGCCAGTGAACTGGCACAGTCTCAGCCCCAGATGCCATGACTGGTCACAGGCCCGGATCAGAGAATTTGTACCTGATCCCACCGCTTTACTATCATCTAGAAAATTCCAGCTCGAGCATTACGAGAGCTTGATAGTGGGAGACGGTCCCCTGTTTGCCTGCTAGTATGGTCACTAGGACCTAAGCACTACCAGCTATGTGCTTGTAGTGCTTAGGTCCTAGTGACCATACTAGCAGGACAAGAGGTATAGGTAGCTGGACATAGGAATGTCTACTACCCTCCTTCCAATTGGAAGTCGATTTAAGGAGTCCTCGGAAATTCCTTGTGGTCTCCCCCCTGGTTGCAAGCAACCAGGGCAATTCACTCCGGAGAGTCGATTGTTCACACAATCAGCGTCCCAGCTTGCAGCAGGTTCCTGTTATAACCTACAGGTGGAGGCGCACGTTCTAGCTCGTGCTTCCGACTATGCAGGTCGGCGCCCGAGTTTTTGACAATTCGCAAAACTCACATGCCGGGATCCAAGGCACAGGGGCCCTGAAAGGCCCGGTTCCTGGATCCCTTCCCAGAGACTGCAGAAGGGGACTGCAGCCCTGGGTGATTTAAACCACGACCCCCGCGAATCCAAACCTCAACTGGGGGGTAGGCTGGTGACACTTTGACAACTGTCGTTGTATAGGTAGCTGGACAAGAGTGATCCGGAGCTTCTCCAGGCAGCAGGCTCGACGCGCTAGGTACAGGCTGGCCAACCTTGCAGGAATAATTTCCCCCCTCGCCAATAGGGGATCTAATGCTACTTATTGTTCATTATCAAACAACCAGTAGGGGCTTCTGGAAGTCGTGTCTCAAAAATAAAATTCTTTGACTAAATGGGTTCGTATGATTAAAAAAAAATTATCGAAAGTAGACCTCATCCTGAGAATTTTCACATCAGCCGTTCTCTTTTTGAATGAGTAGTTTTTCTATGGTTTTTCAAAGTTTTAATGTTGATGACGTCACGCAGACCCCCACTGTGACGTCATAAACATTCGAAACTTTGAAAAATCATAGAAATAAGTCTTCTCACGCTATAAGGTCGCGATTGGTGTCAAAATTCTCAGAATGAGGTCTAGTTTAGATCAAAAATAACAATAAACAGTTTTTCCGACCCATGCGCACACCCCATTCTTATCAATTACTACGTATTTTGCGTTAGAACCCCCTGGTATTTGATTGTTTTGTTTTATTTGGTGTTTTGCATATTTTCTATGAACTGGATTTCCACCCGATTTCTGTGTGATGCTTGCATGAGTTCCTCACTCCAGTTGTGTTCTCCAGTTTTCTTTCCATATTTAGCGAGAGTTTTTAATAAATTGTCACCTCTAGAGCAAACTATCGCATATTTTTACGCCATAGTTTGTTTTTTACTCCGGAGAACTATCGAATTTTTGTTTTAGCCTTCTTAATACGTTGAATGCGAAAAAAACGCGTAGGTCCACTGTGGCAGAGAATTTTATTTGCGAAGTGCGCAAAGATAAGGTGTCACTTTGATAACTGCTCATGACCTTCAACCTTGACGATTCATCTTCGGATTGAACCGTTCGTTTCATAAACAGTTCATCTATCCCGAAAAACAGCTAGAAAAGAGCGGTAACTGAGAACGATAGAACAGGAGCAGATATTCTTGAACCTTGAGAGGTGTTTGCATGACATTGACACGGCCGGCCACAGGGACCCAACGCGATCGGCGTCCAACGTGTTGTTGGTACTGGAAAGGCTTGGTCATCGTTTAAGAATCTGCATATTAAGGTTCTTTTCCAACAATATCAAACTAACGAATCTCATTGTATTAATTTTAACATGGAACATGTTATTGCCCATGTTATATGAAAACGTCTGCCAAGTGGGTGTGGCACATAGCTTCCTCGTATATATAACCCGATTATGTAGATGATCCGATGCATAGTAGTTAATCTCAAAACACCAATCTCTAAGTACCTTTCACTACCCTCATAGGGGACCATCTACACGCTAATCTGGACAATCCTAGAAAATTTCATCAAATTCGGATGAAAAATTAAGTGAGTAGATGTATGTGGTTGGATCAAAAAAATACTTAGCCTCGGCTGGGATTCGAACCCACAACCCCTGGGGGACAGTTCTATGAGCTATTGAGGCCTAGTGATGCAATGAATGGGATTTGAGATTCTTACAGGGGACCATACCTCTATGAAAAACCATTCTCTATGATTTTCATTGGGGACCATCTAAATACTAATCTGTAACATCCCTGAAAATTTCATTGAAATCGGATGGAAAATGTAGAAGTTATGGCCGTTACAAGGAATTCACGTTTGCGGATACGCTGACGCTTCTATCAGTCCGGGGATGATGATTTTCATAGGGGACCGTCTACACACCAACCCGCACAATCCCTGAAAATTTAATAGAAATCAGACAATAACTTCGTAAAGTTATGCCGGTTACAAGGAATTCATGACAGACAGACACAAAGACAGACACGGAAGCAAAATTGTTCAGAAAGGTCTAAAACGCAAAACGCGAGTGAAAATTTTGATTTTGGAGAACTTTTTTTTTTCATCCTTGTAAATTGAAAACATTGCTTCCGCTACCTTGGTAGACTCGGAAGCAAAATGTTATGCGGAAGGGGGTCCTCGTGACCGGTCATCCACCTTTTCGACACTCCAGTTTTTGAGGCTTGAAGCACCGAGTTTTTACAAGCTTTTATTTAGTTTCACCTGTCCCGTTGAAAACTCTCCAGATGGTCCCCTATGAGATTAGCTACTATGCATGGGATCACCCATCCGGGTTATGGATATGAGGAAGCTATGTGCCACACCCAGAGTTGGGCATTAGCTAACTAATTTATTAGCTAGTTAATTTTTCAACTGATAGCTAAATTAGCTTATAGCTTTTTTTAATAGCTGTTGAGGAACAGCTGAAATTTACGGCTAAATTATCTATTAGTCGAAAACTTCTAGCTAACAGATTTAGCTGCGGAGATTTAGCTGTACCTCGACAGCTAATAGCTTGAGCTGTAGCTGACAACTAATAGCTAATAGCTAACGCTGAAAAAAATTTATTTCTCCACACGAACAGCTAGTAGCTAATCTAACCATTTCAGTTTCAACTGGCATCAAAATTAGCTTTGGAACAATTTATCGAATGAATTTGGCCTTTTATAAAGCTCAACCCTTATTTTTCTACCCTTAGAAGTGACTGACACCAACCAAAAGTTTCGGGGCAAAACTAGACCCCAAAAGGAGCCCATATGAAGAGTTCAGGGGAAGAATGGTTTTTGTCCACTTTTAACGAAAAATGAGATAAGACCGCCACGGGTTGCCTATTCAACGTAGCTAGCAACTTGTAATATTGTCACAGGGGAAGTGTTCTTTTCCGAAGATATTACACGGAGAAGGTTTGCCGTACTGGGGAAGGATGGTTCCATCTCGCGCGCCAGGGAAAGAATGGTTCTTGTCCCACGCTCGCTCCCACCACTAGGAGGTGGTCTCACGGCTTCTGTGATTTACGTTTCATTTTCTGTTTTACCCATGGAATTCTCCAACTGGACTGAGCACCTATCGGGGTTTTACATTATGAAATGTTCATTCCCTACTCGGCCTGTTAAGATCATCCATATAAACAAGGAAATACCAAACATTTCCGTTAAAAAAATTGATTTTGGAAACTTCAACATTTCATCATTGACAAAAACCATCTCCAACCAAAGAGTTTCTTCAGCCAAGCCTTACAGGGACAAAAAAAGAAGAAAACGTCTGCCAAGTGGGTGTGGCACAAAGCTTCCTCGTATCCATGACCCGATTGTATTGATGATCCGATGCATAGTAATTGATCTCAAAACATCAATCTCATAGTACGAGGGTTGTCTCAAAAGTAAGGTTCCCTATTTTCTAACTTGGAGGGAAATCGTCCTACAATCGGGAAATTTTGAGGGAATATTTGTCGGGGTGTAGTGGCAACCCGTAATTTTTTTCCAGCCGTTTGGATCTACCCTATGGCAGTAACACGCTAGTAACCATGGAGATGCCTCTCAACCCCGTGTCCAAACTGGAGTTACGTTCTGTCATTCGTTTTCTCACGGCCAAAAATGAATCTGCGATAAACATTCATCGAGAATTAGTGTCTGTGTATGGAGAGGACTGTATGAGTGTGCAACATGTGAGGAAATGGAGGAGATTGTTCCTGGAAGGGCGAACAAGCGTGGAAGATGAAGAGCGGAGTGGGCGGCCTTCAACATCTCGTGGAAACGACGCAACTGTTGACGCCATCACGCAAATTCTCGAAGACGATCGGCGAGTAACGATTGATGAAATCATTGCTTTGTTGCCTCCACATATTGAGGTAAGCCGAGCATCAGTTGGGAGGATAATTGATGACCAGGGTTACCACAAAATTTGTGCAAGATGGGTGCCACGACTTTTGACTGAACAACACCGAGAGCAAAGGATTGCTTCAGCAAAAAATTTTTTGGAATTTTTTGAGCAAGAAGGTGAGTCTGTTTTTTGACCGTATAGTGACTGGAGATGAAACATGGGTGCACCATTCGACACCAGAAACCAAACGCCAAAGCATGACATGGAAAAAAACAACTGAAAGTCCAGTCAAAAAAGCGAAAATGGTGCACTCAGCTGGAAAAATCATGGCAAGTGTTTTCTGGGATGCTAAAGGGATCCTGCTGATTGAGTATATGCCTAAGGGCACCACAATAACTTCCGACACTTACTGTGAGACTCTGAAAAAATTGAAATCCGCAATAAAGCGAAAACGACCAGGACTTTTGACGAAACAAGTTTTTTTGTTCCACAATAATGCTCGCCCCCAAAGACTCAAGATCTTCTCAATTCATTCAGATGGGAAGTTTTTGGCCACCCACCATATTCACCTGATCTGGCACCAAGTGACTTTCACTTATTTCCACATCTGAAAGCTCATTTTGGGGGGGGGGGGGGGAAAGCTTCCGAACCGACGACGAGCTCAAGACTGCCGTCTGTGCTTGGACCTCTAGTTTGGACACGCAGTTTTTCAAGGAGGGCATACATAAATTGCTCCCCCGGTTCCAAAAGTGCATCGATCGAGCTGGGAATTATGTTGAAAAGTGATATGATGTTACTAAACACAAAGCAATAAAAATTTTTGAAAAACAAATTTTTTGAATTTTTTATAGCATAGGGAACCTTACTTTTGAGACGACCCTCGTACCTTGCACTATCTCAACAATCAATCTGCACAATCTCTGAATATTGTTGGAAAATATAGAAGTTATGGCTGTTACGAGGATTTCACGTTTGCGCATGCGCAGCGGCTACTATCAGTCTGGCGGTAATAATTATCATAGGGGACCATCTACATACCAACCCACACAATTCCTGAAAAATTTCATCGAAATCGGATGAGAAATGTGGAAGTTATGGCTGTTACAAGGAATTCATGACAGACACGGAACCAAAATTGTTCAGAAAGGTCTAAAACGTAAATAGGGAGGACGTGATCAGTGACGAATTGATCATTGGTGACAAAAATGCAGGAAAAAATTGTTGCTGTCCGTACCTTCCGTTCATTTCTTATTTTTTTCAGTATAACAGATAGCTATATTTAATTTTCCATCCTGTAATACAGTTCAATTAGAGTATTGAAGCATGCTCGTATTTTTATTTTTTGAATTTTGATCATACCCTTGCCTCAAAACGTTTTGAAACCTTAAAAATGGTTTTTCTCGAAATCAGGTTTTATGGACATGTATCATTCTTCCCCTGTACTCTTCATATACGAAATTTCATCAAATTGGTCCTTGGTAACTTAGTTGTTTGTGACCTGTTACCTGATTAAAGTAGTTCAAAACATGTTTCACACACACACACACACAAGAAAATACTTTTTTAGGATCAAATAAATCAAAATTTAAACTATGAATTAAAATTTTAAAACATACTGATTTTTAACA
>CM019171.2:21291875-21453395 GCA_009739505.2 Apolygus lucorum
GAAGGTGCAGATCACAAACTAACAGAGTTGCTTGAGTCTGCATCGCTGCCATTTCTGGTTAGCCTCCACTTAGGTCTCCCTAGATACAGTAGATACTACAATTCGTATCTTTAGGGTCTGAATCTCATAGGAACTCTATTAAGACAGCTTCCCTCAGCTCATCATACTTGTGACTTGGTATTACAGAGTTCCTAGTGTAATATAGACGTTGAGATACCACATTTTATTGGCTTCTGCGCGCATGTGCAGTAGATACCACCAATCGTATTGTAGATGCCACCAATTTATCTGTTGTATCGATACCTTTCCTTATCTCAACATGGATGAATCGTATCTTGGCAATTAGAATTTTTATCCTTTCTTTTATAGAACTTTAGTCTCCGCTTCGGTTTCTCTAGTTACAGTAGATAAGTACTAAGATGAGGAATTTCACTGAATTCTGTTTGCATTTTTCCTGAATAGTTAACACCTTGAACGCAGGGGAAAAAACGCGTTGGTCCACTGTGGCAGAGACATTTTTTTCATGAAGCGCGCAATGATAAGGTGTCACTTTGATGACTGCTCATGACCTTCAACATCAACCGATTCATCTCCGGATTGAACCGTTCGTCTCATAAATAGTTCATCTATCACGAAAAACAGCTAGAAAATAGCGGCAACTGAGGACAAAAGAATAGGAGCAGATATTCTTGAACCTTTTGCGAGAGGTGTTTGCGTGACATAGACGCGGCCAGCCACAGGGACCCCAGGATTTGCGTGACATAGACGCGATCCGCGTCCAACATGTTAATGGTGTGGAATGGATGAAAATCGGGTTGATTTCGGAAAATAGGTCTGTTATTTTTGGGGGACAATCAAAATTTATGATTTCAAAAAATAACCGGGAAAACGGACTTCTTCAACGTGAAGCGGGAACGCTCGCTGATTGGCTGTTCGGATCGCCGTCTCCTCTCAGTGTTGCCCATTGGGACGACGAAATCGTGTTATATAAGAGGAAAGTTATCAAACAAAAACAGGGGAAACCTAATTTTCCCCATCTTACTTTTCTAATTTTTTCTTCAGTTTTTCGATTTCGATCTTTACTGATTTTGTGAAATGTTGCACCTGAGGACTATAGATTTCACGATCTAAGCGCTTCAAGCAGCCCCATAAATGAACTATTCCAGGTTGACGTCATCCTCCCAGTTTTTTTAAACGTTCATATTTTCTACACTGTTTTGTTTATTCGTAAATTAGGAAGTACGGGCTGAAAGTTTGCCGTAGGGGTTTTTCGAGGTGCTGAATCCAATTTGGGGGCCAAAAAATAGGAAATTCCGACATGGTGAAATTCCTCATTAGTATTTTTATAGTCGGTATCTCCTAGGAACTCTTTATTCCCTCTGTGCTAACTGAATTCCTGATACTTTTCCAGCGCCACCCTCTTCTATATCGTCAAAAACAAAGAAGTGCCACCTCTGAGCAATCGCACCAAACGGGCAATCATCACAACGCTTCTGAACGGCATGAATAATCATCGCGACGACGACACTATGATGAGGAACGGATGTCTCACCCTCTGCCAATTCAAAATCCCCCAAGACGTCGTAAGTCCCCCTAGTTATACTGCCGTTGGTATCTATCTAATTTTTTAATTTAGAAATAGCGCTTCGCTTGCTCTCTGAAATGAGTGGTTAAGTTAATTCGGTGTGTTCGAGAAGGGCTTTGAGAGGAAGTAGGATCGATATTAGTATTGTAAATCATCAGACTTCGGTGAAAATTCTATCAACCAACATACTACAATCAAACTGGGAATTTGTAATCCTGTTTGCGAGTGCACCAGTTCGGAAATCGAATTGTCTGGCTCAAAGTGGGGTGCTTCTCTGCTTGAAGAGCAGCATGATTTTTCCTAACTTAAAATCATGTCCTGACGTCATTTTACGAGTAATTAAACTTGAAATGTTAAAATTCCTAATTACAATAAAATGTTAAAAGTTGACATTTATGTACTTTCCTCACAACTCTTCAGATGTCTTCGTTATAAAATTTGTAGGATTAGAGTTTAATACTACTATGCATGTAATCATGTGTGCAATCGTGTTATGGATTCGAGGAAGCTATGTGCCACACCCTCTTGGCAGACTGACCTAACTGGTGCGTCCAATCAATCAACGTTTTTATTGTAGAAACCTAAGAATAGGTATAACAACGTCAGATAAACACATAAACATATAAACTACTAATCCAGGAACACAACAATTTATAAATACAACAACAATAACAGTGATAAAGAACAATTCATCAAAATAGAGCAAAATAATCCTCATTACAGTAGATTTCAGCATCAATCAAAATATTTTTCACTCGCCACCTCGAATAGCTTTGGTTCGCATTGCTCTGATTGCAATGAGTATTATTATTGATGTACTTCATGAATAATATTTAAGAATGCTTCATGTTTTCCCAACATTGTCCTGTTTCCCAACTAAATTTTCTATGTTTTCTCGTTTCAGTTATTCGAATATAAACGGTTAGTTACGATCCTTCTTCACATCGTCTCGGAAATGGAACAGGAAGGCTTCGTTCAAAGGATAGGAATTTATCTACTTAACTCGCTGGCGTGTCAAGTAGACGGCTCGCAGAAGCAGCTTCTCGGTGATCTTGGGGCAATCCATGTGAGTTTTCTTTGTTTTGTATGACTAGGATCCGAATTCATTCCTGGTAAACTCTGCAAAAGTTTGTATCAAATATGTAATTACATAAATATGTTGTACTTGAAGAAACATTACAAAAAGAACCATAAGGAGCGGATTAGCTAAAGGTTTCTTTCTCGAGCGGATATCTAAAGCAAATCCATCATAAGTTTCCAGTTGAGGAGCTTGATTCCAAAAGGTACTATTATCCATTTTGGTCAGACGTGAGAAAAACGAGAAAAACCATTGCGACCTGAAAAACGTGCTATAAACCAATGATGTAATTGCTTCCGAGTCTACCAAGGTAGCGGAAGCTTTGTTTTCACTTTTCAAGGTTGAAAAAAGAGTTCTCCAAAATAGAAATTTCCACTCGCGTTTCACGTTTCAGACCTTCCTGAACAATTTTGGTTCCGTGTCTGTCTGTGTGTCTGTCCTTGCCACAGCCATAACTTCTACAATTCTCATCCGATTTCGATGAAATTTTCAGGGATTATGCAGATTAGGTTGTAGACGGTCCCCTTTGAAAATCATCATTCCCGGACTGATAGCCGCTGCGCATGCGCGAACGTTAATTCCTTGTAACTGCCATATCTTCAACATTTTCTATCCGATGAAATTCTCAGGCAGATTAGGTTGTAGATGGTCCCCAATGAAAATCAGGGTCTTAAAATTGACAGCAGCCTCTGCGCAAGCGCAAACGTGAAATCCTTGTAACAGCCATAACACTTGAATTTTTCATCAGAATTTGATGAAATTTTCTAGAATTGTTCAGATTGGCGTGTAGATGGTCCCCTATGAAAATCATCTCCCCCAGACTAATAGTAGTTGCTGCGCATGCGCAAACGCGAATTCCTTTTAACAGTCATAACTTCTATATTTTCCTTCCGATTTCGACGAAATTTCTCAGGATTGTTCAGATTAGCGCGTAGGTGGTCCCCTATGAAGGTAGTGGAAGCTACTTAGAGATTGATGTTTTGAGATTAGCTACTATGCATCGGATCGTCTATACAATCGGGTTATGGATACGAAGAAGCTATGTGCCACACCCACTTGGCAGACTTTTTTTATAGGTATATTTCTAAATTAGAATAAATATTTTTCGAAAAAAGGTAAATTAGTTCAAAGTTTAAAAATCATTTTGAAGGTAATTTGAAATACCTATCAGATTTATGGATATAGTACTTTTTGAAATTAAACGGTATTCACCCTCGTTTTTCAAGGGAGTAGATTATCTTTTGCTCCAAAATGTCGCATTTTTGTGAAGAACTACCCCCTTAAAACCCTGGGAAAGTGTAAACTCAAATTCGATAACAATGGTCTTTAGTACCTTTTGGAATCAAACTCCTCAGTTATAGACCACCTTAAGTCAGTTATAGGACGATCTTTGCAAAAATGTGTTTTTAGTGAAGAATGTACCAACTGTGGTGATTTTGGACTGTGTAAATTTGAAAGAATGAATTTAATACTGGGAAAATGTATTCCTTCCTATTTGACTCACTCTGATACTTACTTAACTTGAGGAGATTATATGAGGAAGCATGAGGAATATGAGGAAGCAGATGAACCAGGTTACCAGAAAGGAAATGGTTTCTGGTCTATTAAAACCAGGTTACCTGAGAGGTAACGGAGGTTAATATACTAGGTTTTACCAATTTTATTCTAGTATCGGTTTGATGAGCGTGAAGTTTCGATAGAAATCAATATTTTGAGTTTGTAAGTATAAGAGGGGGTCCTAGCTCTTTACACCCTAGGTCTTTTACATTCCTCGGTAAATAGTCTCTCACTCGGGTGAAACAGGTACTCGGGTACCTGTTTAATGTTGTTCTGGTCGAGGGAGGGAGTAGTCTACAACATTCTGATTGTGTTGAGGAATTGACCGTTAAAAGGAAGTGGTTTCTGGTCTATTAAACCAGGTTACCGGGTAGGTAACGGAGGTTACTAGCCTAGGCCACTTCGGAAATTTCTAGTTCGAGACACAAACAATTAAATGCTACGAATCTTGAGCGGACCTGGTGGGGCGAAAAATCAAAATATGATAGACAAGGTCTCTTGCTTATTTGAGCGAACAGGAGTGGCGGCCAACAATATCTGGGTACCTGTTTCAACAATGTACTGGCGTGAAGTGCGGTGTGGGCTTAGTGCCACGGAGTTACATGATTTAGAAATCTCTGCCAGAGTACTCGGCGGCGGCACCACCCGCGTCTTGGTTGGCACTTATCTAAATTGAAGGTCTTTTTGACGCAGCACTTCCCTACATTCCCCTTTATCGTCTAACCCTAGGACGTGTTGCGTAGCAGTGGTGGCCTCCCAGGTATTCACACTTTTAATTTATTCAGTTTTTTCTTTAAAGTCCCCCTCCCCCCTCAATAATTAATTAAAGAGAGATTTATAAAACGTTTCCTCTCAATGGCCTAAAAGTAATGTAACTTTTGGATTATGAAGATTGATAACTCTGTTAACCCTAATTGGACCATGGTTTCACTAGTGTCACCGAAAACATCTCAGGAACTTGACAGCTGTCCCAAAGTGTCACCGGAGTAACCAAAATTGAAATGCAATTTAACGGACAACAAATTTTTTTTTTCGGCCATTGGAAGTCTCTCAAAATAGAGTTAAGACAAAAATGTCCTAAGAAATCGATGAAAATGTTTTCAAACTTTTGTCATTTAACATAATTTTTTGCCTTTTAATAACTTACAAAAAATTGATCATAAAATTCAGCTCTGTCCGTTACTTTTTAAATTACAATTTAAATATAGTTGATTTAGTGACCCCTTAAGACAGCTGTGGAGTTCCTGAGATGTTTCCGGTGACACTAGTGACACCAAGGTCCAATTAGGGTTAATCAAAGAGAGATTCATAATACGTTTCCTCTAAATGGCCTTGAAGTAATGTAACTTTTGGTTTATGACGATTGATAACTCTGTTAACCCTTTCACTACTCCAGTCGAAATACTCGTCCAAACGAAACGGCACTCAGATCCTCCAGACGAGTATTTCGCGCGGCAGTTTCCGTCGCTTTTCAAGGGAAAACCACTTTTGGCATTTCATTGGTGCTTCGGAGTTTTTGCTCTGTATCCACACAATTATGGATAAGGAAAGCATGGAAAACGGTGATATTATTTCATTTATAGAATCAAAAGAAGAAGATAACACGGCTTCAGCGATTATTTTTGTTTGAATTTTGGATTTTTGTAGTAACTTGATGTACCTAGTTAATTTAAATTTCGTTGAAGTTTTGTTCTATAGTACCGATTTTTTCATCTTTATTTCCACATCAACCAGATCATTCTGTTACGTTGATATTAAAAACATGATTTATAAAATCCGAGCATAACATCTGAAATACGTTTTTGGAGATGATTCGTTATTATAATAAAATATATAGGTATTCTGTAGGTATTATGTGTGGACCTACACACACACATGGATCATGCACCTCAAGATTCCTACCTATGAAGCCTACAAATTAAATACCTCAGTTACTTATTACTCTTAGAGTCGTCATATGCGCTACACCCAAGTACTTGTTATTTTGAACTGTTACCTGTCACTCCCTCGATGAAAGGGACAAAACACAGAGTAGTATATTACGAGCAGCAGTCAGGTTCGAACCTCCTTGTCGTACTTGGGTGTAGTGACTGAAGTAACTACTGTTTTACCTATGGGTGTTGTACCTATTAATCTTGCTTTATAAAGTTATTAACTTGCAAATTAAACTCGGACAAAAGATTTATCGTGGTCTCCTCTTCCTCGTGATGGATCCGCCTGAACTGGAGGAAGGGCAGATTTCAGAAGAAGGTCCTTCTAGTTCCCGAGGGTCCTGGGACATATAGGTATAGGTATAGGTATTCATGAAATAGGAAGGTGAAATATGATCAAATACATCGTTGTAACTTAAAGCAGTAAAAAGTCCGATCAACCGAAACAAAAATTCTGGAAATTTATTGATATTTTGAATGATTTTCAATTAGAATTTAAACCATACCTAGGTACTGAAATATTCTGAATGAAAGTTATTACCTTAAAGAAGGCTTTATTCTTCATAAAACACAACGGGAAATGAATGGATACGGAAAATTTGGTTCCTACAACAGTTCGGTATAAACTTGTAACTACTCAACGAACCATCCAGTCATCATAATTATATCACATTCACCCCCTTCTCATTTTTGAACATAATCTCGGAGGTATGATGGGGGTCTCCTTGACCTCAAGCTTCTTCTCGGAGATGAGAGGCCTCCCAATGGAAGTGAGTGATCCACTGAGGGTGGTGACGTTGATGATGTCGGTGGAGGTGGCGAGTTAGATCGTGGATGATCCTGTAGCGTAGGTGCAGTATCTGATATCATGGGTGACGATGGTTCTGGACTATTCCCATCGGCATTAGGTTGGAGTAACGGAGTTGGTCGTTTGAGAGGCCCATCGTTCACACTGATGTCTGGTGGAGTATTTGGTAGGCTTGATGGTTGAAGTTTGTCTTCTTCTGGCAGATTACACAAGGATACCCCTGTTGGTGCAAGGTGTCGGGTCGAAACTGTAGTTTCCCTACCGTCAGGGTACCGAATAACCGCATAATCGTGGTTACCATCCACGAGGGTAACTTGTTCCACCAGTGGTTCATACTTCGATTGCCTATTGAACTTTTTGAGTAGGATTGGTCCAGGAGTCAAGAGCCACGATGGTATTGACTGTCCATTACTCGATCGTCTGGGATGATTGAACATCCGTTCGTGGGGAGTGGCGTTTATGCTGGTGCACAGGAGGGACCTTATGGCGTGCAAAGCCTCGGGAAGTACGCTCTCCCACTGAGAGGTTTTCATCTCTTTTCCTTTCAGAGCTAGCTCGATTGTCTTCCAAATAATTCCATTGTATCTTTCAACTTGTCCGTTGCCTTGAGGGTTGTAAGCTGTCGTTCGACTTGTGGCTACCCCAAATGATGCAAGAAAAGTTTTGAGCTCTTGGGACATGAAAGACGAACCACGGTCCGAATGGATATAAGAAGGTGCTCCGAAAATACTGAACAGTGTGAAAAGACAATTCTTTACGGTAGAAGTGCTGGTATCATGGCAAGCGAAAGCAAATGGGAACCGGGAGTACTCATCTACAATTGTGAGGATATATCGATTTCTTGATTGAGAAGGTATTGGTCCTTTAAAATCGACATTGAGTCTTTCGAAAGGCATAGTGGCCTTGATTAGTGTTCCCTGGTACCGAAAGAATCTGGGCTTCAGTTCTGAGCAAACTTTACAGCTTGATGTTACCCGTCTGACATCGTCTATAGAGTATGGCAAGTTTTTGCTTCGTATCCAATGCTGTAAGCGAGTGACACCTGGATGGCAGAGTGATTGGTGTAGCGTCGCAAGGCTCTCAAGTCCAGACGAAATAGTGCAGACCCTGGAGAGAGCGTCAGCCGCCAAGTTGTCTTTTCCAGGTCGATATACTATATCGTATGAATAGCAAGAGAGGTCAAGACGCCATCTTGTGATCTTTTCGTTCTTTATTTTGCCAGTATGCTTTGTGTCAAACATGAACGAAACAGATCTTTGGTCTGTTATCAAACGGAAATGGTGACCTAAGAGGAAATGGCGCCAGTAGCGAATTGCTTCTACAATTGCATACGCCTCTTTTTCGACTGAAGAGTGGTGCTGTTCTGACTTGTTCAAAGTGCGGGAAAAAAAGGCTACTGGTCTTCCACCTTGTGTGAGGGTGGCCGCTATTGCTGCATCAGATGCGTCCGTCTCCACGCAGAATGGAGAGTCTCCATCAATGCAAGTCAAAGACGCACTCATTAAAGCTTTCTTCATGTCAAAGAACGAATCAAGTGCTTCTGGTGAGAGAGGAAACGAACTGTTCATCAGTGGTCTCAACTTTTCAGAGAAATTCTGAATGAACCCCGAATAATGAGAAAACATCCCTAATGCTCTTCGGAGAGATGATGCATCAGTCGGAGGAGGTAACTCCTGGAGAGGCTTCATCCTAGCTGGATCGGGGCGAAGTGTGCCATTACAAATCGTGTGTCCTAGGAGATTTATCGTTCGTAGAGAGAAAGAGCTTTTCTCATTGTTGATGGTAAGATTGAATTTTTCAGCAGCTTTGAAAAATCTCTCCAAGTTCACATCATGTTCCTCCTGACTACGTCCACAGCAAGTAACATCGTCTAAGTATGCGTATGTGTCTTTGAGACCTTCCCTACGAATAATACCGTCTATTACTCTTTGGAATGCAGCAACCCCATTGGTAACACCGAATGGAATGCGAGTAAATTGATACAGCTCGCCAACCGCCTCAAAAGCAGTGTATGGGCGATCTTTTTCGCATATTGGTACTTGATGGTAAGCACTTCGGAGGTCAATAGTGCTAAAAACCTTATATTTTGCGACTTTGTTCACAATATCGTCGATTCGAGGTAATGGGTAAGCGTCTAGGTGTGTATAGCGGTTAATTGTTCGCGAATAATCAATTACCATGCGGCGTTTGTGAAAACTAGTTACAACATGTACTTGTGCCCGCCATGGAGAGAGACTTTTCTCTACTACTCCTTCCTCTAAAAGTTTTCTTAGCTCTGCCTCGATAAACTTCAAGTCTGAGTCAGTATGTCGCCTAGACTTAATAGCTAATGGCTTACAATCAGAAGTTAGATGAGAGAAGAGTTTTGCAGGCTCCACGTTGGCAGCTTGAAAGACGCAGACTTGCAGGGGCGCTTTTGGACCTCCAAAGTCGAATTGGACACAGGAATGTTGTTGCAGGACATCACGACCGATTATTAGCGCAGAACATAGGTCTGGAAGGACAGATAATGACACATTAGAGTAATGATGGCCAAGAATAGTCAGGTCAGTTTTGCATTGTCCCTGAATAGACACCCGGTGCGTTTTCGCTGCGAGCCCAACTTCATCTTTGATTGGATAGATTCTCAATCCAAGGCGAAGTGCCACACGTTTGTCGATAAGGCTTATGTCGCTTCCGGAATCCAGCATACCAGATATTTTCGAATCAGCAATTTCAACTGTAGTTGTCACCTTCGACATAGAAGAAACAGAGCAAGAATGAATTGTGGCTAAAGCGGCCGATGATTTAACCGATTTTGCTTTGCTAGAACGACAAACCTCAGCATAGTGACCTATTTTGGAGCAGTTCCTACATTTTACTTCACGAGCTGGGCATTTTGTGCGCAAGTGTCTTTCTTGTCCGCAGAAATAACACTTGCCCTTGCGAGTAGCACAAACGTTCCGCTCAGATGATTCTTGTTCTGTAGAATCACTCTCTGACCCATGGATTGCGTTGACAGTTGTAGTAGGAATAGGATCGTCGTAATGCTTAGCGTGTATTTGGGCTAATTCTAGAGATCGGGCTTGCGCATGAGCTTCTGTGAGTGAAAGCGTTAAATTTTCTAACAATCTCTGACGTATATTGGGATTCACTAGACCACGGATGAAAGAATCCCTAATGTAGTCATCTCTATTAGTCTCAGCAGTTACTGCTTTGAATTGGCAATCTCGACTCAAAAGCTGAAGAGCCTCTAGGTAGCGGTCTACTGATTCTGTAGCTTGCTGACGTCTAGTGATGAGCTTGTGCCTTGCGAATACTTCGTTAACGGGTTTAACAAAGATGGACTTTAGTATGGAGATTGCGTCATTATATGAATCGGATCTACTCACGTACTCGAATATCTCCGGAGAAATGTAGTTGATGAGCAGACGCAGTTTTTCTTCTTCGTTAGCTTGAGTGCTGTTGATGAAGTTCTGGAATCGATGTACCCAGTGATTCCAATGACTTGGAGCGTTGGCAGAATCTGGGTTCAAGTCTAGTATTGATGGACGAAGAAGCCTATCCATTGCATGAATTTTTATGAAGAATAAATTGAAATATTCTGAATGAAAGTTATTACCTTAAAGAAGGCTTTATTCTTCATAAAACACAACGGGAAATGAATGGATACGGGAAATTTGGTTCCTACAACAGTTCGGTATAAATTTGTAACTACTCAACGAACCATCCAGTCATCATAATTATATCACAGGTACTAGGTTGGGGTACTTGGATGAACTAAAAGAACCAAGTGTAGTGCGATGGAAGTATTGTTGCTGTAAAAAAATTTGTTTATATGCGTATGGGAATGACAAAGAGGCAAGCGGTCGGAATTTCGCTTAGGAGGAGGGCGGTGGTGGGCAAACTCGCTTAAGAGCAGGACGGCCACTCTCCAAAAGATGCTTGGACGCAAAAAGGAAATTATAAAAGGTTTCCTTCAAATGACCTAAAAGCGATGTAACTTTTGGTTTATGAAGATATTGAAGATTGACAACTAACTTTGTTAGGACGTCCCACAGTAAGACTTGGGCGTCCTTATGCGATCGATCTGGGGTGAAGGAGGACAACACTCAACAGAAAAAAAAATAACCACACAGTAATCCGTTTTAGACCATTCTGAATCCAAATCCACGAAATAAACCATAGGTGTATGTCTGTGTGTGTGTGTGTGTGTGTATGTGTGTGTGTAACAAAATCTTGTGTACTCTGCACAGGCCTTAGTTCTCAACCGATTTTCCTGGTTCTTTTTTTGTTCGTCGCGGAAAACTATCTAGTTGTGCACTACGTCGCCGGAATTTCGAATTTTGCCTTTTAAGGGGGGGAAAGGGGGGGTTAATGCTCGAAAAACGTGCGTTTTTGGGCATAATCTTGTGTAGTCTGCCCAGGCCTTAGTTCTCAAACGATTTTCGTGGTTTTTTTTTCGTTTGACGCGAAATACTATCTAGTTGTGCACTACGGCGCCGGAATTTCGGATTTTGCTTTTTACGAGGGGGAAAGGGGGGGTTAATGCTTAAAAAACGTGCGTTTGCGTGCATAATCTTGTAAACTCTGCTCAGGCCTCAATTTCCAACCGATTTGCGTGTTCCTTTTTTTGTTTGACTCAAATAACTTCCGAGTTGTACATGATTTTACCAGAGTACCAAAATTCGCAAGGGGAGGGGGTGAGTGGGGGGATAATATTCACAAAATATCCGATTTTTCAATATTTCGGATCCTTTACTGTTTACTAATTGTACCCAAGCTTTGAAATTGAGGAAAAATTCTCATTATACCTCCGGATTTTTATGAATTATTCTCTGTACCACCATGGAACTAATAGTGGTGCCAACATGGTGCCAGGACATGGTGCCATAAACCGCTTATTTCGTGATTTTTTTTTTTTGTGTTTCACCTTGAATACGGATGTGAACTTCGACGGACTGCCTACCAAAACTAACAGATGAAAGTTCAATGTTACGACGTATTTCCGCTTTGGTGCCAGACTGGTACCATTGGTGGTGGTGGCGATGGGGGGGGGGGGGGGGGGTGAACTCGAATTCGCATGTTGGGTATCGTAGATCATGGATTCTAAAATGCTCTTCAGATTCGAGGCTCGCATGCCGCTAGAATTGTTATGGTGGATTATGGTGAGGGGGGGGGGGTCAGTATTTCTTGCCTAAAGTAATAAATAAATTACATCGAGTGAAACAGTTTTATCACTTAACAACTGGTTAAACTGATCTAATGCTTATCCAATGGGACGTCCCCTGGAATGCATGCATTACTAAACAATATGTTTTTAAATATGTAAACTCATCGAACGAAAGGCTGTAAGTATTTTCTCCTCCAGTGGACCGCAACCTGAATATGATTCCTCGTTTTGAACGGTTGAGTAGAAGCCGCAGATCGTAATCTTTATTTAATTTTGTATATTTTTCAGAGGATGCTAATGATCATAAAGGACCGAGTGAAGCGAAAAGTGTGCGACGACGTGTTGGAAGTTGCCTGGTCGACCATGTGGAACGTCACGGATGAAACGGCCATCAATTGCCAGCGCTTCCTCGAAGGACAGGGGATGGAATATTTCCTCGAGTGCCTCAAAGTGAGTCAAATCCTTTGGCGGACGTAGCTAATTAGGTGAAGTTAAGTGGTATGCGGCAGTGAAGGATGCTTCTCGATCTACGAGTACGTAACAAATGACAACGATCAGACCCCTTCCTAGTAGGTCCTCATGAATCGAAAAAAATATCGTGATTTTTACGTATCCCCTCCTATTAGGGACGGCACGATACTCCTATCGATACGATACTTCTCAGGAAGAATCGATACCCGATATCTTTTCGATACCGATATTATAAAATATCGATACTTCGATAATATCGATGAGTATCGATACCACCGATATTTCAAATTAACCAACTCATGATTTTTCATTCCAAATAAAAACCCCATTAATTAAGAAAAGGCAGTATATTTGTCAAAAACAGTAATTTAAAATGTAATAAAAGTCAATGGCAATTAAAAATTTAATAAAAGCCAATAATTTTAAATATAGTTAAAATGAGTGAATAATCATTTATTATTTTTATTTCTAATTTTATTTCAACTCAAATTCATATTTGCAAGAAATCTCTGTTGAATGACATAATGTTTTTCTTCCACTAGAAATCGAAAGGATCAAGTAACAAATAAGTTACAATACAAATAATTCTATTTATTATTCGAAAAAAACCGTTCGCACGTGACTGATGTCGCCATCACGATTAATATTTTGCAGGCCTCCCTTTTCTTGTAAGTTCGGGAAAACGGGTTTAAATTCCATCCAAACTCACATTGGATATTGATACTAATTTGAGGCTATCGCGGCGATATATCGTTTCAATTGATACTATTCTGAGCCTATTTTGAGTGTTATTCTGTGGCAGACAATATATGGTATTATTTTCTAGTTACTTACTTATTTGGTATTTTTGACGTGATAACGTCTTATAAATTGGTTTACCGGGAGACACTTCAAGAAACTGCGTTACGCTCCGCTCACGGAGGGGGTGCAGCTCGGCGCTCCCTAAAGGCGGGCGCCCCGCCCCCCTTCCCTGGCACTCACTCCCCCCCCCCACCCATGGGAAATACCTACTACCTACGGGAAATACCTACTCTGTGCAACTTGACAAAGAATTTTATTTTATCCTTCTTCCTACTATACGAATGAATATTAACATTAAAATTATTTTACCACTCAAAGTCGTTGTCACGTAAAACTTTCGCCCGTATACCGACTTTACAGGCAACAACACAGGGTTTTTTCACCAATTTACTTTGGCAAAATTTTCGATAATATCGTCAAGAAAGTATCGATACCTCCGATATTCTCGGCAAATGTATCGATACCAAAATATTGGTTTGAGTTTTTTATCAGAAGTATCGATACAAATATCGGTATCGATACCCAAAAAGTATCGATACTCCGATATATTGGTGGTATCGTGCCGTCCCTACCTCCGATTACTCGCTTTCCTGCATAATGAAAGCAAATCTGGTAGTTTTAAGAAATTCTATAAACACTCGTAAGTGGCATCGAGTATGAAAAAATCATAGTTAACAATATTAGTGGAGGTGATATCTCCTGTTTACAAATTTCTGTCATTGAAAGTAGTTCAGTTTCTACCAAAGAAAAAACGTCTGCCAAGTGGGTGTGGCGCATAGCTTCCTCGTCTCCATAATCCGATTGTAGGTATATATGATCCGATGCATCGTAGCTAATCTCCAACTACCTTGCACCTCGTTTCTTCGAAATCGAATGGAAAATGTGGAACTTTTAGTTGTGTTTAGGTATTCACATTTGCGCATGCGCACTAACTACTATCAGTTCCGGGCGATGATTTTCATTGGGAATAATCTACACGCCAATCCGTACGATACCTGAAAAATTTCTTCGAAATCGGATGAGAAATATGGAAGTCATGACTTTGGCAAGAATTTCTTAACAGACAGCCAGACATACACGAAACCATTGTTCAGAAATCGCTTAAACGTAAAATTCGAGTGACAATAATTGTCACTTCAAAATTATAACAGTCAAAATCAAAATTATTTTGATTTTGGAGCTAATGTTGACATTAAACGTTAAATTTTAACGTCTTTACTTTGGCACATTATCGAAAAAACGTCAAGAAATGTGCATAGTTTTTAAAAAATAAAAAGTAAAGACATAAAAAGTCAAAAGCGTCAGAGTTAGTTTTTTGATGACTTTCTTTTTGATGACACTTACAACCATGTCGTTGCTACGGAACTTTATCTTCGTCATTCGTGTTTGTAGAAAAATAGTTCAGTTGGAAAGCCCTAAATTTATGCATAACTTATACAGGGTGTAAGCCTAACTGGTCTGCCATACGGTTCCAGTCAGTTCTACAACTAATTTGCAACAACAAATGTCTCTTAGCAATTTTTGTTTAAACCCTTCGTTTTCGAGTTATTTTAACTTTAAACTTTTTTTCGTGATTTTGCAGCATTAAAGAGCATTAAATTTACTATCGGATAGATAGATGCCTTAACTTCTTTATGAGTCGAGGTTTGAGATATGAAAACGTCCTGTAAAAAAGAGAATTTTACGTAATTTTGGAAACCTCGCATTTTTTCAATCGCAAATTGAACCACGAGAACCAATATCTGTTCAAGATGCAAGAACAATGAAAACTGCGCCAGAATCTCAGCTTTCCAACGGTATAATCAAAAAATATTTTACAACCAAATTTAGGGGAGAAATTTGTGTTTGAACGCGGAAAAACGTGCATTTTTTCCATGAAATCGGCGCTCTGGCCCTCCTGTTTCCGTAGGCCTCGTAGTTCAAATTGCGATTGAAAAAATGCAAGGTTTCCAAAATTACGTAAAATTTTCTTTTTAGAGGACGTTTTCATGTCTCCAACCTTGACTCACAAAAAAGTTAAGGCATCCATCCAATAGGAAATTTAATGCTATATCCAACGGTTATGACTAGAGCTCGGCTATATATGCGAAATAAAACCTCAAAATATGCACGTAGATGCCCAATATATGCATTTGTACATATGCGCGAAAAAATCCGAAAATATGCGCAAGATAGTTGAACAATTGAATAATAAGTGGGAAACAAAGTCTTTTCAGTACATAGTTACTTGTATTTATTCAATTTTTTTGTATGTACATTTTTATACAAAATCTTTTTATACAATTTTTACAATAGTTTTAATCAGTTTTTAGACAAAACATTTAGGTAATTGTTAAAATATGTTAGCTTGTACTACCAAGTGCTTTTCCAAATTTTCAGTTGTAAAAGATTTTCTCAAATCGTGCAATAATAATTTCAAACGGGAGAATGACCGCTCCACATCTGCTGAGACAATTGGTAGATATTTGAAAGACGCCACTTCTTGAGGAGTGTATGACCAATTGCTGGTGTTGGGTGAGTCGCCTTCCAACACTTTCGCCAACACAACGACAGTTTTCCAGCCAGGATTTCGTTTGAGTACACACTCTAATTTTTCTCTAACGGTTTCCCCTGTTTTTCCGGGCCATGATAACACCTCCTCATTAGAGGAAATAGCTGACAAAACTGGAAAATATGGCTTTTGTCATGAAATGCCCATTATATGCACTTATACCAAAAACTGCGAATATATGCAAATATATGCACGATAAATTTAAATTTGGAGCGAGAAAATGGCTTGAATATGGCATATTTGGGCTCCTTACAGTTTGGGCATATCGCAAAAAAAATATGCAAGTATGCAAAATGCCGAGCTCTAGTTATGACCGTTTTAATGACGTCAGGAATATTTTACGAAAAATAAGTTTAAAGTTGAAATAACTCGAATACAAAGGGTTTAAACAAAAATTGCTAAGAGACATTTTTTGTTGCAAATTAGAGAATTGTCAGGTACCGTATGGCAGACCAGTTAGGCTTTCACCCTGTATAAAAGACATAAAATGTCCCAATGTGTTGCAGGCTCAAATGCAAGGGTTTCTAAGAATTTATTTTATTTTTGTATTAGTTGAATTATTTTTTAGGCCATTAATCAATTTTAACCTTGAAAAGTGAAAACAAAAATTTAAAATGTCAAAATCTTCTGCTACCTTGGTAGACTCGGAAGCAAAATTATCACGCCGTAAAAAAGATGTGATTCCAAAATGTTTCTTGTAGAATTAATTTTAGGTTTTCTTGGTTGCTAAAACAAAAACTGAATATTATGTTGAAATATTTAGAGAAATTTTATGTAGCATCCCGAATATCAAGTTCAGGGTTTCGTTTTACTGATAGTGAAAGAAAAATAAAGAAAAAAAGAAAAGAAAGACCTCATTCATTGTCTTATTCTCTGATTCGAGAGCAAAAATTTATTCCGGTACCGGGAATCGAACCCGAGCCTCCTGGGTGAGAGCCAGGTATCCTAGCCACTAGACCATACCGGACTGGCTGTTAGGTGGAGAATGTGGTCGGGTATTCAAATCGTGGAGCGTAGCAGCTTTCTCGTATAGAAATGTACTACGCAAATTCTTGTAAATGTCTATGGAACGGGTATGTTGACCTGTATGTCCTTTTAACGACAATTTAGCGCAGAATTTTGTTCACTGGGTTAAGATGTAGGTAATTTTCGGTAACGAAGAATATTATTTAAAAGTTTGATATACCACCGGTTTTGGTAATTTTCTATGCAAACTCGGAGTCTGGCGGAAATAACCATAAATTATCTACGAAATCGTTCCTAAATTAGAAAGTAAGTTACAACTTCGTTGTAATATGGGTCCCAATGTATCAGAAATACATACATTTAATAATATTTTGGTTGTGAAAAGGTAAAAACACTCGCGGTGCAATAATTCTTTGATTTTACTTTGAGGGATCTTTGATAATAAATCTTTGATTTTACGGGAGGGAGAAAAGAAAAGCAACATAAATTTGAATTTGAAAGAACTTACAGGAGATCGGAAATTTTCGCTCACAGCGTCGTCAGCCCGATAGAAACTCTACCTAGAAATTTCTATCGGGCTGACGACGCTGTGAGCGAAAATTTCCGATCTCCTGTAAGTTCTTTCAAATTCAAATTTATGTTGCTTTTCTTTTCTCCCTCCTGTAAAATCAAAGATAGAATTACATTTAATAATAGGTATATAATGATTATTTCTGCGAGAATCTTCAAAAATTTTACTCTTTTTAACTTCTTTCTTTTTTTGTTTCTGTTCCAGCTTTTCCCCGACAAAGACGAGCTCATGAGAAACATGATGGGGCTGCTTGGAAACGTCGCAGAAGTGAAACAGCTTCGACCCCGACTTATGACTTCCACTTTCATCTCTGTGTTCACTGACTTGGTCGACTCTACTTCCGATGGTATCGAGGTTGGTATCCATACCAGTGATTTTCCTGGAGAAAAGGCTTGGGACCGCCCAACCAAGTACCAACATCAGGGGCCTAAATCTGATGATGCCTGGGGAAAAATTGTGACCCTCGTAACCCGAATTAATGCAATCTTTGTGAGCTATCGAGAAAATTAGTTTGTACCTTTCGATGTATTTTGTGAAGGAATCCTTCAAACAAATTGGTATAATTTAAACCTGCATTTCAAGTACGAGTTCATTTCTTTCTGCTAGACTAGTAAACAAAATAAGTGAAACTTATTTTTACACTTATTTGCACTTAGCCGTGTAAAATAATTTAAATTTGGTAGTTACATAACATACCAACTTATCTAGCTATACATATTTAGGACATAAAAAGTTGAAATAGAACTATTAACATAACTTTATGCTTTAAAAGTTGAAATAGAACTATTAGCATAACTTTATGCCTACATTTTAAAGATAGAAAATTGCAATTAATGTTGACATTTTTCAAAATATATAAAAATTGTAAAAATTTAAAATATTAAAAAAATGAATATTTATTTTTAACAAATTTGAATGCTTAAAACATTACTCACTCAGTATATTTATATTTTTAAAATATGTAAGAGAATGTGAAAGTTGTAAAATTTTTAATTATTGTTGAAACTTTTAAAATGTAGACAAAATGACAAAAAATTTGAAATAGGTATTTTAAGAAAATTAATAATATTTTAGAAAATATTGATACCTATTGTTTTAAAAAAAATTCTAATTGAAGTTTTTTAATTGCTAAAACATTTTAAATGATCAAAAATGCCGGATATTGTTAAATATTAATTAAAAAAATATTTGACGATTTTAAATGAGGTACTTAGGTGTATAAAAATTATTAAAAACTTTAAAATACCTAATTTAAAATTTTAAAAAGTTAAAACTAAAAAATTACCTTTAGATTTTGAAATTTATTTCTAGAAAAGGTGGTTTCGTTCTAACAACCAGAATATCTTGAAATTTCCTTTCAATAAATGTAGATATTTATATTTGTAACCTCTTTTCAGGTAAGCTACAACGCTGCTGGTGTGCTGAGTCACATAGCATCCGACGGAGCCAAAGCCTGGACAATTGACACCCCTTCGAGGGAAGAAGTTTTACATCGTATGATTGTCAACATCGAGCGGTGGTCGCTTACATCAGAAAGGAATATCAACTACAGGTACCAGCTAGAAAGAACTTAAGGGCAAGAAAGACAAGATTACCCCCGATTTGCTGTACCATCCAGTAGTGATTGCTACTTCCGTATGATTAGTAACTCTCGCGTATGTTGGTTTTCATGATAACCGGTGTGATTCAATTTAACGGATTCTGACGTGAGATTAGAAATGGAATTGAATGTTCGGAGTTTCGTGATTTTTTACAATTGAAGAGTTTTCTTTCAAATGGGCTTAAATCCATTTTTCACTCTTTGTTTTTTCATGAATTTTGAATCTTTGGGATAAGGCCTATCTCCTCACGAGTTTAATTCCTTCCGAAACGGCTTGCTAAGAATCGTGTTTGCCGACAAAACGGCTCATATCCATCCCATTGTTTTCAATTAACACTTTTTTTAAAATCGGTTTTAGGATTATATATACTTTGAAACGGAAACCATCAAATTTTGAGGGGGTTTAGAATATGTTTACGTGCTCAATTCCGAAGGTTCATTATTGAAAATAATGGGTAAACCAATACAAAAAATTGAATGAGATTTTCCTTGACACATCTAAAAACTCTTTTTTTTTCAGTCTCAGTCAATCAGCTCATATCCATCGTTTTTCATCAAAAAAGCTTATATCCAAATATGAAATGGCCGTGTCTCCCTCGAAACGCAATCCATAATTTTGAAATGTGGTCTTACAATCAAAAGTTCTACGCTTACATGCAATTATTGTATTTTACAACTTCGAACATTCATTCAATGGGAAAATCAAACGGCATGAGTGCTTAATTTATAATTGAATTAATTTATAATTGAATAAGGTAGACACTTTGATGACCTCACCTCTTCGTGAAAGTAAGATTTAAATTCTTCGTATCCTTTAGGTATTAAATAATAATACTAGCCAATAAATTGATAGTTCTGAATCCTGTTGCTTAGTTCTTACTATTATGGGGACGGTACAGTGAGACTACAACCTCGATTGGTAGCATGGCAAGAATTTGACAGACAAATAAACCTGGAAAACAAAATTGTTTGGAAAACTCAGAATTCCAATTTGTTTACATTCTCAACTGACGAAGCGGGCTGTGTCCACAAGGCCTGACGGCTGAAAGTGGAAAATATGGAACTTGCTGTAGCCATCAATCCACCAGAAGCTCATTTAGCTCATCTAGCAGATCAGGGTGGCTTCTAGATCGTCATTCTAACTCTCCAGTCTCAGAATTCGTCAATCTACCAGTGAAATTTCAGCTTAATTCAGAATAGCTTTCATTCTAACTCTCCAGTCTCAGAAGGCACCCTATGAGTGGTGAGCGGACTAAGTTGATTTTGCATAGATATTTGTGTGATATAACCTTATATCATCATTAAAATTCAGATTTAGCTCAATAGAAGGAATTCGTTGGGTTTAATTGTTCATAATATAGTAGTTGTGTCCAGCTGATAAAAACAGTGAGTCTCTAATGTGTGAGGATGTTGAGAAAAGCAGAAAGGACCTTAAAGCAGAAAGGAGCTTGTCAATCCACCTTCCACACTTTATTTTTTTTTAATTTCAGAAAAACTCAAATTCAACAACACTGTTATTGAGTTTTTTTGACGATAATAGCTTGAAAATTTGTTGAGGAAATTAAAGAGTTTAGTGTAATAAGCCATTATTTTGGGAATTGTGCATTGGTGATCATTTCTTTTGCGTTTTTCTCAAAACTCCATTTTTGGACATAGCACTTTTGTGCTTTAAGGTGTCGAAATGTTCCTAAACGGACGAAAAACGCGATTTAAACAAATCCAATTTCTGGAACCATAGAGGTTGTATCTTACTGGAATCGAATAAGTGATTTGCTTTTAGGAAACGTCATTTCCTCCTGAATCGAATTATGTACAATAATAATAGTGTAAACCAGGTCGTCCGATATTGCTTGCGAGCGACCCGGGGTACCTTCTAACTATTAATGGATACTCCTCCCCACGAAAAACCTCACAGTTTGGATTTTTACATTTGGGAGGATCCTTTGCTAGCCACATTGGGGTTTTATTTTGGTCGATTTATTTCACCGTACAGTTTAAAATTTAAATTCAAAAACTCTTACCTCATGTTTCTTTGAGCATTCTGTCAATTATTACTATTTTTGTTTTATCTCGTGTTTTTCAGATCATTTGAGCCGATTCTGCACCTTGCCAAAGTTTTCCACACGCCTGAGTGCCAACACTGGGCCGTCTGGGCTCTAGCGAACCTCACAACTGTATACCGTTAGTATCTATTTGTCTTATAAATTACTACTATATATATTTTATGAATTACTTACTATATAGCGGAATTGGTAATCAGACTGGGTGACGAACTCATAAAAATAAGGTATTGACGTTAGGCATAGATCCTGCTCTCTCAACCCCCACCAATTGTACCTGAGAGTGCGAACATGCGAATGACTTCCTTTTTTTCTTGTATCTCTCTCTCTCTCTCTTTCTCTCTCGCCCTCAACACCTTGACTGCTTCACACCGCTCCGTTTATTTGTTATAAGTAAAAATTCCACAAAAACCGTACCAAATGGGGAATTTGCCTCAATTTTAGATTCTGGAATTTCAAGTCAAATCCTATAATAGGGCCCTAGAATAACGTTTAACACTAGGAATAACCAAGGGGAAAAAATTACCGTAGGAGAAAATGCCTAAACAAGTGAAGCCTCTGTTACAAAACACCGCGAAAATCGAGGAATATTGTTGACATCATACGAAAAAAAACCGACGCGAAAACAACTCCGACACACAAAAGGATCCAGTGAAATGGCTACTCGAATAATGTGATTCAAATCTTGAAACTAAATAAGAGAAGATGAAGACTAATAATGCTTGATAAACTAGTAGGTAGAATCGTATTGTAAAAAAGTGAGTAATATTGTTTCTTTTGGTCACTTTTGTGTCTGGGTTCTTCCTGCCAGTTCGCGGCGCACTCTTGTGGTAATCCTTGTAAGCTAAAAGTTCGTGTATGTTCCGCTTCTGTGGTAAGCGCCTCAGAACCTCCTTTGAAGTCAGATTGGTAGAATATCCGTTACGTTTCAAACATGGCTGCCTCTTACACATTGCCACCACATTTAAAATTTCCATCTTCCTTAAATTCTCTAAATTTTTTGGATGCGTTTTCGAGCAGCTCACTATGGTTTTATTCCATAAAAATAAACCCTCATTCGAAGGAAAAAAAAATGTGAGGCAAATTCCCCATTGACATAAATACGGATAGTGTACTCCTTTAAAGTATTTTGGCCCATCTGGCGAACAAGGTTAAATTAATTACGCGCTCCTCTCTGGACTTGATTTTTCCCATCATTCCTGGCTTCCTCATCATCAAAAACTTTCAAGTATCGTGAATGGGGTCATCCAACAAACGCTGTTATTACCGAGCTTTCGGAAAATTTATTTCCTTCATCAGGGCTCAAAGCAGCTACATGTGAGGAGAGTGTTCCCACCAACTCATACTCTCATTGTTATGCAAAAACAAAAGTTTTGTTTCCAGAGTTTTATTATTGTTATTAATACGCCTAAAATTTTAAAATTTATTGTTTTGTTATTGTTGAAAGCCTGATGCTATTTATTTATTTTAAAAGTTTTGACAAAGTTGGAAACAATGAGTATGAGTGCACTCTCCTCACTTGTAGCCGCTTTGAGCCCTGATGAAGGAAATAAATTTTCCGAAAGCTCGGTAATAACAGCGTTTGTTGGATGACCCCATTCCCGATACTTGACAGTCTGTGCGTGCCGTGGGTTGATAAACATAACATCTTTACTCATCATCAAGATTTTGCCTCATCCAACAAGCCACCAACCAGCGCGCTGCCAACAGGTAGTTCTCGAAATATACAGGGTGGTTCGCGAATCCCCCCCCCCCTGCTAAAATCGTCCAGATAGTGGTAATTTTTTTTTTTAATCTTCATGATTTTTTCTAAGGATCTCAAATATGACCACGGTGCGCATTTCGCACACCAACTTTGTTATCTCAAATGGGAACCCCTATTTTTTATTGCAGATTTGAATTCTACGTGAAATTTCATGAATTTTTTTGTTTGCGCACAACCCGTCAAGCGAGCGCGCAAACATGCGCAACCCCTGGATTGTGCCAAAATTAAGATGAAGGTAGACCCCAAGTGTCATACACGTTTTTTCATTAATTTTCGACGCTAAATCACATGGTCGTATCCATTTTTGGATTTTACTGAAATTTTTCGAAACGGCTGCCGAAAATTGGGTGGTTTTAGTGGAAAATCGTTCCTTTTCCATCCTTATGAGTTACGACGCAATTTTAATTAGTTTGGGTGGCTAACTCTACCCCTAAATTTAGGAGGAGGGAAAGACAATAAGATTTAGGGGGAGAGGTAAGATAATACGAATAAGAGATAGAGAATAAGATTTTAGAGAGATAGAGAATAAGATAGGTAGAGATAATATAATGAGAGATAGAGATAAAGATAGAGAATAATGAGATAGAGAATAAGATTTTTGGGGAGACCCACCCGATCTAATTAAAATTGCGTCGTAACTCATAAGGATGGAAAAAAAGCGATTTTCCATTTTAAAAAAACCAACTAATTTTCGGCCGCCGTTTAGAAATTTTCTAGTAAAATCCGAAAATGGATACCACCACGTGATTCAGCGTCGAAAATTAATGAAAAAACATGTATCTCACTAGGGGTCTACCTCCATCTTAATTTTGGCACAATCCAGGGGTTGCGCATGTTTGCGCGCTCGCTGGACCAAAAAATCGGTGTGTGCTACCAAAAAAATCGGTTGAGGGTCTGAATTTCATGAAATTTCACGTAGAATCCAAATCTGCAGTGAATTTTTTTTTTCAAGGGTTCCCATTTGAGATAGCAAAGTTGGTGTGCGCAATGCGCACCGTGGTCATATTTGAGATCCTTGAGAAAAACATGAAGATTAAAAAAAAATTACTACTATCTGGACAATTTTAGCATTGGAGGGGGGGGGGGAATTCTAGAGCCACCCTGTATTTACCTAAATTCCTCACCTAATTCACTCTTCATACCCCTAAATTAAGAATTCAGTCCTATCGACAAATTTAACCCCTGGTGTGTGTAAAGTGACTGACAGGCACGAGTGAAATTTCAGTGAGGTATGTTGGCAGCAGTGAGCATCTAGAATATCCCAGGCGCTCAGTACCTGTCTCCCCGCTACAGAAGGTTCCATTCCAACCTTAAGTTGTGACCTTAAGTTTGTGATTGTGTTTATATGTTTGTGTGTGTTGTGTGTGATTGCTGGGCTGTATGTATCAGCCGTTGGCTGGGGGTTCTTGGCCGGCCTGGGGGCGGCCCCCTTGGCGCTTGTATTGAGATGGGCGGTCTTCCTGTATGGTGGACCGCGCATGTTCATAGGGGCTTCCTCTCCAGTATTAGATTGGTTGCCCCGGGAGCCGCCGGGGTGGGTGGGTGGGTTCCGGGCCGGCTGGGACACCTCGGCCGCTGCGGTGATGATCCACACACACCTTGTTCCTAAAAATAATATAAAAGATCCAATCACGAATGTCCCTAAGTCACTTTGATTTCCAGTGTTGAGCAAGTTTCTCTTTTTTTTTTTTTTTTGTTTTTTTGTTTTTTATTTGTTCTCATGACGACTGTTGTTGATATTGTACCTACCGTGATGTTGATTTATATTAGTTGAATATTTATTCGTTGAATTATAATAAGGATTGTTGAGACTGAAATTATGCTTATAAATGTTGACTTACACTATGTACGAATATGTACCAACAGTGCGAAATAAAATATCTATCTATCTATCTAACCTCCACAAGGAGTTCTTGGTTCCCTAAATTCTGAAAACCACTGTCCCTCAGACACTTTATACCCAGGGCACCAAAATGTTGTCAAAAACCACACTGTGGTTTCGTGTCTGTCAGACACTTCACTCACTGGGAGTCTGTCAGAGGGTTTATACTCACCATCAGCCACAATACGCCCTACAAAGTCAGTAATACATTTTTTGGTCCTTTTAAGATCGCTATTTTTATGAATAAAAATGTATTTCAGGACTTCCATCTTCAGGAAAACTTTATATTAATATACCTAATATCAAATGCAATATTATATCATATTTATATTAAACCTACCTGCTGACTTGCAAGACCTATCTTTGGAAATGTTCAAGAGAAAAACTAAGAAGAGGCTCATAAAGGCGGAACCATATGACGTGGAAGATTTTCCCCAATTGATATTTGCTTGATGTTGATTTTTCCCCGATGTATTTGACTTTTTCTTATTTGTTAATGTTTTGCTGACGTTTGTATTGCCTTATGGCGGCTACAAATAAAAAAATTATTTATTTATTTAAACTTCAATGGAGAGCTCTTCAAGAATGTCCCTAGTGTAAATTAACAAAGCTTACTCACCAATCATAATTCCTTACGAAACAAAAGTTGAAGTCCAAAACAACAGTACGAGGGAGTACTCAACCTGTTTTTCTGTCTGGGCAGACTACCTATGTTTAGTAGAATGAAGGATTTCGGATTGCCTCAGGTGAAGACGAGATCTATGATGGGTGGATAAGACTTTTACTTTACCCGACTTAATCGCGTGATGCTTATGTTTCCAGCTGAAAAATACTGCTCTCTGGTCGAGGCCGAAGGAGGAGTGAAAATCCTCAGTGAGGTGATTGAAGATCCTAAACCGTACGCTCGAATCAAGGACTTAGCATCTATCGTCATCCAGAAGTGTCACGATCATCGTCTAACGATGGTAATGTTCCTTTCATTATGCCCGGTTTTGATGACATTTTTAAGGATTGTGTAGCAGTTCCGCGAACTGCTACGCGGAATAGGCCTGAGGAGGCGCCACTACTCTCCTAGACTGGGAACGAGCTCAGCATTCAGTCACTTTCCATCAGAATATTTCCAACTCTATTTCAATTGTGAGGGTTGGTGTGTAGATGGTCCCCTTTGAGAGTAGTGCGAGGTACTTACAGATTAATGTTCTGAGATTCGCTACTCCGGATATAATATTTTGAGATTCGGATCATCCGTGCGATTAGGTTATGGATACGAGGAAGCTATGTGCCACACCGACTTAGGCTACTTTTTTCATTAATTAAAAACATAAACGATTTTTTAGAATCGAATGAGACCACCCACAGCTATGTAGGATCAAACGAATGTTCCTATGAGGATAATTAATAGAACAGTAATTAATCAAATGAACGTCCGCTGAATGTGTTTTGGACACAAGACAGTCCTTTATCAAGTTCAAAGTGAAATACTTGAGAGAGTCTCAGTTGGTCACCTTTCATTCCTTGTTCCAGGTTAGTATTTCCCTAAATTGTTGGCGCTCGAACTTTAAAATTTGTACCTTAATTTGAAATTGTCAAGGATTTTTGAAATTTATTAGTGCAGCAGTCTAGAGAATTGAAAAACTAAAAGGTAGAATCATCAAAATCGAAACGGTTTTTCCCAATTTTCTCTGGCAATAATTGTTCGATTTTGACGATTCCAGCGGCAATCTTTTAGTTTTTCAATTCCCTAGACTGCGGCACTAATGAATTTCAAAAATCCCTGTAAATTTCAAATTTAGGACAACTTCTAAAGTTTGGGCGCCTACAATTTAGGGAAATACTAACCCGGAACGAGGAACGAACGACGATCGACTGAAACCCCCTTAATACGCATAACTTCCACATTGTCATCATTTCCTCCTCCTACCTCCACACCACCAGGTGTGCGGTCCTTGAATGATGATGGAGATGGTGAGCACTATCTCCCTTCTACTAGGCTATCTCATATTTCACCGTTTCAGTCTCACAAGAGTTTATAAGTTGTTTTCACCAAAATCTCAATATTGGTCTTGAGAATTTGATTTTACTGGGAATCCAAATCTGAAAAGGGTGGTGAGTTTATTTAACGGAAGGGTTAAATGGCAGAAAAATAAACCATCATTTGCTGTTACTCTTCCACCTCTTCGTATGTCTTGGGGTTTTCTCATCATTGGTTGTTGCAGGACTCAATATATGTGAGCTGTGAGGCAGGGCGAGTACTGCATATCCTCCCCTGCCGAATACGCAAAACCTCGTAATCTAGACACAAAATATCACAGAATAAGATCACAGCTGTTCCACATACTATCAGGCGTTCAATAAATACTTCCATACTAGCCAGGAAACACCTACCCACCTTCCCGAGCCCACTCTTCTTACAGTTCAGGACTGGAAACGCCCCTTTTTGGCTGTTTGGAGAGACTCAGAACCAGATCGTTGTTCGGAGAGGCAGTCCCGAACCATTTCGAACCAGTCCAAGTGGTTCTGGATTTTCTTCAGAACTTCTAGTTCGAGACATGCGCAGTAGACTTTTCAAGCTTATCACACAAGATTACCGATTGATAAGTCTCCCGCCTCAGTTCAAGTTCCTGTGTGTCTTCTCTTTTATACCAGTAGTCAACACATCCCTAATAGATTTCCGAATCTTCAGATTCCGCCCGAGTTTTAAGGATTTTTCCCCGCTCAAAATGCCACTTTTTTCACTTAGCATTTGTTTCATGTTTTCGACCTTGCGGCACGAAAATTTTCATAACTTCCTCATTTTCCTGGAAAATTCAATTTATTGCACCTTTGGAAAGAGCGTAAAATTTCCCTTTTGATCGGTTAAAAAAACATCTATAATCTAGGATAGTCTTCCTACCTCAAACTTCAAAATTTGTCAAACTTTTTTTTTTGTTCCGAAATCAATTAGCAATATTTCAGCAATCGATTCTATGAATAATTTGTAACAACTTTTGCCTCTAAGAAAGCACAACTAAAAGACATAAAACTCTGTTCAAAGAAACGAATCGGTTATAACTGAGATCATAAATCTAAGAATTTGATCAATTGAAATTTTGCGATTCACACTAGTATTTTGGTTTATCATTTTCAATAATGAACCTTTGGAATCGACCGCTGAAAAAAAAATTGTTCAACCCCCCTCAAAATTTGTTGGTTTACGTTTCAAGGAACGTAGAATCCAAAAATCGAATAAAAATTTTGCCAACCGCCCTCCGTACGTGGCACTTACCTTAGTTCCCATGAACATATTTTGATGACATTTGGTTCAAGGGGTCCATTTAGGTAGTTGTGCCAAGCAGCTTTTGGTTGATGTCAGTCACTTCTAAGGGTTGAAAGTTTCAAAACGCCCTAGCTGAAAAAATGTCGATATAAAAGTATTGTTTTTTATCGATTTAAAATAGTATTGTACTTTGGAATCGAATGAGACCACTCAGGACTCTGTAGGACCAACCTTTACTCCCTATAAGAACTTGAAGGTTGGTCTTACGATAAATCAGAAACATGAATGTGAATAGCAAAAGATGTCTAATCTCTGTTTAAATTGTAGCTGACCAAAATGCGATCGTTGTTCGTATCTTTCAAGATGTACTCAGTTTTGTGTCCTTATCATGGCAACCACAAATAGGTATTTATTTCTCCACATTGAGTGTGAAGCGTTTATTCATTGTAAATAACGTTGATTGTGAAGCCAAAATATGATTGGTAGGTAGTGGCAATGGAAAAGATGTGTTATTTGCAGGGAAGTGATCTATACAGAAAAATAATAAACCTCTGAGAGATAATTTGCAGCGTTGTTGATTTATTGTAAGCCCCTCATTATAGGAAGCGGAATGTTTGTTCTTCAGAATTCTGGATGGTCTCATTCGATTCTAAAAATTCAATGCTATTTTAAATTGATGAAAAAACTTTATATCGAGAATTTTCGAGTTAGCACGATTTGTAAAATACAAGCCCATTTTTTTATCCCTTAGAAGAGACTGATGAGCTTAAGCTAAGCTTCTCGGCACAACTAATAAACACTACAACAAATATTGAACAAAAAATGTTTTACCGTTGGAAACCTGATGAAATGAAACATGTTATAAGTTCTTGAGAAGAAAACCGAGCAGGAAAAAGCAGCAAAATGTTCGATAAAATGGGTAGAAATTGAAATATTTTCAAGTTTGAAGTAGAAAGACCTACTTATTATACAGATTTTCTGAAGAGAGCTCAAGAGCTCACCATAAGGGAATTTTAACACTCTTTCAAATGATATAATCAGATTCGGATTTGCATGGAAAATAAAGAATTCGTGACCATTTCAGTGCCTCTAGGTCAAAAACACGAATGACTAATTTGAAAGTGAATTTTGAGGGAGTTCCAAACTAGTCTGAAAACTGTTCGGACAGCAAGAGTTGGAACTACAGTCCTGGACGCCTTTATCCCCTCCCCTTTTCCAGTTCTATTGGTTCTGGCAAACCTACCTGTTTGCTCCTCCCCAACCCCCTCCGAGGGACTGGTAGGGTCTCCAACATTTCTTCGCTCTTTCATACCATCTAACCACTGGGCTGCAAGCTGAATGTGGGAGCCCGAGAAGCGTTCTGATTGGTGGAGCTCCAGGACACAGTTATAGCAGACTGCAACAGATAGCGTTCATGATCACTTGTTCCCAACCTTATCACAACAAATCACCTTGTTTATCACATATTTTTCTCCTTGGTGCGTTACTGGCTGCGTCTAAGTAATTAATTTGATGACATTCAGTTATATTCGCGATATGTACGAAAAAATTGAGCGATTTTCAATAATACACTGGGTTTCAAACATTTCTTTGGGTGGCAGTTGTCAATTGAATATTTGAACTACTGGCGATAGGGACAGCAACAATTGCATGAGGAACTCTGAAAATACTTTTCGCCTCGATTGGTTTTTCCAACTAACTTTTGCAAATCTAAATGATGATGAAACGAAAAGTTATCAATTTCTGGTCATTCGAAAGGATTTGAAAAGAAGTGGTATGAAGAGTGTGCCCTAGGGGTGTGTCGGTCCAGGTATTTCCCTGGAACAGTTCCAACGGTTACGGTGACAAAGATGTAACCGTTCCAAATTACCGGTACAGTTCCATTACTGGTACAGGCGGTCAAATCCCACTCACATGACATGGATGAAGCAGGCTGTCAAATCCCTATTGTCCTTCTTCCATGCTTATGATCTCAACTTGCAATACAATAGCATCATTTTCCTTGACAATTCGCTAAAAGGAAGGAATTTGAACAAGTGTTACAAAAGAGGCAATTTATTATAAATAATAGTTACCAAACAATAAGAACTTAACATGACAATAATAAATTAATAATACTGGAGACAACTTCCATGCTAACCAGTCCAGAAGATAACTTTCCGCTCAAGAGCCATTCCATGAACCATTCCATGTCCATGGAAGTAGTAAGGGCGCTTCCAGGTACAACATGGAACAGAACTGAGAACAAGATCCATGCTTACCGGTCCAAAACCCTTCCCGGTCCAGAGCCATTGAACCATTCTCTATGATATCTTATCGGTCCGGTTCCATCCTTACCGGTCCAGTTCCATCCTCACCAATCAGAATGATCAGATTGATGAGATGATTGATCAGATCATTCTGATTGGTGAGGATGGAACTGGACCGAAAAAAAAGATTCTCTTCCCGGTCCAGAGCCGTTTCATCAAGATATCTTATTAGTCCGTGGAACTGGACCGGTAAGGGTCGAGTTTTTGTCACTGCGTGGAACCGTTCCAACCTGATACTCGGTTCCACAGTCCCGGTACAGCTGTACCGACACACCTCTAGTGTGCCCTCTCCCCCCACCACTTCCGTAGTAGTTCCTCAATCCTAGCTGAAAGTAGATAGCGTAACTGAGGCAGCCTCAAAAATGCTTGCACACCATTTTCACTAGAGATGGGTTGTGACAGGTTTTTCGAGTCACAGGAGCAACTTGTTCCTGTTACTTTTTGGTATCTGATACTTTTACCTGATACTTGTCACAAATGTTCCTATGAGCCAAGTCACGGTCTAGGAGCAATCCGGTGGATGGGACTCCGCCTCTGGTCCCCTCCTCGTCCATCTGACCCGCACCGGTGAGCTGCTGCAGCCAAAGTTCTTTGAATTCCAATTGTACTCGATCTCGATAGGAAGGTACATTCTTGGAAACAGAGCAATGGGTGCACGCTTACTCTTGAAGTGTCAAATTTAATTTGTTACAGTAATCATTTTTTCTTAATTTCAACACCCATTGAAAATTGAACAAAATGATTCGGTTTCGAACTCCATACATTTCTGCGGGAAAAATTTCTGAAACTTTTTTTTTATGTTTGTTTGAAGGGAGAAACCTAATGTTTAAAACTGCAGATAAATTATAAGGAAACAAAATTAAAATGGCAAATGAGTAGGTAGGTATATTGAACGATTTAAAATGAATGGAAAAGACAATGAGTGCAATATTGGAAGATTATTTTGAAGGAACAGGAAGGGGAGAAAATCAAAAGAAGCGCTGGTGGTTGCACAGCGGAAAGAGGCAAAGGGGGAAGGTGAGGGTGGAGGGAGGCCCGCGAAAGAAAGGAAGAAGAAGGATGGCAGCGGAAGGGGGGAATGGGAGCAGGACGCGAACGCAAGGACGGTGCGAGGGTGCAGGCGCATTGGCCGAAGATGTGACTGCCCGATGCGATTGTGACTTGAAAAGTGGTTGTGACAGGAAGAGGAAACTGAAGAGCCACCAGGAAAATACCTGGGACTGGACCGAAAATGAAAGGTACGAGGGAACAGAGCAAACGGTAACACCTACACGATGTGACCGCAGTCTCTGATACTTTCGGCTTGTCACATTTGAGAGTACCTGCTACTTTCCAGTCACTGGGACAAAGTATCAGATTGATACAGAACAACCCATCTCTAATTTTAACGTTGGCTTTCTTCTCTGTTAACTTGTCTCCATTACTCTGTGCATCTAACCTAAGGACCTAAACCTACTATCACGAGCCTATCCTAGTATCACAGTGGATTGCACTTATTGGTAATATCACGGTGATCCCTAAACTATACATATGTATATGTGTATACACAGAGAGCACAAACACACATTTAAATCACAACACATTCATTCTGGGGGCATGTCGGGATCCCAGTGGAGGACTCATTCCAAAAGTGAAAAACGCTAAAAATCAATTTCCTAGGTGGATAATTAATAGAATACTCGAATACACATCCCTATTGCAGTCCTTTACCCTAATAATATTTACCCTAATAACCCTAATTATACCCTAATAATTTCCCCTAATAACCCTAAAGTTACCCTAATAATATTCTGTGTCCATTTTCCAGGTCGAAGAGCCTCAACTGGACGGCTGAACACCCTCGCACCTGTACACCTGTACATACACCACCTACGCACCTGTACTCCCTACGTCTCGCTCATCAGTCACTTCAACAAAGGAAAGTTGCTCGTGTTTTGATTTTCAATTTTCGTTTTCCTCCACCAAATCAAATTGAACGGGGCTCTCTAACTTCGATTATTATTTTGTTGATGATATTTTGTTAACCACGAATTATCGTACACACAACCGGTGTTAAACATGAAACAATTTTTTGTACATAAACATGAAATTATGCATTAGTACGCCATTGTTTATCACATCTTGAAATGCTTCATCGCCTTACATTTCTCGAATCTCATCAAATCACATTAAACATTTTCAAAACAACTCGGATTGTGTACAAAAGCATAAATTATATAATATTAAACGATTGAATAAAAAAAACAATAATAATGTAATTAGATGTTATCTTATTATTTATGCTACTTTTTTCGTTTGTTTTTTCGCGCTTTCGATTTAGTGATATTTCGTGTTTGTTTTTTTTCGTTTTTGGCAGACACAAAGAAATTAACGGGCTGCAAAACTGTAGTGCCGCTCGGTTTGAGAACGCTAAGTTACTATTAATGTGTAATACTGTTATATTTATAATAGTTGAACCAAGTTTTTTTTCTTTTTCTCGTTCATTCAATTTCACGATCCTCCCCCCCCCCCTCCCATTTCGTCACGTTTTGGTGTCTCAGGATTCGGAGGTTCTTCAAAGCAATATGAATAATTCTGAAAAGACGGGGGAAATTCTATTAAAAACTTAATTTCTAATGTGTAGCATTTTCGAATGGAGTTAAACTTTTTCCACTTAGGTTTAGTTCTTTTCCATTTAGATTTAAATTCCATCGAAATGTCAATACAGGGAAACACCTATGTTCCTGCCGTAGCCTAGGGATTGATTCTACAACTAATTTGTGACTTTTTTGTCTCCTGACTTTTTTTAACCCCTTAAAATCCGACTTTTTTCACTCTTAAGATTTTGTCGTGTTTTCGACCTAGTATCATTAAAATGTTATTAACTCCTTCAATTAACTTGATAAACTCGAATTTGACGTTACCATAGGAAAGAGCGTTAAATTTCCTATCTTCCTGAAGGAGAACCAACATTTTTAAATAGGCAAAACTTGTGAAAAATGAACTTGAAGAGGAAAAATTGTCAAATCTTGAAAATCTCAACTTTTTTCAACCGCTCATAAGTCTCTGCTTTCCAGCGTGTAAATGCTTGCCTGTAAGCCTTAAAGTTGACCCAAAAGCTCAGCTTTCCAACGGTACGGTCCGAATTGTTTCCAACATTTTTATTAGTGGAGAAAACCGCATTTGAATGAGAAAAAACGTGATTTTTTGTCAACGAAATCGACGGTGTGACGGGAGGATTTGAGGTTGGATGGAGAGATAGGAGCGGCGGAGGAGGAGACTCCCCGAATCCTCCCGTCAAAGCGTCGATTTCATTGAAGAAAAAATCACGTTTTTTCTCATTCAAGCGCGGTTTTCTCCACCAACAAAAATATTGAAAACAATTCTAACCATACCGTTGGAAAGCTGAGCTTTTGGGTCAACTTTAAGGCTTACAGGCAAATTCTTACACGCTGGAAAGCAGGGACTTATGAGCGGTTCAAAAAAGTTGAGATTTTCATGATATGACAATTTGTCCTCTTCAAGTTCATGTTTCACAAGTTTCGCCTATTTAAAAAACTTTGGTTCTCCTTTAGGGAGATAGGAAATTTAACGCTCTTTCCAATGGAATCGTCAAATTTGAGTTTATCAAGTAAATTGAAGGAGTTGTTAACATTTTAATGATACAAGGTCGAAAACACGAAAGAAATCTTAAAAGTGAAAAAAGTCGGATTTTAATGGGGTTAAAAAAGTCAGGAGACAAAAAAGTCACAAATTAGTTGTAGAATCAATCCCTAGGCTACGGCAGGAACATAGGTGTTTCCCTGTATTGACATTTCGATGGAGTTTAACGCAATTTCCAATGGTACCGTCAAATTTGAGTTTATCTAGTTAATTGAAAAAGTTATTAGGGGGGTCTTAGTCGGTTGCCGTTCGTTCCTCGTTTCGGGTCAGTATTTCACGAAATTGAAGGCGCAAAAACTTGAAAAGTTGTGCCTAAATTTTAAATTTTTAAGGATTTTAATAATTTATTTGTGCACGGCCCTGGGGAATTGAAAAACTGAAATATTGCCGCCGGAATCATCGAAGTTGAACAATAATTGCCAGAGAAAAATGGGAAAAACCGTTTATTCAGTATGTTTTTCTCATAAAATGTAGCTAAACTTGAAATTTTCAAGGATTTTAGAAATTCTTACGTGCATGGGCTTTGGAGATATAAAAACTGAAAGATTGCCGCTGGAATCATCAAAATCGAGCAATAATTGCCAGGGAAAAATGGAAAAAATTCAGTTCATGTTTTTCCCATTTTTCTCTGGCTATTATTGTTCGATTTTGATGATTCCAGCGACAATCTTTCAGTCTTTCAATCCCCTAGGGCCGTGCACTAATGAATTTCTATAATTCTTTAAAATTTCAAATTTATGTACAACTTTCCAAGTTTTTGCGTCTTCAATTTCGCGAAATACTAAGAACGACCGGCGACTGACTGAGACCCCCTCAACATTATAATGATACAAGGTCGAAAACACGAAAGAAATCTTAAAAGTGAAAAAAGTCGGATTTTAAGGGGGTTAAAAAAAGTCAGGAGACAAAAAAGTCACAAATTAGTTGTAGAATCAATCCCTAGGCTACGACAGGAACATAGGTGTTTCCCTGTATAACTAGCCCCATCTTAGTAAGTACCTACTAAAATTTCAAGGGGCCAGAAGTAAAAAGTAGAGGAAACTGAACGGCGGGTGACTTGGAACATTGTTGGAGACTTTCAGATTTTTTGTGTTGACAACATTGGAACGACTGCTTTAACATTCTTTATCACTGGGTCTCATTCTCAGAATGAGAATTCTGTGGTTGTTTTGGAGTGACAAGTGGGGGTTGGTGAACGTCTGATATATCCTCAAATTTGAATTTACTTGGTAAATAATAGGTGTTTTGACAGTTTCAAAGACGTAAGGTTAAAAACGCAAAAACAAATCGAAGTGAAAAAAATGCATTTTGAGTGGGTTAAGAAAAAAATTGCTAGGAGACATTTTTTGTTGGAAATACCTTGTTGAATCGAACCCTCAAGTTAGGCCCATCCTAAGTGCAGACAACCTGTATATGAAGATATCTTACATACAAAGATATCTACGATAGAGAGAGAGAGAGCTCTTTATTGTTTTTCGTACCAGTGGTATATAACAAACGTCAGATTGAAAATAAAAAATAAAAATAATAAAAACAGCGGAGATGGACCAAGGCCCTTAACAGATCATGTCTCACAACAACACTCATTAAAACTCAACAATGCAAAACAAAATACAATCACAGCCCAAAAATCGAAATCCCAGGCTTCTATCACTGCCAAGGAACAAATTACATAATAATTAAAACCCTATCATAACAAGAACAATGTAAATAATTAAAATTGTAGGTACAAAGTCAGGCACATAAACGAGCGTAGGTACTACTTTTGTAGTATAGTGTAGTATTTGCAGTGATTTAGAGATTCAACAAAACTGTGTTAAAAGTGAAACTGGAGGAAATCATCAGTTGAATAAAATGCGTGATTCTTAAAAAAATTTGTAATTTGCTTTTTGAAATTGTTCATGTCTAATTTCTTGTAGTTAATCGGCAGTTTATAGTACAATTTTATGGCCCAATAGTTACTGGAATTTTGGCATCTTTTCAGTCTATTGAATATTGAAATCAACATATCGCAGCCTCTATTTTGATAATCGTGGACGTCGCTACCCTTCTTCCAATCCGCACTGTTTTTATGCCAGAACCAAGCATTCTTTAATAAAAACAGAAGGTAATGTGAGTATACCTAACGATATGAAACAATCACGACAGTCCTGGCGATAACCTCTTTGAGCCAAAATTCGAACTGCGTTTCTCTGAATGCCAAAGATTTTGCCAGCAGATGAGCAGTGTCCCCAGGACACAATGGAATAGGTCATCAGAGAGTGGAAACAGCCATAGTATCCATGACGGAGCACCTCCGGAGAAACCTGAGAAGACAGGCTACGCAGTAAATAGATTGCTTTGCGCAATTGACCAGCCAGCTGATCGCAATGAGCAGCCCAGGTCAATGAAGGGTCAATCACAACTTCCAGAAACTTAACCGGCTCAGACTCTAGGGCATCAGACATGACAGTTCGAGGCTTTCTAAGAGTGACATCAATGATTTTGGTCTTTTCACTGTTTAGGCATAATTTGTTTGACTCTATCCACTCAGCTGTTGATTGTTTAGCCACTTCATTAAGAGATACCTCATTGAATAATTTTCAATAGGTTGACAAAACTATGAATTTTACTGTGAAAAGTTATACCTATTGAGGGTGAAATTGGAAAAATTAGGATATAGAATTGGATAAACAGTGAGAAGAACAAAAAAATGTAGCAGAGAAGACGCCGACGAGAAGGGAGTGTTGGAATCGGAGTTTTACAGGAGGGGGGAAGGCGAACAGCTGTGCAGGAAGAGAAGCGGCAGGACAGCTGGTGCAGAGAGATGAGGGGAGAAATGCGAGGAAGAAGAGGAAACGAACTACTCTTCTCGGTACGTCTTGGAAAACGAAGAAATACATCCACCAAGCGTGGACAGCCCTGGAGGTGTACAACCCTCTCTTATTTGTACCTGTTGCTCCCATCGAACTAAAACACCATGTTTTAGTTCGATGGTTGCTCCCTCTCTACCGAAGTACCCTGCGAAAAGTGGAAAGTGTTGGTCTTCAAAGATTAAAACGTTGATGGGTCTCCATTAACCCTGTACTTGGCAAAAGTATCCCCTTGGCTATTCTTTCAAATTTCCCCCTAAAGTGTACTTTAGGCCCTCCAAAAACAAGTTAAATTGAAAAAGCTTCTAAAATGTTGAAATTTGAACAGATTCTCAACCCGTGTGGTTCAGTAAGTACCTATACAGGGTGTCACCCTTACGGGCGCACCACCGGGCAGGGTTCGATTCTACTACTAATTTGCAACAAAAAATGTCTCTTAGCAATTTGTTTTTAGAGGCTTCGTTTTCGACTTATTTCACATTTAAGATTTTTTTCGTGTTTTCGACCTTACATCATTAAAATGGCAATAACTCCCTTAAATGATGGAGTAAATTCAAATTTGATTATATCATTGGAAAGCCCGTCAAATTTCCTATCTCCCTGATGGAGTTTTAGAAAATTTCAAACCAAACGAACGGGTGTAAAATAAACCAAAAGTAAAAATTGGTAAAGTTTCGAAAATTTTCACTTTTTTCAAAGTTTGTTTCTCGGAACGTCGTGAACGGAAATTTCCATGCTGTAAGCCTAAAAGTTGCATGTGAATCCCAGGTTTCTAACGGTGTAGTCATTCTTTTAAAAACACAACTTATTCAGTAAGAAAATGACGTTTTTAGGGCAGAAAACGATCATTTTAGGGTGTAAATCGACGTTTTTCACCAGAAATGCTTTCCAATTTAATAAATCATTTGACATGAAATTTAACGTAATTTTTGACTCTGAATCACTTTCCGATCACGTCGGCTAACAAATAGTACTTTTCAAGCCCTTTCCGTTGGGCAAGGGCTCAATCTCGTTGTTCGTTTTATCCAAAATTGTCATTAAGGGAGGTCTGGGTTATTAATGACGCACTCCTTCCACTTTGTTGACTTACCTCATTTTTGCCCTCTGTCTTGAAAATATCGTCCCGATCATTTGCGGAAAGCTTTATGATTTCGATAGATAACAAGTTGGGAGTCGAGGACTCAGTTTTTGTACCCTGTTCAACCGAGAAAAGGCTTGAAAAGTACGATTTGTTTGTGTAGGAGATCGGAAAGTGTTACCATTCAATTCAGCGTCAAAAATTACGTTAAATTTCATGTCAAATGATTTATTAAATTGGAAAGCATTTCTGGTGAAAAACGCCGATTTACACCCTAAAATGATGGTTTTCTGCCCTAAAAACGTCATTTTCTAACTGAATAAGTGGTGTTTTAAAACTACGCCGTCAGAAAGCTGAGATCCACATGCAACTTTTAGGCCTACAGCATGGATATTTCCGTTCACGACGTTCCGAGAAACAAACTTTGAAAAAAGTGAAAATTTTCGAAACTTTACCAATATTTTACTTTTGGTTTATTTTACACCTGTTCGTTTGATTTGAAATGTTCTAAAACTCCATCAGGGAGATAGGAAATTTGACGGGCTTTCCAATGATATAATCAAATTTGAATTTACTCCATCATTTAAGGGAGTTATAGCCATTTTAATGATGTAAGGTCGAAAACACGAAAAAATCTTAAATGTGAAATAAGTCGAAAACGAAGCCTCTAAAAACAAATTGCTAAGAGACATATTTTGAGGCAAATTAGTAGTAGAATCGAACCCTGCCCGGTGGTGCGCCCGTAAGGGTGACACCCTATATAGGAACCTATACAGGGTGTTTCACGAAAAGGTTGCACCCCCCTTTATTTCCGCAAAATACAGCGTTAAAAATTCCGACCAACGCAATTCTTCATGATTTTCTGTGAGGATCTCGGGGAAAAATACTTTTGCGCAAAAAAGTTGTGCGCTATTGACACTAACTTCATTTTTTCAAATGGACCCCCCCCCCCCCTTTTTTATTACAGACTAGCTGAAAAGCCTGCTGAAAGCAGGCAAAACAAATCGTAGATAAACATGTAATTTATTAAAAGAAGAAAAAAATTATGTCACTGCCTTGGAATCGAACCCGGAACCCCCACGTTCGGGCGACATACGTACGTACGTACGGTTGGGGTTTTATGTATATAGATTCGGATTCTACGTCAAATTTCATGAAAAATTCATCCTGAGCCGAATTTTTTACTGCGCGCAACCTGGCTTTTTGAACGCTCTAAATTGCGCAAAAATTAGGTTTTGGAGAACCCTAAGTGAGGCACATGTTATTTCATCATTTTTTTACGCTAAATCCGACAGGGTGTCGTCCGTTTTTCAATTTGACTGGAATTTTTCTAAATGGCGGCCGAAAATTCGGTTATTAGTGAAAAAATCGCTCTTATTAAATCGTTATGAGTTTTTAGGCAATTTTATTCAGTTCAAGCATGATCGTGCTTTCAGTTTTTTTTTAACTCCACCGTAGACTGCCCCAAGCCCGTGGTTCAAAAGGAGGTGAAAAAATGAACATGATTTCGACCACAAAACTGATGTTTTCGTGAAAGAAATGTTAATTTTTCCTCTTGAAATCTTGGTCTCCCTCAAAACGGATGACACCCTGTGATTCAGCGTCAAAAAATGTGCCACACTTCTCCAAAACCTTATTTTTGTGGAGTTGCGCAACATAGAGCGTTCAAAAAGCCAGGTTGCGCGCAATTTAAAAAAATCGGTTCGGGTATGAATTTTTCAAGAAATTGCACGTTGAATCCAAATCTGTAATAAAAAAGGGGAAGTTCCATTTGAAGAAATGAAGTTAGTGTCAATTGCGCACAACTTTTTTACGCAAAAGTATATTTCCTGAGATCCTCACAGAAAATCATGAAGAATTGCGTTGATCGAAATTTTTTACGCTGTATTTTGCGGAAATAAAGGGGGGTGTAACCTTTTCGTGGAACACTCTGTATAATATACAGAATATGTTATATAATACTTATATATTATACAGGGTGTCCCCGAAAACGTTCCCCCCCATGCTAAAATCGTCCAGGTAGTGGTAAAAAATAAATTTTTTTTTTGAATCTTCATGATTTTTCCCAAGGATCTCAAATATGACCACGGTGCGCATTGCGCACGTGCGCAATCGTGCGCAACGCACACCAACTTCGTTTTTTCAAATGAGACCCCCCATTTTTTATTGCAGATTCGGATTCTACGTGAAATTTCATGAACATTTCACCCCTCAACCGATTTTTTTTGTTGCGCGCAACCCGCTCAGTGCGCGCTCAAAGATGCGCAACCGCAAGGTTGTGTCAAAATGAGCATGTACGAATTACCTAAGTGTGATACATGATATTTTAGTATTTTTTTACGCTGAATCACGTGGTGATGTTAGTTTCTTGATTTTACTGCATTTTTATCAAATTATCGACGAAAAATGAACTTTTTAAAAAGGAAAATTGCATTTTTACTCATTACGCATCTTCTGTGCCCATCCGTTAACTTCATCCTTGTTAATAAATTGTAGGACATGTTGAAATTCATGTTTTGACATTAAAAAAAACTCTCCAATTGCACGTAATTTATTGCAGTGTTCTAAAGAACCTTGCTTAATATCTACCGATATGTAGCTATGATTTTGTTTACTGGTTGCAGCGTTGCATTTTTTGTGATAAAAAAAAGTGCCGAAAAAAAATTCCTTGACCCCCTGCCAAAAGACATATCCATGTCAAAACGATTGTTTATCACACTGGACTCTTCACTAGTAATTTCACAAGGACTCTCTACTTGTAATTTCTCGTGAAAACCCCGTCCTGTCTACTTGAAAATCTTTTTTCGATTATCTTGGAAAAAAGTTTTTAAGTAGACAGGGTGGTTTTGCCCTTAAAAAATGCAATTTTCCTTTTTTCAAAGTTCATTTTTCGTCGATAATTTGATAAAAATGCAGTACAATGAAGAAACTAACATCACCACGTGATTCAGCGTGAAAAGATATTAAAATATCATGTATCACACTTAGGTACTTCGTACATGCACATTTTGACACAACCTTGCGGTTGCGCATCTTTGAGCGCGCACTGAGCGGGTTGCGCGCAACAAAAAAAATCAGTTGAGGGGTGAAATGTTCATGAAATTTCACGTAGAATCCGAATCTGCAATAAAAAATGGGGGGTCTCATTTGAAAAAACGAAGTTGGTGTGCGTTGCGCACGATTGCGCACGTGCGCAATGCGCACCGTGGTCATATTTGAGATCCTTGGAAAAAATCATGAAGATTCAAAAAAAATTTTTTGTTTTTATCACTACCTGGACAATTTTAGCAGGGGGGGGAACGTTTTCGGGGACACCCTGTATATTATATAAGTACCTATACAGGGTGTCCAAGTAACTACGCTCCCTCCACTTATTTTCTCTAATAGTGTAAGAAAAAAAATCGGATTAACGGTATTCTTCATAATTTTTTGCGTAGATTAAAAAATAACAAAATTGCGCAGTGCGCAATCGCGCAATCATGATCAACTTTGTTTTTTCAAATGAGAACCCCCATTTTTTATTGCAGATTCGGATTCTACGTCAAATTTTGTGAACATTTTACTTCGACAACTTTTTTTTTTTGGACGCGCGCAGCCCGCTCAGCGAGCGCTCAAAGATGCACAACCCAGAGATTGCGCCAAAGTTGAGCGCCCTCTAGTGCGGCACAATACTTAGCACTGTTTTCCTACGCTGAATCGAGTGGTGATATCCCTAACTTGATTTGATTTCATTTCACCGTATCTACAGCCGAAAAAGTCACTTTTTGAGGAGGAAATCATCGATTTTCTTACGAAGGGTAATGAATCATCCTAATAAAATGTAAACAAATTAAATTTTTTAAATTTTAAAATAACGGGAAACTATCGCAAACGCTATCGATGAAAAAAATTTGCCCAGAGCAAGTTCGTGCATTCCTGAAGAATGAGCCCAGTTTGAACAGTTTATCGCTTAATTGTTTCAATCATTGTTCATCCAATCATGTTTTTAGAAGACTGAAAATTATTTTGTAAAATTTTGTGATAATTATGTAGAAGTTTCCCGTTATTTCACAATTTTAAAAATTTAATTTGTTTACATTTTATTAGGATGATTCATTACCCTTCGTAAGAAAATCGATGATTTCCTCCTCAAAAAGTGACTTTTTCGGCTGTAGATACGGTGAAATGAAATCAAATCAAGTTAGGGATATCACCACGCGATTCAGCGTAGGAAAACAGTGCTAAGTATTGTGCCGCACTAGAGGGCGCTCAACTTTGGCGCAATCTCTGGGTTGTGCATCTTTGAGCGCTCGCTGAGCGGGCTGCGCGCGTCCAAAAAAAAAAAGTTGTCGAAGTAAAATGTTCACAAAATTTGACGTAGAATCCGAATGTGCAATAAAAAATGGGGGTTCTCATTTGAAAAAACAAAGTTGATCATGGTTGCGCGATTGCGCACTGCGCAATTTTGTCATTTTTGAAATCTAAGCAAAAAAATATGAAGAATACCGTTAATCCGATTTTTTTTCTTACACTATTAGAGAAAATAAGTGGGGGGAGCGTAGTTACTTGGACACCCTGTACCTATAAAGTAAACAGCAACAACGAATGAGAATTGTTATTGAATAAAGTAAACAGCAACAACGAATGAGAATTGTTATTGAATAAAATGTATTGCGTTCTATTCTATTTCAATCAGAATGAAATTAAAAGTAAAAAACAAATGAGAAGAAAGGATTCATAAAATAATGGAAGAATCACTACCTAGTGTAATTACTTGCTAGGTATAATTATTATATCTTCTCACCTGCTGCTCGTACCAATTAGATGATGTAGTAAAGGTGAATGTAACTGATTCAACTACGCTGTCTCAATCGACGTAACGAGTTTATGATCTAAAATTTTGGTAGTTTTTCTATTGGGATTAGTTTCAATTTTTCCCCTCAAGTGTACTCTTGGCTCTCTAAATCACGATAAAACTGAAAATGCTTCTATAATGTTAAAATTTGAACACTTATACATACGTATGGTATATTAGACGTTGCGAAGTAAAGGGTTAAGGTAACTTAAGTTTTAGTTGTTAGTTGAAAATTTAGTTGAACTAAATCTTTAGCTAATTTCGCCCAACTAGCCCAACAGTAGCGTCTGACTATGTTGTTCCTCAAAAACAACCATTTTTCACGATCTAATAACCAGATTTTGAGGGTAGTTTGGGGCTGGTGATACACTAGGTGATTCATTTCAAGCACTGCGATAGTGTTCTTTGAAACACCAGTTACTCACGATCTGATGACCAAATTTGTTCCAATATTTGAGGCTGATCTTGAGAATATTTGTTCATTCATTTCAGGACGATCGCACTCGTAAAAATTTTATAGAAAAAACCTTCAACCCGTAAAGATTATTGGAAACTTCTCTATTTTGTTGATATTTACCAACAAAATGCTGCAAATTATTACACAGAGGTTTATCATTCATTTTTCTGTATAGATCACTCGCCTGCAAAGACCTACCAAACATATTTTCGCTTCACAATCAAGTTTATTTCGATGAAATAACGTTAAACACTCAATTCGAAAAAATAGGAAGTTGTGGGTGCCGTCATTTGGAAATTTAATTACTGGTTGCTAAGGACGCTAAATTAAGATCGCATTTTGGTCAGATGAAATTTGAACGGAGATTATGACTCTCTTGCGATTCACACTCGTGTTTCTGATTTATCTTAACGCTAATTGGACCATGGTACTACTAGTGTCACCGAACACGTCACAGGAACTCCACAGGTATCCCAAAATATCATCAGTGTAACCAAAATTGAATGGGGGGTGGGCCTTGATTTTTTAAAGATTTTTATTCGAAAGTAGACCTCATCCTGAGAATTTTGGCACCGACCGCGACCTTCCAGCGTGAGTAGATCTGTTCCTATGGTTTTTCAAAGTTTCGACCGTTTATGACGTCACGCGCCCCTCTCACCTGGGCGGGACCCCCCAGCCCACTGTGACGTCATAAACGGTCGAAACTTTAAAAATTCATAGGAAAAGATTTACCTATACACGCTAGAAGGTCGCGTATGGTACAAAATTCTCAGAATGAGGTCTATCTTAGAATAAAAATAACAATAAACAGTTTTTCCTACCCAGGCGCACACCCTATTGCAATTTTAAATTTTTTGGACAGTACAATGTTTGTAGGTTATTTGAAATCTCAAAATTATGAATAAAATTCCGAAAAAATCGATGAAAACATTTTCAAAATTTTTGTCAACATCATTTTTTGACTTCTATTAACTTAGAAAAAATGTTTCAAAGAATTCAGCTTTCTCCATTAATTTTTTAATTGCATTTTAAATGTAGTTTATGTGGTGACACCTTGGGGCACGTGTGGAATTCCCAAGATGTTTTCGGTGACACTAGTGACACCATGGACCAATTAGGGTTAAGTCCAACGTTCATCTTAAGTTCTCTGGAGCTCTGGGTGTTGTCATTCAATTATAAAAATTCAATACTATTTTAAATTGAAGAAAAAACATATGTTAATAATCCTTAATTTAAAATTATTAAAATTTTATATAATTGTTAAAATTTTTCTTGGTCATTCCAAAGGTTCATTATTGAAAACAATAAACCAAAAGGATTTCACCTGTGACATTGCTTTAGAATAAAATTAATCTTTTCAATTAATTCTAAGGACTTATTCTATATTGACCACCTCAGCGAACGATTTTACAATATTTTATTATAATTATGTGGCTTATTGGAAGAGTCGATTAAACTGCGTTCTCGCCCTGAAGAGAAGACATGAAGACGTCTCGTCACAGAAGAACTTCCCTCTAAAACAAGGAATCATTGCCCAAGTATTTTCCGTTAAGAAAATGTTGTTGAAATATCCTTCCGGGGCTGCAAAGCCTGAAAAAGACAGGAAACGAGGATTCTCTTTCGTAGCAATCAAGCTGTGAGAGCTGCTTACCATTTTCTGACTTACTTTCCTGTAAAAGAGTTCTTCATTAAGTAGGTCGGCAGGGGGCAGCCCTTCCGCGGAGGGAAGGGTGCTTCTGCCGAGCCCTTGTTCCTATTTATTTAGAAAAAACTGGGGGGTTGCGGCTCAGGGTGACAGCTGCGTCGGAAACTCCGAAGGTCTTCCTGCTCCACTCGGAAAAAACTGCTTCCGTTGTGATGTTGAGCCACAATAATTAATTTGGAGAAGCTCGAGGGGTCCATTTCGTCTTCTAATCCTTCGAACCCTCCAGGGGTCGACCTTGTTGGGGTCTGCGAACCTTACAGTGTGGCGTCTACCGTTGAAGTGGCCTTTACTCAAATATTGATTCTATCAGGTATTTCTAACTAAAACGCTGCAAATTATTTCACAAAGGTTTATTATTTTCCTGTATAGATCACTCATCTGCAAAGATCACAGCTTAGCCATTGTCACTATTTATTTTTTGTTTTTACCTACCAACCAGAGGTACCTATCACACCTACTGCCTTCACAATCAATTGTATTAGAAAGAGCCAAACGCTTCACACTCGATTTGAAGAAATGTCGAGCTTCATATGGAAATTTGATTACTGGTTGCCAAGAAAGCATAATTGAATACAGCTCGAAGAAACGAACAGCGATCGCATTTTGAATAGCTGAAATTTCAACGGAGATTAGAGATCTTTGGCGATTTACACTCGTGATTCTGTTTTATCGAAGGAAAACCTTCAAGTACTCGTAGGGACCGAACGGTTTGTCCTACAAAGCTCTGGGTGGTCATAAATTTTTAAAAATTCAATACTATTTTAAATTGGTGAAAAAACTTTTTTTCGAGAGTTTTCAAGCTAGGGCACTCTTGAAATTTCACCCCTCAGAAGTAACCTCCATCAACGAAAAGCTTCGCGGCACAACTATAATTATAGACCCCAAATGGAGCCCATATACCAAATTTGAACCAAATCGGTCCAGCGTTGCTGAGAAAAGTGTCGCGTATGGCGGACGGACGGAATATTTTTATTCGATTTTCGGATTCTACGTACCTTGAAACGTAAAACATCAAATTTTGAGGGGGGGGGGGGGGGGTTAAATTTTTTTCTTGGTCCATTCCAAAGGCTTATTATTGAAAATAATAAACCCTATATCGTACCTATACAAGAGATAATAATTGAGGAAATCCATCTCTGACCAATCCCTAACCCCTTACTCATCCCTAACCCATATCCAACCCATCCATAACCCATACCTGACTTTTCCCTGTCCCATCCCCAATCCAGCACTGACCTATCCCAACCCCTAATCCGTCCGTAGCCCATCTCCAACCTATCCTTAACGCCTAGGTATCCCATCCCTAACCTAACTCATCCTCAACCCATCCCTAGTCCATCTCTAACCCAACCCAGCCCTGAGCTATCTCCAACCCCTCACCCGTCCCAAGCTCATCCCCAAAATGTCCCTAACCTATCCCAACCCCTAACTTATACCCAGCCCATCCCTAACCCGTCCCAAGCTCATCCCCAAAATGTCCCTAACCCCTAACTCATCCCTTGTTTTAATGAAACAAAAGTACCTAGTTACCTAACACTTGAATTCAATGCATACCTACCTAGTTACGGTTGTGATAGGTAAAGTGTTCCTATAAGTAATGGTTTTAATTTAAGAAATGGTAATTGGTAGTATAATAATTTATTGCTCAACTCTAGTAATATTAAGACTGAAGACTGTCATTTTGACTCAGGAGCCTTAAAGTTGGACTGCGTATTAGTTTTCATTTAAATATTTTCCTTTTGCATCGATTTGGGTATTTTGTGTAACCTTGAAACCTGGAGAGAAAAAATTGAATAATATTCCTAATAATTAAATAACCCAAGCTGGGTATATTTTCATAAAAATCAAATTGAAAACCATGTAAGTCTGGTGTCAAAGGCTGGGTAAAAACATGTAAGTCCATTTTTTCGTTCGCTAAAGTAAATTTTGATGAAATCAGTCTCAGGCTCTTTGAAATACTTCTGTTATCACCAGTATTAAGGAAAGTAACGAAAAAACTTATTGCATGTGGAATGAAAACTGAATTATTTAGTTTTTAGTGTCCCCTGTAAAATTTGATAAACTCGACTTTCATGGTTTTCCAGGTATAGGGACAATATGTCTCTTAGAAATGGGCGTCTCTTAAGTCGGTCGCCGCTCGTGCTTCGTTCCGGGTTAGTATTTCTCTAAATTGTAGGGGCAAAAACTTGAAAATGTAGCTAAATTTGAAATTTGCGATTTTTTTAGAAATTTATTAGTGCACGGCCCTAGGGAATTGAAAAAGTAAAAGATTGCCGCTGGAATCATCAAAATTGAACAATAATTGCCAGAAAAATGGCTTCAACTCCCCTCAAAATTTGTTTGTTTACGTTTCAAGGTACGTAGAATCCGAAAATCGAATACAATTTTGGCCGTCCGTCTGCCCTCCGCACTTTCCTTTGTAACCATGGACCGATTTTGATGAAATTTGGTATGTAGGCTCCATTTGGGGTCTAGTTGTCCCTGAAAATTTTTGTTGATGTAGGTCACTTGTAAGGGTTGAAAAATAACGGTTGAAATTTTGAAAACTCCCTAACTCAAAAAATTTGTAATAAAGGTATTGTTTTTCCATCAATTTAGGATAGTATAGAATTTTTAGAGACCACGCGGAGCTCTGTAGGACAAACCGTTCGCTCCCTTCGAGCATTCAACGATAAATCAGAAACACGAGTGTGAATCGCAAAAGAAGCCTAATCTCCGTTCAAATGTTAGCTGCCCGAAATGCGATCAATGTTTTTCCTAATGTTGGTTGGTGGTAAAATGGCAAAGCCGTGTTCTTTGCTAACGAGTGATCTCTATAGAAAAACGCTGCAAATTATTACACTACGGTTTATTGTTTGAAGAGGTACCTATTTGAAAACGGTATAGAATTTCAAGATGAGAAGTTGGGAAACTATTCACTAATAAACTCCCAGATTTTTTCAGCCCGAAGAAGTGAGAAGCGAGATGAACATCTGGGAGACTCGGGTTCGATTCCAGGCCTGACATCAAAATTGTTCTGTATTTAATAAATTTTACTTGTTTACAGTTTGTTGTTGTTTTCTCTTCCTACCTTCATCCTCTAAGTTCATTTTTAGTATCAGCCTTCATCTAGTTTCTCCCTTACGAGTGAAAATAATGCTCCATTAGTTGTTTTTTCCATCAAAGGAGAAATTAGAATATGATTTTTGGTTTATTATTTTGAACTAGCTGAAAATCCGACTAAAAGCAGGCAAATATCTCCCCGCCACCCACTTCCTATGACTCCTCCCGCTCACAACTCCATAGCCTCCGACTCCTCCCACCCACAACTCTCCCCGCCTCCGACTACATAGCCTCCAACTCCTCCCGCCCACAACTCTCCCCGCCTCCGACTCCATAGCCTCTGACTCCTCCCGCCCCCAACTCCATAGCCTCCGACTCATCCCACCCACAACTCTCCCCGCCTCCGACTACATAGCCTCCGACTCCTCCCGGACACAACTCTCCCCGCCTCCGACTCCATAGCCTCTGACTCCTCCCGCCCCCAACTCCATAGCCTCCGACTCCTCCCACCCACAACTCTCCCCGCCTCCGACTACATAGCCTCCAACTCCTCCCGCCCACAACTCTCCCCGCCTCCGACTCCATAGCCTCTGACTCCTCCCGCCCCCAACTCCATAGCCTCCGACTCCTCCCGCCCCCAACTCCCCCGCCTCCGACTCCTCCCGCCCACAACTACCCCCGCCTCTGACTCCTCCCGCCCACAACTACCCCCGCCTCTGACTCCACCCGCCCCCAACTCCATAGCCTCCGACTCCTCCCGCCCCCACTCTATAGCCTCCAACTCCTCCCGCCCCCAACTCCATAGCCTCCCACTCCTCCCGCCCCCAACTCTATAGCCTCCGACTCCTCCCGCCCCCAACTCCATAGCCTCCGACTCCTCCCGCCCCCAACTCTATAGCCTCCGACTCCTCCCGCCCCCAACTCCATAGCCTCCCACTCCTCCCGCCCCCAACTCCATAGCCTCCGACTCCTCCCGCCCCCAACTCCATAGCCTCCGACTCCTCCCGCCCCCAACTCCATAGCCTCCGACTCCTCCCGCCCACAACTCCCGCCCCCAACTCCATAGCCGTTTTATGTGCATTGATGATAAACCTTTGGAATCAACCAGGAAAAAACAAATTTAACCCCCCCCCCCTCAAGGTAAACCAATCCCTCATAGATCAGTAATAATGACAGTACTGTACCCCCTTCCCCTCCACACAAGTAAAGTAGCCCCTACACGATCAGTAATAATGACACTACAGTACCCCCTTCCCCTTCATACAAGTAAAGCAACCCCCACACTATCAGTAATTATGACACTACAGTACCCCCTCCCCTCCTCTCAAGTAAAGCAACCCCTACACGGTCAGTAATAACGAAAGTACAGTACCCCCCTCGCCCAAGAAAAGCGGTCCCAATTCAAATTGGTAATGATGATACTACAGTACCCCCCTTCCCCTCAAAGGTAAACCAATCCCTCCTCCATCAGTACTGTACCCCCTTCCCCTCCATACAAGTAAAGCAACCCCCACACTATCAGTAATTATGACACTACAGTACTCCCCCCCCCCCTTAACCACTAGGTTAAGCAATCCCTTCACTATCAGTAATAATGACATATTCCTGTAATCTCCTTCCCCTCCTCGCAAGTAAAACAGCCTCTACTCGGTCAGTAATAATGACAGTACTGTACCCCCGTCCACACTAATGAAGCCTTGGTTAAGAAATATCCTAATTCTTCCAGTCTGTCATTAACCTCCCTAGACGATCATTCTGATTGGAGAAAAATTGTCAATACTGCAATTCTTAAATTTTAAATAATTTTTAATATATTGAAAATAATTTATTGAATTTAATTAATAATAGTTAACATTTTTCAACAATTCTATGATTCTGGTTGAAAAAAAAAATGTTTTAGAGTAACTTTGACCAAAAAGTAGGTACCTAATCGTAGAATCGATCTCTGAATCACACACAACCCCTCTCTGTGTGGAAATAAAGGATTTTTTCAGACAAAGCATTCCCCTGTAAAACTTATGTTCAACCTGTTTTGAAAAAAAAAAAAAAATGATTCTAACGAAAGGTTTGACACAAAAAACACAACGTTCTTAAATTTGTTAATTTTATTTTCTTGCATTTTCGTCAGCTGATTCCAATCGAAGTCCTTGTGGTGATTGCTGATTCCGAGGAGAAAACGAGAGGTTTTTTCTCAAAGTTCGCGGAAAAATCAATAATTACAACACGAAGGGGAGTCCCCTATGAGTTGTAGGGGGGTTCTCGCGGTGGGCACATTGAGGACGAATTTTAATGATTTTTTTGGCGTTAAATGACGTTTTAGGTTTTGACATCACGTCGATTGTTTTACGATAACAGAGGAAGCGATGACGTCACTGAAGGGATCCGCACCTCACTCGCGGCCACCTCGCACCTCACTGAAGGGAAAATCGCGTGAAAAATCGCCGGATTCGCGGTTTGAGAAGGCGCCTGCGCGATTCCGAACGAAACGAAGTTTATTTCGCGTACCCCCTCCCCCTCCTCACAAGTAAAGTAGCCCCTACACGATCAGTAATAATGACACTACAGTACCCCCTTCCCCTCCATGCAAGTAAAGCAACCCCCACACTATCAGTAATTATGACACTACAGTACCTCCCCCCCACCCATTCCGCATCAAGGTAAAGCAATCTCGTCACGATCAGTAATAATGACATTACTGTACCCCCCTTCCCCTCCTCTCTAGTAAAGCAGCCTCTACACGATCAGTAATAATGACAGTACTGTACCCCTCCCCTCCTCTCAAGTAAAGCAGCCTCTACACGGTCAGTAATAATGACAGTACTGTACCCCCTCCCCTCCTCTCAAGTAAAGCAACCCCTACACGGTCAGTAATAATGAAAGTACAGTACCCCCCTCGCCCAAGAAAAGCGGTCCCAATACAATTGGTAATGATGATACTACAGTACCCCCCTTCCCCTCCATACAAGTAAAGCAACCCCCACTCTATCAGTAATTATGACACTGCAGTACCCCCCCACCCATTCCGCATCCAGGTAAAGCATTCCCTTCTCGATCAGTAATATGACAGCACAGTACCCCCTTCCACTCTTCAAAAGTAAAGCAACCCCTACTCGACCAGTAATAATGATACTACACTACCTACCCCCCCCCCCCCTCAAGGTAAACCAATCCCTCCTAGATCAGTAATACTGACAGTACTGTACCCCCTCCCCCTCCTCACAAGTAAAGTAGCCCCTACACGATCAGTAATAATGACACTACAGTACCCCCTTCCCCTCCATGCAAGTAAAGCAACCCCCACACTATCAGTAATTATGACACTACAGTACCCCCCCCCCCCACCCATTCCGCATCCTGGTAAAGCAATCCCTTCTCGATCAGTAATATGACAGCACAGTACCCTGAATCACACACAACCCCTCTCTGTGTGGATATAAGGGATTTTTTCAGACAAAGCATTCCCCTGTAAAACTTATGTGGTACCTGTTTTGAAAAAAAAAATTGATTCTAACGGAAGGTTTGACACAAAAAACACAACGTTCTTAAATTTGTTAATTTTATTTTCTTGCATTTTCGTCAGCTGATTCCAATCGAAGTCCTTGTGGTGATTGCTGATTCCGAGGAGAAAACGAGAGGTTTTTTCTCAAAGTTTGCGGAAAAATCAATAATTACAACACGAAGGGGAGTCCCCTATGAGTTGTAGGGGGGTTCTCGCGGTGGGCGCATTGAGGACGAATTTTAATGATTTTTTTTGGCGTTAAATGACGTTTTAGGTTTTGAAATCACGTCGATTGTGAGGAGAATGCGAGTTTTACGATAACAGAGGAAGCGATGACGTCACTGAAGGAAGCACCTCACTCGCGGCCACCTCGCACCTCACTGAAGGGAAAATCGCGTGAAAAATCGCCGGATTCGCGGTTTTAGAAGGCGCCTGCGCGATTCCGAACGAAACAAAGTTTATTTCGCGATTCTGAAGCCGTTTTTGAGAATGAAAAGCGAGCTGGGGAGAAGGTTTATCAGAGACCACGCCTCCCCTGCGACGCCATTGGCTGCCGAGGTTCCCCCACTCTCGACGGGGATCGGACCTTAAAAACGCCGTTTTATTTAACTTTCTTATAATAATGTCGAGGAAAAAAAACGGGTTTGTACGGAGAAAAACGGTGGGAGGGGTTTTTGAGAGGTAAAATTGGATGGTTTTGTGGGGAACAGCTGTTTTTGAGGTAGGATGAGGTTAAAAATAGACGGAAAGGGGTCAACGGCTGACCTTGAAGGTCGTTTTGGAACATCCGAAGGGGTTTCGGTTCGAATTTCAAGCGTAAAAGTGGGAATTTCGGTCGTTTTCGGGGAGGACACGTGTGTGGACACGTGTCATCGAAATCTGGATAGGTTTCCCAGGGGGCGGAGGGGTGATTTTTTTACCTCGATTCCCCCCTCTCATCCGGCTTTATGGATTGAATGCGGTGACGTCACGGCCAATGGCGTGCGTCGTAGAAGTATTTACATGAAGTGATCCCCGGATGCAGAAGATTGGCAGATTGGGCCACTGGGTAAGTCTCACTTATGAAGGTTCTTTTTGTACCTGCGGCCCACAGTGCGGGCCACGGAGTTGTGGCTTTCGACTCCGCGGCCCCGAAGTGTCCGGAAAAGCTGTTCACGAGGACGAACGGGAAATAAAGGATTTTTCACAGAGTGTTTTGACACGTAAAGTGGCCGCTCGGGGACGACACGTGACGAAGGAGGGGGACATTTTTTTTTTCTCCCCGAATTTTCTCCGGAGAAAATTTCCCGCCTAAAACTCCACAGAACGTTCGCTGGAGGTTCACTTTTGCCTCAACCACGGGACGTATACTGAATTCCACTATCCCCTCTACAACCGGGGCGCCTCCGCTTATTTCCTTCGCTTCTTCCCCTCTTCTTCGCCCTTTCTCCACCGGCGTCCGCTGGCGGGGTAAATCCCCCAAAGCCCCCGCCCATTCCCCCACTCAAACCGTGTTTTGCTTTCCCCCCCCACTTCGTCCGCTTTCGAGGGGTTTCTCGTCCAAAAATCCCCCCTCCCTCCAAAATGAGGTGGGAGGTCGAATTTCCGCCACCTATCCGGACTGGAGGGGTCGTAGTACTTCCGATTGGTAGTAAAACCCGACCCCCCGCCAACAATCACAGCTCGATCAAACCTTCAATATTGACCTCAATATTGACCTCGAAACAGACCCAAAAATCCGGTTAAAAGAGATCACGTGACGTCATTGATGTCCCCCAGCTGATGAGATATTTATAGCCTTTCCAAGTCAAATTCAGAATTGTTAAACCAAATTTGAAATTTTTCATTCCAAATTCAAGATTTTTTAAACCAAATTTTATATTTTCCTTACCGTATTCAAAATTTTTCATTTCTAATTCTAGTTTTTTTTTCAAATCAATTTACCTATAGGATTTCCAATTCGTCAAGATTTTTTTTTCAAACCAATTTATAGCATTTTCATGTTAAATTCAGAATTTTCCAAACCAAGAAAAGTGTATTTTGCACACAGGAAGACAACATGCGCGTAAAGAAGGAATTCTTGGATTCTTTCATTGCAGAACTTTGAATCAGGACAGGCAGGTACTTAGTTTTGCGGACTACGACCACCGATAGAAGCATCACTTACGATCACACTGAAATGGTCAACTCTCTACAAACGTGTAATTTCGTTGACTTGGAAAAAAATGATATAAATTATTTTGAAAAAAAAAAAAAAATCTTGAATTTGATTTGAAAAAGTTATTTAAATTGGTTTGAAAAAAAAAGTTTGAATTTTTTGAAAAATCTTGAAGTTGACTTGGAAATGCTTTAAATAGGTATGAAAAAAATCTTAAATTTGGTTTGGAAAAGAAATCTTGATTTTTTGTAAAAATCTTCAATTTGGTTTGGAAACGCTATAACCTAATTTTTAAAAAACCCTTGAATTTGGATTTTAAAATTTTGGATTTGGTTTGAAAAATCTTGAACTTTACAACGAAATGCTATAAATAGGTTTGAAAAAAATCATGAATTTGACATGGAAATGCTATAAATCAGTTTGGAAAAAAAATCTTGAATTTGATTTGAAAAAGCTATTTAAATTGGTTTGAAAAAAAAAGTTTGAATTTTTTGAAAAATCTTGAAGTTGACTTGGAAATGCTTTAAATAGGTATGAAAAAAATCTTAAATTTGGTTTGGAAAAGAAATCTTGATTTTTTTTGTAAAAATCTTCAATTTGGTTTGGAAACGCTATAAACTAATTTTCAAAAAACCCTTGAATTTGGATTTTAAAATTTTGGATTTGGTTTGAAAAATCTTGAATTTTACAACGAAATGCTATAAATAGGTTTGAAAAAAAAATCATGAATTTGACATGGAAATGCTATAAATTAGTTTGAAAAGAAACCTTGGATTTGGTTTGAAAAATCTGGAATTTGACATGGAAATGCTATAAATCAGTTTGGAAAAAAAATCTTGAATTTGGATTGGAGGAGCTATTTAAATTGGTTTGAAAAAAAAAAGTTTGAATTTTTTGAAAAATCTTGAAGTTGACTTGGAAATGCTTTAAATAGGTATGAAAAAAATCTTAAATTTGGTTTGGAAAAGAAATCTTGATTTTTTTGTAAAAATCTTCAATTTGGTTTGGAAACGCTATAAACTAATTTTCAAAAAACCCTTGAATTTGGATTTTAAAATTTTGGATTTGGTTTGAAAAATCTTGTATTTTACAACGAAATGCTATAAATAGGTTTGAAAAAAAAATCATGAATTTGACATGGAAATGCTATGAATCAGTTTGGAAAAAAAATCTTGAATTTGGATTGGAGGAGCTATTATCTACATGTTAATGAGCCATAATGTTGTTAATGTACCATGATTTGAAATGTATAAAGCAGTAAAATTAATGGTATTCAATATAATGAATGGTATTACTACACATGTATCTCCTTAAATTTAATTGATAAATTTATTGAATGTAAACCAACCAATGTTGATAGGGGATTAGAATTGAAGAGTACGATTAGAATTGAGAGATTGGTTCACAGTCGGGTTACGAGGAAGCTATGTGCCACACCCACTTTGCAGACTTTTTGGGGGGAGAGGAAGAGAACTCTCTCAAACTGTCAGCTTTCCATTGGTGTAGTCACATTAGAATTCACAATCGAATTTAAGAAAGAAATTTGTTTTTGAACCCTTAAAACGTGTTTCTTTCCAACGATATCGACGTTCTGATGAGTTGGAGGGGGGTTGAGTTTCGAAGGATTTTCGTTTAAAACATTTGTTTCTTGGTCGATTCTAAAGGTTCATCATTGAAATGAATAAACCAAAAATCACGGTTTTTCGTATTCAACCCCAAATGTCAGTAGGTACCTATACATAAAACAAAATCATGTTTAATTTTTTTTAAATCAACAAAAAAAATACAATAAAAAAAATCAACATTTCTTTGACAAAAAAATAAGTTTTACCACTTCTTTACACAATTAATATTTTAAAAGTCTTAAAATTAAAAATCTTACTTGTAGAAAGTCTATCTTCGATTTTTTCACATAAGAAAAAAGTACAGGCAGGTGCTTTTGTGAAATACGTGTAGGTACTTGTAATAACTTGAAAAAAAATGTGACATCAGTGGAGGTTGTACAACTGAAGCTTTCAACGAATAAGATTTTTAATTTTAAGACTTTTAAAATATTAATTATGTAAAAAAGTGTTTGAAGTTTTTCTTTCAACAAAATTAAAAAAAAATTATATATATTTTTTGTTGATTTCTTTTTTAATAAAACTTGATTTTGTTTTGTGTATTGGTACCTACCTACTGCGTTTGGAGTATTGTTTTCAGCCCAGTCCCCAATCACAGATAAGCATTTGGTACTACATTTAGGGCTCGTTTTGGAAAAGGTTGAATTTTTTTTGAAAAAGGTTGAATTTATTTTGGGAAAGGTCGAATTTGACTTGAAAATAGTTGGATTTTGACTTGGAAAAGGTCGAATTTGACTTGGAAATAGTTGAATTTGAGTTGGAAAAGGTTGGATTTGACTTGGAAATGCCTAGTTGAATTTGAGTTGGAAAAGGTTGAATTTGACTTGGAAAAGGTTGAATTTGACTTGGAAATACCTAGTTGAATTTGAGTTGGAAAAGGTTGAATTTGACTTGGAAATACCTAGTTGAATTTGAGTTGGAAAAGGTTGAATTTGACTTGGAAAAGGTTGAATTTGAGTTGTAAAAGGTTGAATTTGACTTGGAAAAGGTTGAATTTGACTTGGAAATACCTAGTTGAATTTGGGTTGGAAAAGGTTGAATTTGACTTGGAAAAGGTTGAATTTGACTTGGAAATACCTAGTTGAATTTGAGTTGGAAAAGGTTGAATTTGACTTGGAAAAGGTTGAATTTGAGTTGTAAAAGGTTGAATTTGAGTTGGAAAAGGTTGAATTTGACTTGGAAAAGGTTGAATTTGAGTTGTAAAAGGTTGAATTTGACTTGGAAAAGGTTGAATTTGACTTGGAAATACCTAGTTGAATTTGTTTTAGAAAAGGTTGAATTTGACTTGGAAAAGGTTGAATTTGTTTTGGAAAAGGTTGGATTTGACTTAGAAAGGGATGGATTTGACTTGGAAATGCCATATATCATTGGAAAGCTGACAGAAGAAGTTTTTCCCTGAAGGCCCCTCACCCCCTCCCCCATGCTAAAAACAGGAAAACCGACGATTTATTCACTCATTTTTTACTAAGGATTTTTTAAAATTATTTAATTAAAACTGATCAAACAATTTTTATTCAATTTCGGGGCTACCGGAATTTTGACTCTCTTTCCAACGGTAACTCTTTCCATATTTGAATGTATGTTGTAAATTGAAGGTGGTATAATCAAAGTAATGATATACAGGGCGAAAACACGAAAAAAATTCCAAGAGAAAATATGGTCGTTTTGAGCTGGCTAAAAAAAATGTTGAGAGACAAAAGTGTTGTAGAACATCCTGTATTGTATCCTGTATCCTGTTGTTAGACATCCTGTATTATGATTTCCGGAAAAACTTCAACATTTCTTTGACAAAAAAATAAGTTTTACCACTTCTTTACACAATTAATATTTTAAAAGTCTTAAAATTAAAAATCTTACTTGTAGAAAGTCTATCTTCGATTTTTTCACATAAGAAAAAAGTACAGGCAGGTGCTTTTGTGAAATACGTGTAGGTACTTGTAATAACTTGAAAAAAAATGTGACATCAGTGGAGGTTGTACAACTGAAGCTTTCAACGAATAAGATTTTTAATTTTAAGACTTTTAAAATATTAATTATGTAAAAAAGTGTTTGAAGTTTTTCTTTCAACAAAATTAAAAAAAAATTATATATATTTTTTGTTGATTTCTTTTTTAATAAAACTTGATTTTGTTTTGTGTATTGGTACCTACCTACTGCGTTTGGAGTATTGTTTTCAGCCCAGTCCCCAATCACAGATAAGCATTTGGTACTACATTTAGGGCTCGTTTTGGAAAAGGTTGAATTTTTTTTGAAAAAGGTTGAATTTATTTTGGGAAAGGTCGAATTTGACTTGGAAATAGTTGAATTTGAGTTGGAAAAGGTTGGATTTGACTTGGAAAAGGTCGAATTTGTTTTGGAAAAGGTTGAATTTGACTTGGAAATGCCTAGTTGAATTTGAGTTGGAAAAGGTTGAATTTGACTTGGAAAAGGTTGAATTTGACTTGGAAATACCTAGTTGAATTTGAGTTGGAAAAGGTTGAATTTGAGTTGGAAAAGGTTGAATTTGACTTGGAAAAGGTTGAATTTGACTTGGAAATACCTAGTTGAATTTGAGTTGGAAAAGGTTGAATTTGAGTTGGAAAAGGTTGAATTTGACTTGGAAATACCTAGTTGAATTTGAGTTGGAAAAGGTTGAATTTGACTTGGAAAAGGTTGAATTTGAGTTGTAAAAGGTTGAATTTGACTTGGAAAAGGTTGAATTTGACTTGGAAATACCTAGTTGAATTTGAGTTGGAAAAGGTTGAATTTGACTTGGAAAAGGTTGAATTTGACTTGGAAATACCTAGTTGAATTTGAGTTGGAAAAGGTTGAATTTGACTTGGAAAAGGTTGAATTTGAGTTGTAAAAGGTTGAATTTGAGTTGGAAAAGGTTGAATTTGACTTGGAAATACCTAGTTGAATTTGAGTTGTAAAAGGTTGAATTTGACTTGGAAAAGGTTGAATTTGACTTGGAAATACCTAGTTGAATTTGTTTTAGAAAAGGTTGAATTTGACTTGGAAAAGGTTGAATTTGTTTTGGAAAAGGTTGGATTTGACTTAGAAAGGGATGGATTTGACTTGGAAATGCCATATATCATTGGAAAGCTGACAGAAGAAGTTTTTCCCTGAAGGCCCCTCACCCCCTCCCCCATGCTAAAAACAGGAAAACCGACGATTTATTCACTCATTTTTTACTAAGGATTTTTTAAAATTATTTAATTAAAACTGATCAAACAATTTTTATTCAATTTCGGGGCTACCGGAATTTTGACTCTCTTTCCAACGGTAACTCTTTCCATATTTGAATGTATGTTGTAAATTGAAGGTGGTATAATCAAAGTAATGATATACAGGGCGAAAACACGAAAAAAATTCCAAGAGAAAATATGGTCGTTTTGAGCTGGCTAAAAAAAATGTTGAGAGACAAAAGTGTTGTAGAACATCCTGTATTGTATCCTGTATCCTGTTGTTAGACATCCTGTATTATGATTTCCGGAAACACTTCAAGAATCGTTTCACAATGTTCCAAAACGGATTTGAGTGGGAAAAGAATGTTCAAAAAAGTCCAAACTTAACATTTTGAGTACTTTGCAAAAATTTCATTTTCTTGAACTAGGGATGGGAAAAAAGTATTGATTCCTTAAAACATCGATTCTTTGAAGAAAAAAACTCAATATTTTTAGATTTTTTTCCCCTGAAGAATCGGAGAATCGATTAAAAAATTCGTGATTCGGCCCGATTCTTTTCATTAGGTGTTTAAAGGAAATAAATTATAGTCAACAACCAACACAACCATAATGAAGAAGGGAATGAAGATCGTTGCTTTTCAAAACTTAACGATCACAAATGAGAAACACCACCTCAACATATCCTAATGATTCATGACGTCATTCACTTATCCCCAATTTTATAATTGAAGGAAGGTTCATGAAGAAAAATTAGTTGGTTATCATTTACGCAAGACAGGTTAGCATTTACAGCTTTTCGTGACATAATTTGTCTAAAAAACTTAAGTTTCAAGTCCAACTACCTGTATCTTTTATGTTAATAGAATTTAAGTAAACTTGTTATACGTAGGCATTAAAAGTTAGCTCCAACTTTTGTTCGAAAAGTATGTATTCTTGAAAAAATCAACACGTTTAAAAAAATCGATACGATTTTTCTAGATTCTTTTCTAAAAGATCGATTCGATTTAAATCGATTCATTTTGAAGAATCTGACGTCCCTATCTTGAACATTCGCTAAAAGACGCCGTAGGAGGGGTATCCGATGGGCGAAAAAATGATCAAAAGTTGGTGATTAGGTTTATACAATTTCCAAGTCAAATTCAAGATTTTCTTTACCAAATTCAAGATTTTCCAAACCGAATTCAAGAATTTCTAAACTAAATTCACAGTTTCTCAAACTAAATTCTGGATTCAAGATTTTCCTTACCAAATTCAAGATTTTCCAAACCGGATTCATGACTTTTCATACCAACTTCAAGATTTTTCATACCGTTTTCACAACTTGTTGGATGGATTAAGACAAAAATCCAATTCGCCATCATTCGAGCTGTGTCCTTGCGAATATGAGGTTCCCGAAGGAAAGTGCAGCCATTCCACTGTTCGAAGAAAACCTATGACCCCCCCAAAGAAAAAAAACGCTGCAAATTATTACACAATGGTTTATCATTTTTCTATATAGATCACTCGTCTACAAAATCACCAACCATCCAATATGAAGAAAAAAAAATAAAAAATAAATAAAAAAAAAAAATTAAAAAAAAAATAATAATAAAAATCACCAACTATCGATTACATTTTGATCAGCTCTAATTTGAACGGATATAGGCCTCTTTTGCGATTCACACTCGTGTTTTGATTTATATATAATATATATATTTTTTATAATATTATATATTTCAAAATAAACACTTAAATTTTCGTAGGAAGCAAACGGTTTGTCCTACAGAGCTCCGCGTGGTCTCAAAAAATTCTAAAAATTCTATAGAATCTTAAATTGAAAGAAAAACAATACCTTTATATGGAAATTTTTTGAGTTAGGGCGTTTTCAAAATTTCAAAATTGATTTTGGAACCCTTAGAAGTGACCTACCTCAACCAAAACCTTTGGGGCACAACTAGACCCCAAATGGAGCCTACATACCAAATTTTATCAAAATCGGTCAATACTAAGTGGCAAAAGTGCCGCGTACGGCGGACGGACGGCCAAATTTTTATTCGATTTTTGGATTCTACGTACCTACCTTGAAACGTAAACCATCAAATTTTGAGGAGGTGTTAAATTTTTTTTTTCTTGGTCGATTCCAAAGGTTCATTATTGAAAATAATAAACCAAAATCCCCCGTTGTTATTTACAGTAACTCAATAACAATAAGTTTCGGTTGAAGAAAATCATACTGATTAATATTCATTAAAAAAAATTAAAGTTCAATTAAAAGTTTTTAAATTAAAAATTCAAGTTTTTCCGATAAACAAAGACTAGGTTAGATTTCAAGGTACTACATAGAATCCACAGTTTTTCAAACCGAATTCTGGATTTTAAAGAATTCTAGATTTTCCTTACCAAATTCAAGATTTTCCAAACCGGATTCATGACTTTTCATACCAACTTCAAGATTTTTCATACCGTTTTCAATTAAAAGTTTTTCAATTAAAAATTCAAGTTTTTCCGATAAACAAAATAAAGACTAGGTTACGTTTCAAGGTACTAGATAGAATCCGAAAATCGAATAAAAATCCATCAGTCCGCCGTATTCGGCACTTTCCTAAGTTACTATGGACCGATTTAGATAAAATTTGTTTATGGCCTCCATTTGGGGTCTAGTTGTGCCCCGAAGGTTTTGGTTGCTGAAGGTCAGGTTTGATCTTCAGGTTGATCTTCAGGGTTGATGATCAGTTGATCTTCTAAGGGGTTGAAAAATAGAGGTTGACGTTTTCAAAACGCTCAAACATTCTCATTATCTACCTAAGTATTGTTTTTTCATAAATTTTAAATATAATTGAAATTTTAGAATCGAGTGAGTCCGCAAAGAGCTCTGTAAAATCAACCGTTCTCTCCCCATGATGAATCAGAAACAAGAGTGAGAGTCGCAAGGCTTAATCTCCGTTCTAATTTCGTTTGATCAAACGCGAAAATTGATCGTTTCATTGAAATGAGTTTTGTGTTTATACTCAGTTGTGCGTCCTTTGCAACCAAGAACCGAATTTCGGTAAGAAGGCACCCACAAAAAGCGATGTTATTGGTAGTAGGTAGTGTTAGTGGAAGAGCAGCGTTCTATCCAGAAGGGTCTGTACAGTAAATTTTTAAACCATTGTGTAATAATTTGAATCTTTTTGACATGGATATGTCTTAGTTCTGGGGGTCATTCCAAAATTTTCGACACACAAAACAATGCAACAATTCTATACATCATCAAAGTTGATGATCACTGATCAGCTGAGTGAGCTCCAAGGCCATTTCCTCTCCAGTTGAACGCAGGAAGCTGAAATTTGAGAGGGCGGGTCAATGGAGAATACTGAAGGCGCCTGAGTGGTCACTGATCAGCTGAGTGTGCTCATCATTTAAATTGCCATCATAAGACGTATCCATGTACAGATGTATCTGCATGCAGTGTAGATACTCTGGGGTTTTTTTTCACATTTGTTTTTAAATTTATATTTGATCAGGTTAACAAATTAAAATTAAACCGGATCAACCTTCACATGGATTATAATTTGCATTGTGTTCCTACCTATTAGCTTCATCCACGCACAAATCCATCTAACGAATATTTGAACGAGAACGGAGGTCTGCTGTTGTACAAACATGATCAGGTTTCAGAACAATTGATCATAAAAACTGGGTCAATCTTAAATTAGATACGCCGACGATATAAACACGTCAGAATTCACGACGGAACACACCGGTGGGTCGAACTTGTTCAAAGGTAGACCTCTTGTTTACCTATTTGTTACAATTTTTTGTCAAATGTTAAAAGTCAAAAAATGATGTTATGACAAACATTTTGAACATTTTTTCATCATTTCCTTGATTATTTTTGTCATAACTCTATTTTGAGACTTTCAATAGCCTACAAAAAATTCTTTCGTCCATTAAATTCAAAATTGCAATTTAATTTTGGTTACTCCGATGACACTTTGGAACATTTTTGAAGTTCCTGACATATTTTCGGTGACACTAGTGATACCCTGGTCTATTTATGTGTAATTAGGTTAAAACATGCAACGCGGATATTTCAGAAAAATCATGTTTGTAGTGCTATTATAATTATTTAAGTACCTATCTATTTATTATTTTTTTTTTATTAACGGGATTAAATATTCCTTTACAGTAGACAAAATAATTCAATTCCAGCTTCCGAAATGATGGTTAATTAACAAAGTAAACTGGTCAAATAAAAAAAAGTCTGCCAAGTGGGTGTGGCACATAGCTTCCTCGTATCCATAACCCGATTGTAAGATGATTCGATGCATAGTAATCTCTAAGTACCTCTCACTAACCTTACACATTTTATAGGGAACCATCCAGAGTCTCAACCGCACAAGCCTCGAGAATCCCATCGAAAACGAACGGAAACTGTTGAATCTGGGGGCAATGATTTTCATAGGGGACCATCTACACGCCAACCCGCACAATCCCCGAAATTTCGTCGAATTTGAACAATAACTTCGTATAGTTTTGCCCGTTACAAGTGTTACATGATAGACACGAAACCAAAAACGTGTGCCAAGTGGGTGTGACACATAGCTTCATATATCGTATCCATAACCCGATTGTAAGATGGTTCAATGCATTGTAGCTAGTCTCAAAATATCAGTCTTTAAGTATGTACTGTCCACCGATGAAAAGAATGAACGCGAGGCCCGACAGGGAGTTGGGTATCCTCAACGTAGAACTACACCCTTTTCCACAAATATACGTTCACAGGTAGTAACTGACCTTTTCCAACACCCCTGAACCTGCCGTGAGTCATACTTTCTTCCTTTCCCCTTGTTACCCCCTTCTCACATTGTCGTTTAGGTCATTTCTCGAATATCTACAGTCACTTCTGTCCAATGATACCTGGGCAAGAAAAATACATTACGAATTCGTGATCGTGAAAGAATAGTGACCCGTCGTAATTAAGTAATAAAATAACTCATAGAAATAACTCTATAGAAATCCGTTTAGGGGCATTTCAAACGATTCCTAGATTTTACCATTTTTAAAACCAAAAATTGATTAAATTTCAAAAATTTGCTTTACAAAATCGCTAAAATAGCCATAAAGATTAAATATTTTAAATGGAAGCAAATTTCTCTGTAGAGAAAGTTTCTAGGCCATAAATTGAATAATTGTAAATTAAAGTAGGTACCTACGCAAAAAAAGTTCTCAAAACATTGAAAAATGTGATTAGAAATTGCTTAAAAATGTCTTATATATTACCAAAATAATTTTTGAATTATTCATATTTATTCATTATTTATTTATCATTTTTGAATTATTCATAATGAGTGGACAAGTTCGTGGGCTGTAAACAGGATTGTTTCACATAAAAGGGCTCTAAACGTCGGAAAATGGCTAAAAATGCAAAAGTTGTACCTATTTTAATAACGTTTCAAAAAAATTCGCTCATGCGGTCGTGCTGCACGACTTTGAATTTTCATTACAATATTTTTTCTCATCGATTCATTTTCGTTAACAAAAACGAGTGAAGCTTTAAACTTAAGGGTAGTTTTGCTCGTTACAAGGTTTTCATGATAGACAAGAGACGAAACCAAAAACGTCTGCCAAGTGGGTGTGACACATAGCTTTATCGTATCTATAACATGACATAGAACAGACCTGGTGCAGCATATTAATTGGGGAGATGTAGTGAATAAGCAATAAAACTTGGAAAAAATCTAAAAAATTGTAGTACTATTTTATACATTCACTATTTTGATTAAATTTAATTTAGAATATTCTGGATGAGGGCTTACTCTGATAGACGGGCACAGCCCATTTTCAATGTCATGTTCATGTAGTGTAGGTATAGCTTTTCCAAACCAAATTAAACTTTTTCCAAATCAAATTAACCATTTCGCGAAAATTTGCCCAGTGATCATTTTCTGAGAATTGCAAAATTTTGTGAGTTGTAAAAAAGTGGGAAGTTTTAGTTGTGGAATGTGACGAATTTATGATTCTTCTGTCGAAATCTTCGGAGGCTCCCGAAGATGAGGCTAATGAGTATTCCTTCCTAATGCTATTTCTCTCTAATCTTCGCCACCTACTGCTTTTTCCTTGAACGTTTAATTTTCACGAATTTTACTCTCTGATTTGACTTAAATTGAATTTCCAAGATTATGTTCTGATAATATACTTTTACTTTTTGAGAATAGGTTGGTACCTACATTACGATAATACGTTATGTTGTTAGTGACGATTCGATGTACCTTTCGATGCGATATTCAACATCGAAATAATATCGGAAGGCAGTATCGATATCGATAAAATATCGGAAGAAACACATCGATATCATTAATATCGATAGAATATCGAAAGAAAAAGATGTGACATTGAATAATGTTCAATATCAGTGACAATTTCAAATCTTTTTCGTTCGATATTATTAAACATTATGTTTTTGCATATTTTTTTCTTAATCAATATCAGTGATATTGGTAGAATATCGAAAGAAAAATACTGATTTTCCTGATATAGAAAACATATTGTTTAGTAATGCATGCATTCCAGGGGACGTCCCATTGGATAAGCATTAGATCAGTTAAACCAGTTGGTAAGCGATAAAACTGTTTCACTCGATGTAATTTATTATTATGCTTCTGTTTTTGTCAATATAAGTGATCACCATAAATTATCGAAAGAAGAATATTGATTTCACTGATATCGAATGTTTTTGCATCGTTTGTTATCGATTAGGAGAGATTGATAAACTACAGTGGGAAGCAATGTTCCTATCACAACCGATAATTTTTTCTTTTGATATCAATGTTTTCCTTTCGATATTCGATAATGTCGCAAGAAAAATATCGATACAAATATCGGAAATATCGAAACAAAATATCGATATCAATAAATATCGAAAGTATCGAATCGTCACTAGGTATATGTTGTGGAAAAAGATTAATTTGATTTCAAAAAAGTTTAACTTGGTTCAGAAAATTATATTAATTTAGTTTGGAAATACTTTTGACTTGGAAATGCTATTCTACAAGAAAATGTCAGAATTTTATTAATGAAAACATGTTTTTTTTCTCATACAATGGGTTTAATATAAATTGCTTTATTTGTTTAAATTTGTAGTCACTTTGGCGGTTCCAATGAAGTGGACCTCACTCACAGGACCTTACTTTTCTTTTCACGTTCTAGGTGGGTAGAGGAAAGTAAAAATATTACAGTTGAGGTTACTGAGTGGTTTTTCTAGTAAATAAGGTCAAGGCAAGATCTGGGAGAATCGACTGCAATATTCAGCGGCGCTAAATGCTATTAATAATTCCTGGGTTGCAGAGAGAGATTTGTGTTGAAGTGGGAGGAGTGAGATGGGAGGGAGGGTGGGAGGGCAGTATTGCTATTGATCAGTTTAACCGCCCGAGTTGACTCCAAGGTGCCTCTGACATGTCCTAATGATCCGACCCGATGGCTTGCAAAAGGGTGGAGAAGAGGAAGAAGGGAGGCGCACGGAGAAGAGATGTAGAGGGGGGGAGCCTCGAGAGAGAAACCCGGGAGAAACACAAACCCCGCGGAACACGAGAAACGATTGGTGGTCCGAAGGGGGGGGAGGGAGGGCAGTGTTGAGCATTCCTCAGGTAACCTCTCCTCTCCAACGAGGAATAAAGAGGTTAGAAAAGCCATCTTCCACCTTCAAAGAGATCCGGTCATCCATTTACCCCAAATACCCTATTTACCTTAAAACCGCTAATCACGCCGTTTCCTCCCTCATTTCCCACAATTTACACCCTCCCACCAATTTTCATCCTCGAACCCTTCAGAAAAACCCTTGTAAAACCAAACAATCATCACATCAAAAACCTCGTCCCTCGTTTGAAATCGCATTTTACGCGGCTTCCTGCCAAAGTTGGCCACACTGTTTATCATCTCATCGGCGGTAGTGGTAACATTGTATTTAGTAAATGGAAATGGCCGTTTACCCTGAGAACAAAACACTCGCATTTTCTCGTCATTTCTAAATGGTTTACGCGGATTTTATTTTTTATTTATTCATCCCCTCCTGCGCGGACGAATCCCCTCGTACGTCCCCCGTTACCGCATTTCCGTGATTTTTCCGCGTTTTAGTTTCACGCGGTGATATTTTTCGTATGTTGAGCCCTCTTGAGGTTTCCGTGTCATTTTGAAACGCCGAAGTTTTGTTCTGAGAGACCCCTCGGAAGGTGAGGGGGTTTTTATATGTGAATCCGTGATCGGGGCAAGTACCTTCAAGGTGATGAACGGACCCGTCGAAATGCTCTTTCGAACAACCAAAATCAAGTGATGTTGCCGATTTTCAGTGATATTTTGAAGTTTTCTCCTTCAGAAGTGAAGATTTCCCTCGAAATCCACCTTCGACTCTGCGGGAAATAAAAAGTGCGTTCCGGGTGTTTTTGTTTATCGTGAAAAATCCCCGAGTTTGAGTGGTTTTTTCCCCAGTTTGTCCTTTTTTTCGGGGATTTTCCCGGTTAAAAAGTCCTGTTTTGGGTGAAACGAAAAGTGCAATTTCTAGCTCCTGGCATCTTTGACGGGTCCAGCTGAAGCTGTAAGTATTTTTCTACGTAAAGCAAGATCTAAATCTTACAATATTCAATTTATAACCTCTCATTAGACGTCACTTCCTACTAGTGATAAATCCCGTATTATTACATGAATAACATTCAACCACCTACCCAGACAATGTAAACAACGAATATTTCGATTTTCCAAAATTTTGAATCTTGATAGGTAAATTATTATTTTACTTGTTAACAACCCACCTCGAAAGTTCACGGTTTCGCGTTCATTTTGGTCATTTATTCATCAAATAGTGATGTCTTGCCTCAGGAGTATCAATTTCCACGATAAATTAGTCTCAATGTAACCGATTTTGGTCCATGTGTCAGGAAATTATAGCTGATAATGTTGCAATATTGTCAGGTTAACTCCAAGGGCGCCATGAGAGGATTATGGTTTCATTCCACAATTTCTGCGTACTTACTTACCTCTTTGTTGTGCTCAAATCAGTGATTAGTATGAATTCGTTGATTCACAACTAAGTGAAACCAAACAATGAAGTAGATGGGTTTTTTCATTTTGTGTGCCAAACATCGTCATTTTGGTTTTAAGTAGGTAGGTACTTTTGAAAATGCTACTACTACAAGAGGTTTTCCGAGCACCAAAGCCCTTTTTTCCGAAATTTTCCTGGTCAAAATTTCTGTGTTAGGGTTAAGAAAGTTCAGCAGAAGCTGTAAAGAAGATAAAGATAATAGCTAACTAAAATCATTTACAAGTAAGAGGGTTTTTTTTGTCAATGAAAGTCTCATGTCGTTTCTGATCACTTTTTCTCGTGGAGAGCTTTGGACAACCCTCTGGTTGTCATTGTCAATGCAACAGCAAGAGGACAAGATTTCTGTGTGGTGGTCGAGTAGTCACTCAATATCTGTGTTCACCTCACAGAAATCTTGCCTCTTGCTGTTGGATTGACAATGACAACCAGAGGGTTGTCCAAAGCGACTGGAAACGATAGGACTTTCATTGTCAACAAAACCACTTTTACTTGAATAAAAAAAAGTCCAAATCACATATTATTAATCCATCTACGTATTATTAAAATCACATAATGAAGAAGATGGATCTCTCATTCTCAATGCCAAACATCGTCATTTTGGTGTTACGTGAAAAATACTGTTATCCCTTAATATCCTGAGGTATCTTTTAGGAAGTCCAATTTTTACCTGCAATAGTTTATCTACTTCTAAACCAAAACTGATAACCGTTGGCTATCTTGATACTCCATCTATTGATTGTGTAAGAAACCGTAATAGTAAAACCAAAATAACTCAAAGAAAAAACTAAATAATTATCGAGTTGATAGACTGTAATAGGGCCTCATTTCTCACCTTGTAGGCTATTGGTTCGGTTTCCTCATCAGAGATGGCGCCACTGTCTGAGGCAGCACAAATCCCATCATTCATGAGCTGAACCTTCTCCACACCATTCCTTGGATTTTTCCATGTCTTCTTTTTCTTCTCCAAAAAAATGGGTTGAGACAGATTCTGCTGCCACAGATAGCGCTAGTGTGGCCCTAGGAGAGATCATTCTTGAGCTGACACACTGTAATAGAGCCTTTTAGGAAACATATGCTCAAATATTCTACTCATTTGTCAAAATATATCTAAACTTGATTTTAAAAAATCCGAAAAAAACATTTTTTTTAAAGAAGGGGGAAATTAAGGGTTAATAATTAAATTAATCGATAGAGGTTTTCCGAGTGAGGCCTTTTTTCCGGAATATTCCCTATCGAAATTTCTGAATTAGGTGTAAGAAAAGTGAGCCTTTCCTTGCCCTGGTGCTGGCAGAAGCTGTGAGAAACTAAGGAAAATCGCTACCTGAAATCATAATGAAGTAGATGGATTTTCTCATTCCCAAAGCCAAATTTCGTCAAACAAGAGGTTTTTCGAGTTCTTAAGCCCTTTGTTCGGAATTTTTCCGTTCGAAATTTCTGAATTAAGTGTAAGAAAAGTGCGTCTTTCCATGCCCTGGTGTTGACAGGGACAGCTCAAGCTGTAAAGAATGCAAAATATCGTTTATTTGGTTCGATTTTTGAAATTTCAAAAACCGTTGTCTCCTGTAGCATTTTATTTCAATGCATTTATATTTTGTTTAACTGAAAATTAGGTTAGTTTGACACTAGATTTTCATTATGGGAGACAAATTTGACGCGTTTGTCCAAAAATGATACCAAAGAATGTTGGAACTGAGGCTGGTTCACACCAAACCTGAGTTGAAGTGGTGAATTCAAGGAGCACCTGGAGGGAATTATGGCATCAGTCATCCGTGTTTGCAGTTTATATAAATTGAAATGTATATAATACTTTAACTATATCATCAAAACAGATTGGGTCATTGGTTACGTTTATGGCGGTTTTCATAAGCAACCTTACATTCCACGTTCAAGGGATGTTTAATCTGTCCAACACCCCAAAGATTACTAATTCTTCATGAAACTTGGCCAAGTTTGGTGCGGTGAATTGTCGAGGTCATTGGGAGAAAAAAATGAAATTGCACTGATCTGTTTCCCTTTCACTTTCATTTGCAGGCTCCTGATTGGTGCATAGAGCCTTCCCTTCACCTCCTCAACCAATGGGATTCAAGTTCCCTTTCTCACTGCTTTTGTGAACTGTGCTCTCTCTGATGTATCTTCTGATCATTTCTCTAAGCCTATAGGATTCAATATTGGCTCTTCAACCTGTATGCCACCAATAGGGTCTCCCCTTCACCTCCTCAACCAATGGGATTCAAGTTCCCTTTCTCACTGCTTTTGTGAACTGTGCTCTCTCTGATGTATCTTCTGATCATTTCTCTAAGCCTATAGGATTCAATATTGGCCCTTCAACCTGTATGCCACTATTAGGGTCTCCCCTTCACCTCCTCAACCAATGGGATTCAAGTTCCCTTTCTCGCTGTTTTTGTGAACTGTGCTCTCTCTGATGTATCTCCAGATCATTTCTCTGAGCCAATAGGATTCAATATTGGCTCTTCAACCTGTATGCCACCAATAGGGTCTCCCCTTCACCTCCTCAACCGATGGGATTCAAGTTCCCTTTCACGCTGTTTTTGTCAACTGTGCTCTCTGATGTATCTTCAGATCATTTCTCTGAGCCAATAGGATTCAATATTGGCTCTTCAACCTGTATGCCACCAATAGGGTCTCCCCTTCACCTCCTCAACCGATGGGATTCAAGTTCCCTTTCACGCTGTTTTTGTCAACTGTGCTCTCTGATGTATCTCCAGATCATTTCTCTGAGCCAATAGGATTCAATATTGGCTCTTCAACCTGTATGTCACTATTAGGGTCTCCCTGTCACCACCTAAACCAATGGTATCCAAGTTCCCTTTCACCTGTGACAACATAAGTAATTGGATGACTATTTAAGTGCCTGTTTTGTTTCTGATTATGACCTAACTTGTTGTCATCTAACGTTGTTTTATATTTGATATCCCACTTAATTTTTTTTCAATAATAAACCTTTGAAATCGAGCTAGAGAACAATCGTCTGATGATGGTTTACGTTTGAAGGTACATAAAATCCAAAAATGTAATGAAAAAAAATCCGTCCCTCCGCTGTACACGACACCATTGACCGATTTTGAAGAAATTTGGTATATGAGCTCCATTTGAGGTCTAGTTGTGCCCCCAAGCTTTTGGTTGATGTCAGGGCTGTAAAATAGGGGTTGAAATTTTCAAAACGCCTTCGATAAATAGGTATTGTTTTCTCCATTTTCAAATGGAATTGAATTTTCAAATTTAATGAGACCACCCGAGCTCTGTAGTCAGAGCGTTCGATCCCTCCAAGGTTGAACTTTCTATTAATCAGAAACACGGGTGTGAATAGCAAAGGACTGTTCACAGGAGGAAATAATATTCCTAATCTCCGTTCGAATTTCAGCTGATTAAATGCGATCATTGTGGTGGGTTTTGTGTTGAACTCAGTTGTGATTCCTTGACAACCAATGATCAAATGGGGAATTTGCCTCAAATTTTAAAAAAAAATTTTTTCGAAAGAGGGTTCATTGATATAGAAAAAAATCGTAGTGTGCTGCTCGAAAAAGCATCCAAAAAATTTAGAGAATTTAAGGAAGATGAAAATGTTGAATGTTGTGGCAATCTGTTTATGGGGCAGCCACGTTGAAACGTCATGAAATCTTGAACCAATCAGGATTCCATTGCTCCATGAGACCCCTTCTCACTGGGGTTATCCGTGGGAAAGGCTATGTAAACAAAGAATCAACGTAAGTTCGTGTATTAGTCCCGATTTGTCCTTATTACAAGTGAAAAATCGTTATGGTAAAGAAGAAAATACAGTGTTTCATGAAGGGGTGCGTCAATGATGACAGTACAGAGAAAATATTTGTCACTGTGCCGAGCGTTCATCAGGGAGAGAGAAGGCGAAAATGGTTGGAGGCTGCTAGGCATCCACGTTCAAGAACACCGCTTTATTGTTGTGCATTTTTTCGTCACAAGAACTCACAAAACAAAGATTCACAACAATAACACCGTTGTGTATAAAACTGTTGTAACGCTAGCGTGAATGGAGCCCACTAAAATCAGTGTTGCCACCGTTTCCAGAGGGCCCCAAGAGTTTTCGCTGCGACCAACTTGACAGATGACGTAACCGATCTTCCTCGATGTTCGCGGTCTTTTTATGAAGAGGCTTCACTTGTTTAGGCATTTTCTTCTACGGTAATTTTTTTCCCTTGGTTATTCCTGGTGTTGAACGTTATTTTAGGGCTCTATTATAGGATTTGAGTAGAAATTCCAGAATCTAAAATTGAGGCAAATTCCCCATTGAAGGCACCCATTGAATTGTATTGCTGGAATAGCCGCGTTCTATGCAAACGAGAGTTCTATTCAATTAAATAATAAACCGCTGCCTAATCATTTTCAGCGTTTTATCTTCAAAACAGTATCTAGTGATGTCTTGTTCGCTTTGAATGGATGGACCCGAGCCTGGAAATTGAACCTCCCTACAGTTCCTCCTACTTTTATGAATGATATTTTTCAAAATTAGTCTAGAATGGAGTAAAATCAAGGTTTCAGCGACGCGTCTTTGGCAATTCGTTCGGCACGAACCATTTTCGGTTCTTTTGCTTATCGCGTGTTCCTCGTCATGTTTAACATGCTTTTCGAATGTTCTGAAAATATTCATCTTCAAATGGCTTGTAAGAAATAACTCCTATTAAAATGCTCATCAATACTGAAGAGGAAACAAGGAACGTTTATTAGGTAATTAATAATTAGTCAAAAAGTTCGTTTTTATCGCCTCATCGAACTTCAAAGTTCTGCCTGTCGGATTACATCAACTGATGATTCTTTCAGATTAGTAACTCTGAAATTATACTCTCAGTAAGTCTCATGTTACCTTAAATGTAACCATTCTTTATTTCAGTTTGGTATTTCTAAAATACATATTTTAAATGGTTAATAATGATGTTAGCTCATTTAAAATCATTATGTTACTTTCATCAAAGCGTATTTTAAAACTATAAATCGAGCGTCTCAAATATGTAGGTTTGTCATCTGAAAATATATCACGTTCTAAGAGGGATGTTTCCTTCAAATAGCGCCAAAAATTGCATTGATTCTCCTAACGATGAAATAATATTGTTGTGTAGCTCTAATTCTTAGCACCCATCACTTCTTGTGGGAAGGTTCTTTCAGGTTCCCTCGCGCGTCAGGTTTCTTCCAAGGTTTCACCGACATTTACCAAAAACAACTGATTCATCATTGAACTGGCTAGCCAAATAGCTGGCAGTATGTTTGTTTATTTTTCTTGAGGGTTCATGATACGTTTGAGGTAAAATATCGAAACCATTTCGATGATCTGTGTTTAAGATACCGAGTGACAACAAATGTTGATAAATATGATAATAGCTTCCTTAGAGATGCCATTGAGGTGTGATTTCATTCTTGGGGTGAGCTAGGTTTACAAATACATAGCAATCGCTAGTTGACAAATTAATACAACTTTCTGCGTTATTTCCATGCAGACTATGTCAAAGGGAAGTCAAATTTGAAGTTTTGCTCAGAATTTTGTCCAAAATGACATCAATTGTGTTCGTAGCCCATTGGTGTCAAGACATGCTAATACCCAGAATTAGCAATAATTAGGGTAAACTTCTTTGTTTAGTAAGTTGTTAGGGTCATCTTAGATAGAGTAAATCTGGATTAGCGACCCATCAACGATCTGATTTCTCCCTTAACTACCCGAAAAACCCATACATTTTTCGACTTTTTTCATTTTTTGCCAAAAACACACTTACCTGATACCCCTTTTAAAGTATACTGAATTTGCAACATTTTGAAAGGTTTAGGAGGTCTATAGTTTTCATAGTTCCCGAGATACAGCTTAGCAAAGTTATACAATTTTTCCCAAAATGTGAAAATTTGGCGTACATTTTGAGAAAAATATTGGACAAAGCACTTGTTCAAGCACAAAATACTTTTGAGAAAGGAAGTTTTAAATTTATTTACCTTTATTTATGACCAAATTGGTCTCCATATTATTGTAAAAAGCTCAAAAAAGAGAAGAAAAAAACGCAAGCTACTAGCAACTCAGATTTTTGATAAATACTGTTAAAAGCAGAGTTGGGCATTAGCTAAATAATGTATTAGCTAGTTAATTTTTCAACTAATAGCTAAATTAGCTATTAGCTGTTGAGGAACAGCTAAAATTTCCAGCTGAATTAGCTATTAGTAGAAAACTTATAGCTAACAGATTTAGCTGTTCCTCGACAGCTAATAGCTAATAGCTTTAGCTGTAGCTGTCAACTAATTTAGCAATTAGCTATTGTTTTCTAATTTAGCTATTAGCATAGCTAACGATGAAAAAAAAAATTATTTCCCCACATGAACAGCTAGTAGTTAATCTAACCATTTCAGTTTTAGCTGGCATAGAATTAGCTTTGGAACATTTCATCGAATGAATTTGGCCTTTTATAAAGCTCAACCCTTATTTTTCTACCCTTAGAAGTGACTGACATCAACCAAAACTTTCGGGGCACAACTAGACCCCAAAAGGAGCCCATATACCAAATTTCATCAAAATTGGTCCTTGGTAACTTAGGTAGTTGTTTGTGACCTGCTACCTGATTAAAGTAGTTCAAAACATGTTTGACACACACACACAAGAAAATATTTTTTTAGGATCAAATAAATCAAAATTCAAACAATGAATTAAAAATTTAAAACATACTGGTTTTTAACAAAACTTCTCTCAAGGTGATCGAGAATGGGGTCACCCATAAAAGTAATACCTAACAAAAAAATACGTTATATTTCAGATTTGGTTTTTAAGTGGAATTCATTAGATAAAATGTTCCAAAGCTAATTCTGATGCCAGCCTCGAGTTGTCAGCTACAGCTAAAGCTATTAGCTTTCGAGGAACAGCTAAATCTGTTAGCTATAAGTTTTCGACTAATAGCTAATTTAGCTGAAAATTTTAGCTGTTCCTCAACAGCTAATAGCTAAATATTTAGCTGCTAGTTTCAGCTAAATCGTAGCTAATTTAGCTGTAGCTTTTAGCTGTTAGCTATAGCTAATTTTTGCCCAACACTGGTTGAAAGGTAATAATTTTTCCTTAACGAAACGCTTATTGTTAAATAATAAGGTTGATAACCGTTACATATAAATACACCTCCCCTACCTCGCGCATATTGTTCTTCCTGAAGACTAACAAATGGAAAGAATAATAGACAAAATGGTAAAACATTGGCTACAGAGGCAGAAACTGCCCTGAGAAAGAGACTTGAAGTGACATCTGCGACTCTGCGTCCTCTCAAAATGTTGTAAATTTAGTTAACTTCAAAAAGGGTGTCAGGTTAATTTTTCGTCAGAAGGCTCCTTCAGTGCGTTTTAGGCCAAAAACCGAAGAAAATCGAAAAATGTATGAGATTTCCTGCTGGTTAGGTGTGACGAGGGAATTTTCGAGGGTTGCAAACATAGATTTGAACACACTGTCAGGATGGATCTTAACAACATATTAAAAATGGAAGTTAACCCTAGTTACTGCTAACTTCGATGTATTATTATGACTGGCCTGATGAATGACGATTTTTACTTTACTTTTAATGATCATCTAAATTCCAAAGAAATTGCTTTCAATTAATTGACTGCAGGCAATTTTTTCAACTTTTGAATCTCTAAAACTAAAAAAATTTGCAAAATATCCTGAGCATTCTACATCATTATTTATCGAGCAGAAATTTGTAACGTGATTTGACTGTAAAGCATGTTACATTTAATGTGATTTCTCGTTTTCTAAATCATCATCTAATTATTGAACATAAAAATCATCATTGATTGTAAATAAATTTCTAAACTTGAAAAATTAAATTTAATTATATTACTGCAAAACATTTTTGTACTGCGGAAAATGTTAAACCAGCATAACTTGATCAGAAATATCATGTTTTGCAAAATAAAAAACGCCTTAGGTCCCTTTGGAAATTGTTCGTTAGAATAACAGATATGATGGTCTTATGGCTATTATTGTATCATAAATGACAATACATATTATTGGATGAAATAAAGAACAAACATTATTATAATGAAGAACGAGTCAACTTAGTTGGTACGTGCTGAATTTATGAAATGGATGAAATACAATTGGAAAGATTAAGAATTATGAAAAGTATTCCCAATTATCGGTTTAAATATATTCCCGAAATATTAACATTAATGTTCGTAGTTCTGACTTGAAGTATCACTAAACTGATCATATTTTTTATGTTGACATGAAGGAGTATGTCAAGATGACGTAAAGGAATAAATATTTTTAATAGTTTAAAGTTTTCATATTACTATTTCACTCTTTGCGGTGTCGGGTGGCAGTCAAATTCCAAATTACAGACTCGATAAAGATCGATGTATCAAATGCCTTTCTATAATCGATATGTTATAATTACGGAGGGGAAGATCGTCTGGTCGCCTTGGGGAGGCAGGGGAGCAGGTTAGGCAGCCGGATAGCCTTGAGGGTGTCATTAAACCTCATGCTTCTTTTCCTTCTCGTCCCATCTTTTCATTTTTACCTTTTGAAACCGTTCGCACTTTATTCATCATTATTACTGTCTTAATGTCGTTTTTCACCCTCGTAAATGGGACTTGCACCGAAATTTTGTCGAGGGTCGTTTCAAATGCAGTCTGATTGTTGTCATTTGATTTGCTCCTCATTTCAATCGAGTCTGGTATGAAAGCCGTTTCAATGACATCTGGATCGATTGCTGTGCTGGAAAATTGACGATTTCCTAGTGAAATGCATCTGTTACGAGGCTATGCACTACTTTCCTCACACCCGGAAACCGAAAAATGGTCATTTCTTGAGTGTTCTTCTAACAGCTTGGCCCTCAATCTGACATTTATAAATTCCTTGTTTTTTTCCTAAGCCAATAAAAAAAATTACCCGACCTTGTAATAATATAAAAAACCATTGGTGCACATAGTTATCCACATTTTTTAAAAGAAAAATGACTGAAAAAATATTTTTTGAATATACTTGAATCAATCGGTTGTCAAACAAAAACAACTAGAAATATTGAATGAATAAATTAATCATTTTACTTTTTAACTGCCCAAGTAGACGGAAACTTTTCTTCATACATCAAGTATTTAATAATATGTGATATCACAATATGTCTGATGACATAAAACGTGTTTTCTCTGGTAGTGAATATAATTTTTTCCTTCGTAAGTAGGTGGCATTTGCGATGTTCTTATCTTTAGTCAGAAATTAATGAGAAACACCACGGTAAATCGCGTTGTTGGTTTATTATTTTCAATAATAAACCTTTGGAATCGACCAAGAGAAAAATGTTTAACCCCCCCTCAAAATTTGTTGGTTTACGCGTCAAGGTACGTAGAATCCAAAAATAAAATAAAAATTTGGCCGTCCGTCCGCCGTACCGATTTTTATGAAATTTGGTATGTAGGCTCCATTTGGGGTGTAGTTGTGCCCCGAAGATTTTGGTTGATGTAGGTCACTTCTAAGGGTTGAAGTTTTGAAAACCCCCCAACTCAAAAAATGTTGATATAAAGGTGTTGTTTTTCCATCAATTTAAGATAGTATTGAATTTATAGAATTTTTAGAGACCACGCGGAGCCTTGTAGGACAAACCGTTCGCTCCCCCCATTTCTGATAAATCAGAAACACGATTGTAAATCCCAAAGGAGGCCTAATCTCCGTTCAAATTTTAGCTGACCGAAATGCGATCGATGTTTTTCTTCCTGTTGGTTGGTAGGTGGCTTTGCAGACGAGTGATCTATACAGAAAAATAATAAACCTTTGTGTAATAATTTGCAGCGTTTTTCCACAATTTTCAATCATGTTCAGGTTATTTACACAAATTATTTAGAAACTCGTAAGTGAATTTTGTCCACGTAAAGAGTGATCAGGGGTCAAATGAATTGCGATTTTGTTTTCATCATTTCATCATCGATAGTGAATCGTACTTTTTCCAAAAACATTTGTGGTATTCTGATCATTTGCCCGAAATATATTGAAACACGTCAGTGAATCTATTTTATTAAAGAGTTGTTCAAATTCATCATGTTAAAATTCTTCTCCCTAAATTAATAAGAAACACGTGAGTGAATCGAATTTTTTCCATGTTACGAGTAATCAGGGGTCATATTTTGTGCTTTAGCCAAAAATTAATCAATAACTCGACAGTGAATCGAACTTCTAGCACGATTTGCAATCATGTTCTGATTAAACGCGCGACATTAATTAGAAACACGATATGAATCGAGCTTCAACCATGAATTGTTGTCATATTTTCAACAACACGGCAGTGAATCGCTATATTTTCACGATTCGCATTTCTGTTACGATTATTTTCCCAAAATTAATCAGAAACACAACAGTAGATAACGTTTCTTCCGTGATTTGCAATCATGTTCTCACCATTAGCCAGAATTTGATCATCAAAACGACAGTGAATCGTACTTCTTTCACGATTTGTTGTATTGTTTTGACAATTTCCCCAAAATTAGTTAGAAACACGACAACAAAGTTCAGTAATTCAAATGTTTTTCTCTCATTGGAAACTCTCATTAGAAATTCTCATTTCTCTCATTGGAAACTCGGAATTTTTACCACGATTTGTGGTATTGTTTTAATCATTTGCCCGATATTAATTAGAAACAGACACATGGCGCTTCTCCCACCAATTGCGATCATATTTTGATCCTTAGCCCGAAATTGATCAGGGTGGAGTGGGGCAATTGCGACCCAAAATGTCAATAGTTCAACTTTGATCCTCTGTAAATTTCCTTTGAAAACGCTATTTTCACTTTTTTGTTTTAATGAGTAGCTTATTTTACGTAGATTACGATGCACTCTTCAAATTGTACAAAATATTTACTTCTCATGGTCCAAACTGTGTTTTTAAAAATTCCGACCGACTTCCGCATTTGCCCCACTAATCGGGGCAAATGCGGAAACGGCCTGCGAATCCCATAAAAACCTTTAGTTACATTAATGTGGTAAATGCACACAAAGCCCATTTCAATACGAACAAAATGCTATATTTAATTTTTTCTCCTCCACTTTTTTATGACCAAAATGAACTTTCCTGCGCCAACTGGTACGCACTTTATCTTTCAAATGACTCTTTCTTGAGTGAATAATTTTCCCTTGAGGCCTGATTTCGAAAGTGGCGCTCAAATGGCGCCATTTTCAAAACCATTTCCGCATTTGCCCCATTTCCACATTTACCCCACTCCACCCCATATCCAAACGATGATGAATCCTACTTTTTTCCGCAATTTTTTCGTAATATTTTATTGATAATTTTCCAAAAATTAATCAGAAACACGATAGTGAATCGAATTTTTTCTCTCCACATTGCGAGTAATTAATTCGCGAATTCAAATAATTTGCGACCATGTTCGTGTCATTAGCGAAAAATGAACCAGAAACACGATAGTGAATGGAATCTCTCGCACGATTTGCCATCATGATTTGATTAAACGAGCAAAATTATTTAGCAACACGACCGTGAATCTCGCTTCAACCACGATTTGCTGTCATATTCTGATCATTACCAATAATTTCATCAACAACACGACAGTGAATCGTATATTTTTCTTAATATTATTTTTACTATTCGCAATCCTGTTATGATTATTTGCCCGAAATTAATCAGAAATGCAATAGTAGATAACGTTTCTTCCGTGATTTACAATCATGTTCTCACCATTAGCCAGAATTTGATCATCAAAACGACAGTGAATCGTACTTCTTTCACGATTTGTTGTATTGTTTTGACAATTTCCCCAAAATTAGTTAGAAACACGACAACAAAGTTCAGTAATTCAAATGTTTTTCTCTCATTGGAAACTCGGAATTTTTTCCACGATTTGTGATATTGTTCTGATTATTTGCCCAAAATTAATTGGAAATAGACAGTAAATTGCGCTTCTCCCTCAATTTGCAAGCATATTTTGATCATTTGCCCGAAATTGATCATCATAACGATAGTAAATCGTACTTTTTCCTCGATTTGAGATATTTTATTGATATTTTTCCAAAAATTAATCAGAAACACGATAGAGAATCGAATTTTTTTCTCCACTAATAATAAGTAATTAATTCGCAAATTCAAATAATTTGCGATCATGTTCTTGTCATTAGCGAAAAATTAATCAGAAACACGATAGAGAATCGAATTTTTTTCCACGATTTGCGATACTGTTTGGATCATTTGCCCAAACTTGATTGGAAACACGACAGTGAATCGTATTTTTTCCCCTCGATTTGTTGCATTGTTCTGATCATGTGCCCAAAATTAATTTTTTTTTAACTATACATCTCGCTTCTCCCACCATTTGTAATAATATTTTTATCCTTAGCAAGACAATAATCACAAACACGACTGTGAATCGCACTCCTTCCGCATTTTGCTTGATAATGAATTATCTAGAAATTTATCAGTCACACGACAGTGAATTTTTTTCCACGATTTGTGATTGTGATGTGATCATTTGCTCAACTTTTCCGGACTCATTCTATTAATTTGTGGTCGTAAGTTTATAATATTTTATCAATCAAAATCAAAGAGTTTTTATTTGTAAAGAGCCTTCGCAGGCTCAAACGTCACGTATTTTATGGTATTAAATTAAACGTTATTAAATTGTATTAGCATTAAAACTAAATAAAACATTTAAAAAATACAAAGATAGAAAAATAGAGAGATAATCTAAGTCAACAAAAAACAGACTAAGTTTGAACATAGGTATAATAAGATCACGACCGTCTTGAATTGAGCTAAGGGCAGCTCTCTCGTCGCTGGATTCAGGTGGTTGAAGAGTCGACATCCAATTTGGTATGGGCTCGTATTAACCCATTTCCGGCTACTGATGCGTTTTCGCATCGACTTTTTTTAAATATTGAAAATAGTGGAAAATCGTCGTAGAAGAAGTTTTTCTCGTTCATGCTGTTCCTATACTCGTCAAAAACAATTCTTCGACATTCGGAGCTCGATGCGACTTTGAAATTTGTTTGTTTGTAGAAAAGGAGGCCTTTTGGCTGAAAGCATGATTATGGTGGCTCAAATTCGATGCTGGGCGATTGAGCGTTCTGGGCCACGAGTCGGATAAATCACATCGATTTGGAAGACTGAGGCCTCTTAAATCCAATTAAAATGTAAAATTTGGAGAATTTTCGCTCTCAACTGGTGAGCAAATTATGCCTTATTTCGGCCGCTATCTTATAAAAGAGTTCATCCTCCTCTCTCTTCTCTGTTATTTCCACCCTTGGCTTGAAATGGGTTAAGCGATGAAGTCGACCTGGCTTGAGAAGGACAGAGATTGGTTCGGTTCCTTGTATAATATTGATGCTTATCCAAACCTCTGTGTAGGATATTTAAGTTAGTTTTCGCAAATATGAGGCACTGGAAAACGTACAGGCTAGGGAGCGTCAGGATTCCGAGCTCGCGAAAATTCTAATTATAAACTATATATAAAATTATACACTATTCTTTACACGGGGTGTGAGTTTGCCAAGGAACTTTTGCTTCTTGTTATTGATTCATATTAGGCCACATATTTTAACTATACAAATTGCAAGCAGAAGCTGCATTTCAAAACTTGTGAATGTTTAGAAAACCTGTTCGATGTCCAGTTTTATTGCATTGTTATCGAAGCAGCTAAATGTGCATGTTCTTTTCCTCAGTAGTAGTGTTTGTTCTTTTACATTTTTACCTAAATAATGAATTGTAAACAGCAATAAATTTTTTTTTTCTTTTCAGAGATTGCGTCAGTAACGGAAGGCATCGTGGACTCGCTACCTCAAGCGCTGTTGGAGGGGCGTCCAGCCGCCGGCTCTCTTCTCCTTACTCCACAACAGGTATGAACCTGTAAATGTCTTTTTTGAGGGTAAATTTTTTTTTAGAATACCGAGCTATTCATAAAATCGTGAAACTTGTTCGAAACGACACCTAAAGCTGTGTTCGTATTGGTGGGAGTTAGATGTTCCCATGAAAAACAATAGTTGGCATTCGAAACTCGTAAAATAGAACCTGCCAAGCGAATCGTTATTGAACTGTGGGTGTTAAAAATCGGGATGGCATTTTGATCTAACTGTCAAATAAACGTACCTTCGTATTTTCTCCAGTTAACTGTTACAATCGATACCTGGGAGGTGTTTTCAATGTGTATATCTATAAAATGGGATTGATAATTGTTCATGTCTAGGTTGAAATCGGTTTGTTTTGAAAATAAATAAAGCGTTTTGTTACAGTTGCAACAACTGCAGAGGCTCCAAGCCGCTCAGGAGCAAGTTGGAGGTGCACTAACCTTCACACTTCAGCAGGTAATATTTAGTGATGTAGCGTTGTATACAAAGTGTTGTCTCTCAGCTCGTAGTGTTGATTTGAATAATTTTATGATGTTTGAAGGAAATACCAGTTTCAAAATAGTCGAAGTAATGGTAAGCGAGGATGGTTTATTTGAAACTTCGGGTTGATTGATGCAGGAATTGTCTGCTCGAGAATTTTCTTCTTCCAAGACCACCACGATTTCTTGTAATATTGACAATATTCTGATTCGGTGATTGTATTTCGACAGACTGGAGGAGGGGGAGGCAGTCCGCAGCTGTTGCTGGCTCCGCAGGGGTTCATAACCGCGGGCGCAGGTCAGCAGCCCTCGGCGGAGCACATTCTCCACGCATCGTCTCAGCAAATCGGCACCACAAGCATACAACATGTGCTGCAAAGCAGCATCAGTCACCATGTCCGACAGGCTTCCATTTTGCAATCTTCTCTTCACCAGATACCCACGGCACAGGTGAATAATTATGACGCACGTGATAAGTATAGAGAAGTAGAGGTTCAACAGAAGCGTTTCTGGGTTAACAAAGTCGTACACATTAGAAAGGGTCAAGCAAACCACGGGAGTTGGGGAAGTAAAGTGACATTGTGCTTGTTCAAATCTTGAATGTGCGACCATTACATCCAACATACTCTACGAGCCTCTATATGTGATCTTTCCTATGGAGAATAAGACAACCATCAAAGAGGACAAAGCAAACGATCCAAATTCGGATCCTCCTTCAGGAGGACAGCTGATGACGTTTGATTTACCAGATTGGTGTAAATGTGGGGGTCCTGGGTGATTCAGGTGGTAGCGTCCCTGACTGTTCAGTCACATCGATCTGAGATCTTAGTTCAAATCTGTCCATATCCGTCCCCAAGCCCATTCAGGGCAGCGATGCAAAATGTACACCTATACGAGTATATCTTGGAAACCCGATCTAGGAAGTTGACTTTGATGATCACTCCGTACAGTCAATGGGGTATTTCAGCTAATTTTTTTTTTTCTTCCAAAAGAGTATGGCTCAGGAATAACGGTAATCGGGTCTGTTTGTCGAGAAAATGTTTTTAAAAAATCAGAGAAGCTAAGGAAAGATGAAGATTTGAATGGTGTGACGTAGCTAGCCAAAACTCTTTGAAAAAAGTATCCATGCACAGAGAAGAGATGAAACTCTTGGAGAATCTCCTTGATACTACAAAATACTACTCACACAAGCACGCGGCGTAGTGTGTGTGCATTTATGGCGGCCCGCCTTTTTTTCAAACGTGTGTGTGATCTCTTTAATTAATTTATCTACCACATGTTGTAGTATCATTGGGCTTAAAGTTAAAGTATATGGGTTTTCAAGGGTGCTGAATCCAAATTTGAGGTCAAAAACCTGAATTTCCTACCCACTGAAATACCCCTTTGTCCCATCAGTTCTAGCAGCCGTTCAACTGGCCTTGGTGCTGAACCTTAAGAGTTTGGTGAAAATCTACAAAATTCCTAACCTGAACTTTTTAAAATGAGATCTGCGCATCTTATCTCTGAGCAGCTTGTAATCTTGCATCAGCATTGGGCATTGCATCATGTGGACTCGTTGGTGGCTGCCAGATTAGAATCAAGACTATTAGTTCTTAGAGTTGAAGAAAATCCCACAGTGAACATTTTAGTTCTGGACTTTCTACTTCTGGTTTCTATTGTCAGCGAGTCTTACTATAGTTCTACTTATCGCCACTGCGTGGACTTCTATCCACCAAGTCTCCAAGTTTGTCGTCTTCTGTGATTACTTCATACCTCTACACCTAATTTGTTATATTTTTCCCCAGGTTGGGAGTGGGGACCTGCGTACGACATTGGACAAAGGCGCAAGTTCGACGCCTTCATCCCCGTTCTCACCTCGCTCTCTCACGCCCTCCCCTTCGCCGACGCAGCACCGAACGGTCGTGACTCCCCAGCCCCAAGTCGTCGTCTCCAGCCACCAATCCCACCCCACCGTCCTTCAGTTCATTCAACATCAAGCGACCACCCGAAATACCGGAACTCTTGGTATGTTTTTAGGCATTTGGTTATTGTTATTCCTAAATTTCCAGAATTGTTGCTGAATTGTCGTTTTGTTTCTAGGGACCCTGATGCCGAGTCAGGTCATCAAAACCAAACCCCCACCACAAATCCTGCCGAAGCCAGCCAGTGGCGCTTCGCCCCATACATCATCTGTCACTTCGGTTTCTACAGCTAAAGTGAGCAGTCAACCTACTCTCGCTCACACTCAAACCCTCGCACACCCTCAAGCCCAAGCTCTTCTTCTCAACCAGGCAAGTCTGAACATTGGATTCCAACCGATATACTCTTGATGGTAAACTCATGTCTTAACAATATACATACTGCTCCTTCAGATGCTGCCAAATGGAGCTGTATTGGTCCAACAGCAAACCAGCAGTGGCGTCCAATTCATACTCAAAAGCCCGCCCCATCAACAACAGAAGACTGGCCTTGTACTCGCAAACGGTGGACTACATCAACCCCAACATGTGATCGTCCAGGGCAGGACACATCAAGCCCACCAGGTAATTAGTCGTGTCAATCCTATGCCCAAGGCATCCAGGATGTTAACCCAGTCATGGAGTTTTGGCAGTCTCTTCTGGTTTCTTCTTGTTATTACCCATCATAAATGGACCTCCAACAGCCCTAAATGGGGTCGTTCGGTGATTTCTTTGGTTCAGGGGATAATTAAAGTAAAGACATAATTATGCTACTCTCTCGTCTCTCAGTGAAACTGGCATTCTTGGCGCTAGCGTAGCCCTATTAAACGTTGTCAGTTACCCTCGACTACTTTGGTAGGTATGTCCTTCGCAGTATCATTAATTGACAACACAGTAAAAGTGCACTAATCTAATCGTTTCTTTAAGCCACCAGGCTAGTCAAAGCGACCTAAGTGCTGTTTATAACCATCCAAAGTCTCCAAGAATGTTATGGTATTAATACAACGATTGTATTACTTTTTGCAAGCTTCCACCATTACCTAGGGGGTCATATGTTTCTATTTTTAATGCTGTTTCGTTGTCACTCAGGTCTTGAGACTGGTACCTGGTCAAATGCAACTCCAGCAGATACAAACTTCCTCCGGGCCAACGTTGATCGCTGTGCCCGCCAACACCCAACCCGCGCATCGAAGCACGCCTTCACCCCAGACGCATAGTCAACCCACGGCCATTGCGATTGCCCACAAGAAATTGAAGAAGAAGAAGAAACGTGAAGACGAACAACCTCCCCCTCAAACCCATCACAGGCTGGACCTCGCCAATCTCATTAAAATATCAGGTGATATTCGGGTTCTATGTTGTTTATTATTTTTTCAGTTGATTCGTAATAATGGCTAGTTATCTCAATCAAAATCGTTAATAACCCCTGAGTAATTCAGTCTCAGGGAGCTCAGATGAACATGAAGCTCAGTTTAGTTTGGCTTCCAAACATCGATTGTGTGCATCGTAATACTATGTTGAACGAGTGTATCGAACAATCCTTGAAAAAAAAACTCCTCCCTCCCGTCTCAGAAAGAGGTGCTTCAAGAAGTCTCGGAAAATATAGAAATCAGAGTAAAAATTATTGCAGTATTTAGGGTGTCCGAAACCAATCAACAATACTTTATATGAGTCAGTCCAGGTAATTCCCTGGAATGGTTACAGTGATGAATATATAACAGTTCCAAATTACCGGCATAGTTCTTACCAAACCATGGAAACCAGTCCAGAAGATTCCTTCCCAGTCCTGAGCTGTTCCATGATGCGATACCTTCTCGGTCTGCAGAATTGATTAGGGTACTTCCTGGTACACGGAACTGAGTCTGTAAGGGCATGGTTATTATTATGGTTATATGCCTCATGGATTTTACGTTGTGTGAAATATCCATGCGTGTTTCCAACTCCAGGGAACTAACTGGATCGGTGAGGACTGAGTTTTTATCACTTCATGGAACCGATACAAGTTGATACTCGGTTCCACACTGGAACAGTTCCAATGGAATCCATTGTCCCGGTACAGCTGTACCAACCCACCTCCACTTCAGGAATTGATTCTTCAACTAATTTGTTACAACTTTCCCTTCTTAGCACTTTTTTTATCCCGCTTGAATATGAATTTTTCACGTCGAAATGCTGAAAAAATACTCAATTTTCGCTGAAATGATACATTATTATAATTTTTTGTTTCAAACACCATTTTCCCGCTCGAATTTCATAGTAAAACTAAAATCAGTAACAGGTCCCTCGATGAACAGCCTGATGACTTCGCAATAACGTTCTTCTGGAATTTCTAGACGGGCACATTCAGTCTCTAGCGTCGTGAGCCAAGTTGAAGCATTGAAGTTTTTCCCATTGAATTTACCCAGAACAATATCATTTGTGACCGATTTCAAGGATTTCCATTCCGGTAGTTGTTCACGCGATGGTTGTTCGATGTGATGTGGTTGCTGCAAGTCAGGTGTTGTGAGATCAGGAAGTTCCTCTAAGTACTCACCCTCGAAACAGGGATTTCCTTCTGAGTCGAGATAGATTGCTTGTAGGTCATCAGAAAGCGTTATAGTAATGTTTCGAAACTGGCCTCTCAATTTGATTGACTTTAGTGCACTCTTGATGATTGTATTTTTCGCAAGTTCTGATGATTCCCAATTGAACGCTTGTCTGGCGGAAATACGTAGATTTCGCTTTCATTGAGGATCCGAAACTGACGTTATAAACTGAAGTTTTTTTGTCCTCACTGGCCTCCGCAATTATCAGGAATTTCGCGCGTACCGTCATGATTAGAACCGAGTTTTCGATTTGTAAGACTTAGGGTTAACATCCACAAACCGAAATGATACAAAAGAAACGATGCTCAAAATTTATTGAGAATCGAAAACTAAGTCGATTCTAATGTACAAACGGATTATAAATGAACAAAACGGGAGATGAAAGTAAAATGAGTGTCTAGCCCCCAGAAAGTATTGTCGGGTTTCAGCGCTACCTACCGCCACTTCAGCGAACTACCATCCTTTTTTCAGCTCGATGTGAGCGTGGTCAAGCGGCATTTCTGAAAAGTAGGCTTACCTCGATTTTACCACCTCGGTTTTACCACTCTCTAATTTCGAAGTTTGGCGGCTTTACTTCCCTGCCTTTTTAAATTGCGAGGAAAAGGAACTTGTTATTGCATTTTTGTGTTGTTTTAATTTGTTGTGTTGTTCTTCTTTGCTACATTGTAATCTTGGGATAACTGCAAGTTAGAGGAGCGACGGTAATGCGATCGCGAGCGTGATCACCTGATAAGATATCAGAAATGGTAGTTCGCTGAAGTGGCGGTAGGTAGCACTGAAACCCGACAACACTTTCTGGGGGCTAGACTCTCCTGAAAGTAAAGTTCTTGGTAACTAAGACAACAGCTGTGGGTTTGAAAAACGACATGGAATGACTAACACGACTCCAGGTTGTGATTAATAAGGAAATGAGTTCCGAGGTCAGGCGAGAATCTTACAAGCATATGAAATAAAGCATGGTAAGGTTTTGAGGGCCTTTGCAGAAAGCCGTGTTCTGGGGGAGAAAAATCTCCAACATATTTTAAAAAAAACTGGAAGTGACAAATTTTCAAAAAATTCAATGGGCTTCAATGCTTTCATTGCTTCAGGGCTTTCAATGGGAAATTCACTGCGCTTTCCAAAGCTGTAATCAGATTTGAATCTCCATGGGAAATGAGGAAATTCTGATCAATTTAGTGCCGCAAGGTTGGTGGAAACGCAAAAAACAAATTTAATGTGAAGAAAGTAACATTTCAGTGGAGTTAAAGTGCTTAGAGTGAAGAGTTGCTGCAAATTAGTTATAGAATCGATTCCTGAAACATTGCTGATTGGTTCTGGAAAGACTGTTATCTAACTGCCAGTAAAGTTAGCATTGTTGAGCCCATCAATTCGGTAACTGTAGTTCAACTAACTGCGGTTTTTAGCTCAGCAATTGATGAACCTGCCGTTCCTATTTTAAATTCTCTCTTCGTTTCTTCTCTTGCCTCTGAGGTTTTTACGTGCGATTATATCTATCACCAATCCACTAACAGACATTTTTCGTGTGACATTCTCCTTTCTATTTTATCATTACCGTCCGTGAATATTCGATTCTTCTCTGCTGGTTGCCACAATTTATGAATTATCGACAGTAATTTATTGTTGAAGCAAAGCCATTTTCTACATCACTTCCACTGTTCACTGATTCTACTAATTTCTCGTACATGGTAACATTTTAGATAGTCCATATAAATTTCGTTTTGTTAATAATGCTAAAGCTAATTTAATAAACGACTGAAACTAGTTTTCCATTTTGCGTTTCGGGCGATAGCCGCTTGGCAACTGGAAGGTAAAACTACAAAACTTATTTCTTCAGTGTTAGGTTAAGAAAATGGACGATTGATGTTGAATTTAAATTGACTTCGGGAGCTGAAAATCGATGTTTTTTTGTCTCTGGAGATGATTGTATTCAACTTGATCTTTATTTCATAATTTTATTAATCCCCTTTAGTTCCGTGCATGTTAACTACATTATAAATGTAATTTTGATCGTTTTTTATTTGCTGACTCATAATTTAGGTGTGTAATGATAATATCTTTGTAGGACATCGTGTTGTTATCATTGTTTCACTCTTCGTTTACTAGGTTAGGTTTATTGTCGGGAAATGGCACATCCGAACAATAAATCAACTATAAAATTTTCGCTATATTTGTCAGTTTTGTGAAGACTGTTCAAGGTTCACTGTCATGACTTTAGTCGTCAGCCGAAAGTACCCTTTTCGAGAATGGTATGATTGAGCGCGAGCGGTTCTTTTGTTCTTGTGGAAATGCGGAGATAAATTGGTATATGAAGCATGTTGTGATGAATTGGTAACTGTTTTTGTTGAACAGAGTTCATTTATCGCCGTCCTTGCATGAGAACTGTTAATGTTTTGATCCGGGTGGGGTCGTTTTTGAAGAGCTTTCTCTTCCATTGCCTGTACAGGTCGATTCATGTTCATATTCTAGACGACACATAGTGTGGTTGCTGTGCAAATATGATTAACAGACTTCAGTGACAGCAGCGTCATCACGATTTTTAAAATGAATAAGTTCAACTTCAAATCGACGAGGAGCTGGAATAAACTTCTGATTGAATCCGGACAGGTATCGAAGACGAGGATGTCATCTCGACGACACCAGCGTCCAGTGCGAGTAACATCCCCAGTCAAGTGATCTCTTCCCCGCTGGTGAAGACGACGTCTCCACAGCCTCAACCGGTCCACAAACCTGTGCAGGTCCACCAGACCACGCCGCCTCCTCAGCACATCTCTGCCAAGCAGTTCAACCCTTCCCAGCTCCTTGCTCAGCTCCAGTCTCCTGCCCAGGTAAATTATCTTATCATACTTGAAAAACTAGAATAAGAACATCGCTGGTAAATATATTCTTATCCTCATTGCAAAATTGTTGTACATCATTTTCGACATACTTTGATTTTGGAGACCTATCAGCTTTGTATACATTTGAAATTCTCCCAATGTTAGGAACCCAAAAACGACTATACAAGCGTAGCCAAAAAAACAATCATGGATGTTACTATATCATTAGTACTATCTTACTAAATTACAGGGTGTAAGCCAAACAGGTCTGCCATACTGCAGGAGTCAATTCTACAACTTATTTGCTACAAAAAGTTCCTCTTAGACTTTTTCTTTCCGAGGCTTCGTTTTCGAGTTATTTCAATTTAAATTTGTTTTTCGTTACTTTGACATTACCTCATTAAATTGTTCATAACTCCTTTAATTTGCTGTGTAAATTAAAATTTGATGATACCGTTGGAAAGAGCATTACTTTTCCTATCGGCCTTTCCTTTTCTTTGAGCCAAGGTTTGATTAAAAAAAATTTACTTAATTTTGGAAACCTCGATTTTTTTCCATTGGAAATTGAACTAGGTATGAGAACCAATATTTTTTCAAGATGCAAGAATGCTAAAAACTACACCAAAGTCAGCTTTCAACGGTATTGAAGTGGGACTTACCACAGAAATGTGTCTTAGGGGTTGAACGTCTGGTGGGGGGGGGGGGGGGGGCTCTGCAGATAGCGTGGCCTCGGGAAACGCCAGCGCGCTGATTTTGTTGAGGCCAGGCATCTTTCCGATAGGAAATTTAATGCTTTTTCCGTCAGTATCCTGAAATGTTAATTTACACAGCAAATTAAGGGAGTTATGACCAATTTAATGACTTAAAGTCAAAATCTTGAAATTTGAATTGGGTGTGCGCATGGGTCGGAAAAACTGTTTATTCTTATTTTTAATCGACCACATTCTGAAAATTTTGACACCAACCTCGACCTTGTAGCGTGAGAAGACTTTTCTATGATTTTTCAAAGTTTCGAATGTTTATGATGTGGGCAGGGGGGTCCCGCCCAGGCGGGTGGGGCGCGTGACGTCATAAACATTTGAAACTTTGAAAAATCATAAAAAAAGATCGACTCATCCAAAAAGAGAACGACTGATGTCAAAATTCTCAGGATGAGGTCTAGTTTCGATTAAAATTAGAAAAAAAAAATCAGGCGCACCCCCCAATAATCGGAAACAAAGCCTCTGGAAGAAAAAGTCTTGGAGGAACTTTTTCCAGCAAATTCGTTCTAGAGTCGACTCTTACAGTATGGCAGACCTGCTTGGCTTACACACTGTGTACTTGATCTATCTACTATCTAACTAGATATGAAAGATCTTCTGTTTTCTCCCGGATCACTGCTGGCGTCCACTCTAGATCGTTCTCCCTTCTGTTCGCCCCTTTTTGAAGTGCCTGAAAGACCTTCGTAGTGATTCACCTTCCTGTCAGTACTACGATTCAGACCCAAGCTCTGGAGGAAAGTACGATGTTGCCGGCCTGAGAACATTTCACTTGGAGTACGTCCATGTTGAAGAGTCTAATGGACTTTCTGTGAACAAAAAGCGTTGCTTGAAATCGGGTTTTGAACGTTCGAATGGCTCGTTCCACTGGTCCATTTGTGCAGCTGTGGTAGGGTGTTGTTTGGACCAAATGGATCCCATTTACAGTTGCAATTTGTTTCTACAAACTGTCTTTAAACTTTCCCAGTCTCACATCATAAGTTAGTTAGCGCATTTTATAACCATCCCAATCTGAATTCGGTAATCTTATAATGAAAATGAAGAATCATAATAAGTTGTTTATACTTATCTAAAAAATGTCCTCGCCATGTTCAACGATGTTCATGTTTTTAAACTTGTCGTCTTCTTTTTGGTTGGTAAGTAGGCACTGATTATTCGTGTAGAAAAACTCGGAAATTAACCACAAAAAAGAAAGAAAAATGTTCTAACAGACAATGGGTAATTCGCTTCACTTTTTTTTTTTCTTCAAATGTTTACTGTTATGGAAGAAAACCATAGTGTGCTGCTTGAAAAAGCATCCAGAAAATTTGGAGAATTTAAGGCAGATGGAAATTTTAAATGTAGCGGCAACCTGTTTATGAGGGCAATGTAACGGGTTTTTCAATCTGACTTCATAGGGGGATCTGTGCCTCTTATGACAGTAGCGCTACTTCTGGAACTTACATGAAACTATAGCTCACATGGTTGAACACATGAGTGCGCCGCAAACTGGCGGAAAGAACTCAGACCCAAAAGTGACCAAAAGCAATTTCGCTAACTCTTTTTTACAATGCGATTCTACCTATTATGGGAGAGAGAAAAAACACTTTATTGAACATTGTGGAAGGAATGAAGGTGGACAAGGACTCCAGTAGTTGTCGAAACGTAATGGATTTGCCGAAAGTTCAAAATGAGTTGCCAAAAGTTCAAATTGGTATGCCAAAAGTCTGCCAAAAATTGAAATTGATTTATGCCAAAAGGTTTTTTTTTTGCGAGCAAGCGAGCGTAAATGTGTGGGGAGTTAGTCTTGTGGGAGCCAAATTGCTGCTACGTCCTCCAGTCCGTCCTCGGACTTGTTTCCTTGAGCCTCTTAGCCTCATGGAAACCGCTCGATGGATGGAGAATTGATTTATCACTCGCATCCACATCATCACTTGAACGTAGGATTTGGACCATTTGTTGGCAAGGCGTAGGGAGGCATTCTTGAGAAAAGCGTCATACTCTTTATGCAATGCTCCATCGCATGAAATTACGAGTGGCGTGAAAGACCCTCTCAGATCTTCGGCTGTTCTGTCGTATGTTGCATGCTTGGCTTGGGCAGCATGGCGAGAGATAGTTGGCCAGTCCATGGAAGTGTAAGAGACTGCGTCTGCGTTTATAACGCGGGTATCAAAAAACGCAGGTCTCAAGGTCCCACACACCATGAACCTTCATGTCTGCCACCAGGCCGGGGCTGCCATCAGCACTTTCACGAAGAACTGGTTCTGTGACAACACCGTTCCATGCGAGGCTTGCTATTTTGGCACATTCGTCCCGAACCAGGTAGTGTCCCTGTTTGATCAGGCCGCTCTTCATACAATGGGGTATTTCGGTTGGTCGGAAATTCAGGTTTTTGACCTCAAATTTGGATTCAGCACCCTTGAAAACCTCTATACTACAACTTTAAGCCCAATGATACTATAACATGTGGTAGAAAAATTAATTAAAGAGATCACACGTTTGAAAAAGGCGGGCCGCTACAAATGCACACACACTTGGCAAGGACTACGCCTCGGACTACGCCGCGCGCGTGTGTGAGTACTATTTTGTAGTATCCAAGAGGTCTTTCAAGGGTTCCCGTGCATGGATACTTTTTTCAAAGACAGTTGGCTAGCTACGTCACGATTGGCTAGCTACGTCACACCATTCAAATCCTCAACTTTCCTTAGCTTCTCTGATTTTTTAAAAACATTTTCTCGACGAACAGACCCGATTACCGTTATTCCTGAGCCATACTCTTTTGAAAAATAAAATAAAAAAAATTGACCGAAATACCCCATTGAGGGCGTGGTTCACATCCATGGGACTCCCGCATCTGTCGCACCATAACTATTAGTTTATCAAGCGTTATTAGTCTTCTCTTATTTAGTCAATGTATATTAGTTAGTTTCATTATTTGAATCTCATTATTTGAGTTGATCATTTTGTGTGGTCACAAGAGCGCATACAACTCTACCTGTTGTCATTCTGTGTTACTATTTGCTGAAACTTCTTTCACGCGTCGCCAGAGGGCACATCAGCGTGACTTCGGTGATCCCCAGGATTCCCAGGATGTGACGTGATCACGTTCCCTCGATTTTCGCGGTGTTTTTTGACAGAGGCTTCACTTGTTAAGCATTTTGTTCTACGGTAATTTTTTCCCCTCGGGTATTCCTGGTGTTAAACGTTATTCTAGGGCCCTATTAAACGTTATTCTAGCCCTAAATTCCCCATTGGACGGGGATTTAGCTGTATTTTCGGCCTGACCTGTCACTTCTTTACTCGTGTGGCTTTCTATTCGAGCCGGCCGTATATGTACAAGTCTAGGTAAAAACTAGTACGTACGAACTAGTACATTTTCCACGTACTTTTATATGCCTCATATATGAATTGTTGACCTGTTTTAGGCCTGAAGGTAAACCGTCATGAATTTTTGAAACCCACGAGGATTTCCAAAATTGTCATCTAACGTAGATTTATTCTAGATTTTCCATACAAAATGCATTTACAACTCCTATAAATGCTTCGATTCTACCTTAGAATACTTCATATTAATCGCATTTATATTTGCAATTTAACCCAGTAGTGGCCTTAATTCAATTTCGATCATTTTAGTCGAATTTTCTAATGGATTCCATCTAGAAGAATCTTCCTAATGAAGAAACTGATATTACTTATATTTTAATAAAATTTAATTGAGGTAAATTCAGGTGTACCATTTATGGTACGTTGCCCACTATTAAGGCAGCATGAACCATTGTTCCCAGAACGACTAGAAGAGTGGCAATTTTGACGAATCAAAGTCATAAAATTGGAACAAAGTGGTTTATTCAAATTTGGGTAAATATAATTCTGCTCCTAGTATCATCAGATATATATTGAAAGAAAAATAATTCCAAAACATAATAGTTCTTACGTTGAAATGCGCTGTTTCAATTTCCAACTACATCGTTCTGTGTAAACGCATTTTTCTTTCTTAGTTTTATAAATTGTGGTATGTTTTGAAACAGTCATTACATAAACCAACATCACATTTTGCACAAAAATAGCGAGATTTGGTTTTGCTATGTGCTCCACCGCAGCGTCGTCGTTTTTGACAGGGAATCTTTTCCAAGAAGTGATCTTTGTGATCAAACCTTGATTGGTCCAACGTTTTTGATGTCCGAGGCACAGTTGCCTTCTTCGGGACGTTATATTATTTCATGTAGTTCATTGCGATAGCCCTTCTGAACTCCAGCTGAGCTATATTTTTATTACCTGCGTTCCGATGCAATATCCAGGAGTTCTGAAGTGATGCATTCAGCAGCCAGGTAATCAACGGCCAGAACCATTTTCTGTTCCTCATTCGGATACGGTATAGAATCACGTTCTGATCCATTCGGTTTGTACCTCCCATTCCTTTATTATACTCGGTCAGGAGTGCAGGGCGGGGGACTTGGATCTGAGCCTTACTTGCAACTGAGTACCGAGAAACTTTGGTCAACGGGTTGATGCCATGTGTATTCGAACAAGCAGTAACAACCGAGTTATCGCGCCACTTGCACACAAGGACTCCATGTGGCTTATTTATTATATTTTCAATGTGCCCGCGTGGGTGAGTCTTCAAAAAATCCTCATTGCTGGGTAGAGTACAAGATTTGGGGATCCTGTTCACCCGCAAAGTGCCAGCAGTACCGTATCCCAACTTTTGCATGTGTGAGAGGAGTTTGAAGGTTGTAAATAGATTGTCGACGTAAAAGTGGAAAGGAAAGTGCTTTATTCCATCTGGAAAGCGTTCTATCATAGCAGCAGATTTACCCACCAATTTTTAGACATGAGTGTATCTAGAGCCACTTTTCCCCTGATATATGTCAAAATCAACAAGGTATCCCGCCGGTGTATTCAGTGACCACACTTTGTACCTGAAACGAATAGGCTTAGTGGGTATATACTGCTTCAAGTAGAATTTACCGAAATAACATACCATACTCTCGTCGTATGACAAGTTTTTTTTGTAGTTTTGAGAACTGTTTGTAGATGTTTGACAACTTTGTAGATCACGTGCGGAGTGCGCAATGTACCATAAATGGTACGCTCGGTTTTATTACGTAGTGTATGCGTGTGATGAGTACGAAAAAACCCCAAACCGCTTTAGTTGTATCACTAAACATATACTCCAAGAAAATACAACGAAGAAATACAATTGGGAACGAAAGTGGAATGATAATACTTACTCTTCGTCGAACATGATGACATATAGACGAAATTGTCGAACATGAAACAGTATAAATTCACTGAGCATGAATAGGGGACCGATCGAGGCGATTGAACTCACAGGACTGATAGTACAAAAGCTGAACATGATGTTTGAACATTCGGGAGTCCAATGTTCACTTGGGTTTATATTCTGTCAACCCTCAAACTCGCCCTTCTTACTGTACCATATATGGTACGTTGCCCACTACTGGGTTAAAGCTCAATTCAAACGAAATTGACCGTTCTTCAATTCGTCTCCCTTTATTGTATCGATTTTTCTTATCTTCCCATTTATGCCCGATTTGCCGAGTCCGTTTCAATCAACCATAATTTTAGCTCCATTAATTTTCTTCATAACTCGTCTTAGTTGAGTGTTGGAGCGAGCACGGTCGTTAATAGTTCGTTGCTGATGATTTTCTCCGATTCTTCGAAATTCCTTCAAGGTTTTCACCGACCTTCTCGTTTTAGACGCACTTTCCGTTAAGAAATCATTTTGACTAATTTATTGGCGGAGTCTTTCTGTTGGGTGTGACGCAGGCCAACTTTCTTTTATAGTGATGAAAAATACCACTTCCCTCACCTTTCATATAATTCTTATTCCGAGTAATTTTTGGTTGACGTGAAGCACCTGAAATATTTTATGAAAATAAGAAATCCTGTAAGTTTTGTCAAAGTTCTCAAAGGTTTTTAAAAGAAGACGCTCTAAAAATTGTACAATATCTTTTTCAAATGACCTAGAGAGTCACATTTTTTACAGTTTCATTCTCATAAACCTCAAAATTGGATTTTTTAAATCTTTGAATGTGTCATTTTCAACTTGCAGACTTTTAATAATTTAAAGCTAAAATTTTTATTTAATTAAAATGTCAACTAGTTTTTGGTCTTTGAAATCGAATGAGACCCTTTTGGAGTACTGGACTTGGCTGTTGCATCGGTGGCCAAAACAAGGTTCGATCTGTAGGTCCTATTTTGAGTTTTAGTTGTGGGGCTTAAATCATCTTTTATGACCATCCAGACCTAATTGTATGGAAAATTGAAAATTTCGATTGATTTTGAATGTCGAGGGCATGACAAATTATGATGGATTCACCGAAAATTATAGACCATATTGTAATAATTTGATGAAAACAACTCAGCTGTTGTAAAAAAGCCTTGGAATAAGGAGAAAGACCGCTCACTTCACAGTTAGTGACGATTCGATGTTCCTTTCGATGCGATATTTAACATCGAAATAATATCGAAAGGCAGTATTGATATCGATAAAATATCGGAAGAAAAATATCGATATCACTAATATCGATAGAATATAGAAAGAAAAATATTGATGTGACATTGTCACTGATATTGTTTTTGCATATTTTTTATCAATATTAGTGATATCGATAGAATATCGAAAGAAAAATACTGATTTCACTGATATCTAATATGTTTTTGCATCGCTTTTTTAAAAATAAATATCAGTGATATCGCTAGAATATCGAAAGAAAAATACTAATTCCACTGATATTGAATATGTTTTTGAATATTTAAAAAAATTAATATCAGTGATCACGATAAATTATCGAAAGAACAATATTGATTTCACTGATATCGAATCTGTTTTGCATATTTTTTATCAATATTAGTGATATCGAAAGAAAAATACTGATTTCACTGATATCGAATATGTTTTTGCATCGCTTTTTAAAAAATAAATATCAGTGATATCGCTAGAATATCGAAAGAAAAATACTAATTCCACTGATATTGAATATGTTTTTGAATATTTAAAAGAATTAATATCAGTGATCACTATAAATTATCGAAAGAACAATATTGATTTCACTGATATCGAATATGTTTTGCATCTTTTTTATCAATATTAGTGATATCGATAGAATATCGAAAGAAAAATACTGATTTCACTGATATCGAATATGTTTTTGCATCGTTTTTTAAAATCAATATCAGTGATCACTATAAATTATCGAAAGAAAAATATGTTTTTGCATCGTTTTTTTATCGATATAAAGCCAGTTCAAATTCTACTCGTTAAAAGTTGTATCAATACGGAATATAATACATTCATCTAAAAAACATATTGTTTAGTAATGCATGCATTCCAGGGGACGTCCCATTGGATAAGCATTAGATCAGTTTAACCAGTTGTTAAGTGATAAAACTGTTTCACTCGATGTAATTTATTTATCACTTTAGGCAAGAAATACTGACCCCCCCCCCCCCCACCATTATGCACCTTAACATTTCTAGCGGCATGATAGCCTCGAATCTGAAGAGCATTTTAAAATCCATGATCTACGATACCCAACATGCGAATTCGAGTTCACCCCCCCCCCCCACCACCATGGTGCCAGTCTGGCACCAAAGCGGAAATACGTCGTAACATTGAACTTTCATCTGTTAGTTTTGGTAGGCAGTCCGTCGAAGTTCACATCCGTATTCAAGGTGAGATACAAAAAAAAAAAAAAAAAACACGAAATAAGCGGTTTATGGCATCATGGCACCATGTCCTGGCACCATGTTGGCACCACTATTAATTCCATGGTGGTACAGAGAATAATTCATGAAAATCCGGAGGTATAATGAGAATTTTTCCTCAATTTCAAAGCTTGGGTACAATTAGTAAGCAGTAAAGGAACCGAAATATTGAAAAATCGGATATTTTGTGAATATTATCCCCCCACTCACCCCCTCCCCTTGCGAATTTAGGTACTCTGGTAAAATCATGTACAACTCGGAAGTTATTTGAGTCAAACCAGGGGACGTCCCATTGGATAAGCATTAGATCAGTTTAACCAGTTGTTAAGTGATAAAACTGTTTCACTCGATGTAATTTATTTATCACTTTAGGCAAGAAATACTGACCCCCCCCCACCATTATCTACTATAACACTTCTAGCGGCATGGGAGCCTCGAATCTGAAGAGCATTTTAAAATCCATGATCTACGATACCCAACATGCGAATTCGAGTTCACCCCCCCCCCCCCCCCCACCATGGTGCCAGTCTGGCACCAAAGCGGAAATACGTCGTAACATTGAACTTTCATCTGTTAGTTTTGGTAGGCAGTCCGTCGAAGTTCACATCCGTATTCAAGGTGAGATACAAAAAAAAAAAAGAAACACGAAATAAGCGGTTTATGGCATCATGGCACCATGTCCTGGCACCATGTTGGCACCACTATTAATTCCATGGTGGTACAGAGAATAATTCATGAAAATCCGGAGGTATAATGAGAATTTTTCCTCAATTTCAAAGCTTGGGTACAATTAGTAAGTAGTAAAGGAACCGAAATATTGAAAAATCGGATATTTTGTGAATATTATCCCCCCGCTCACCCCCTCCCCTTGCGAATTTAGGTACTCTGGTAAAATCATGTACAACTCGGAAGTTATTTGAGTCAAACAAAAAAAGAAACACGCAAATCGGTTGGAAATTGAGGCCTGGGCAGAGTTTACAAGATTGTTCACGCAAACGAACGTTTTTAAGCATTAACCCCCCCTTGCCCCCTCTTAGAAAGCATAATTCAAAATTCCGGCGCCGTAGTGCACAACTAGATAGTATTCCGTGTCAAACGAAAAAAGAACCACGAAAATCGGTTGAGAACTAAGGCCTGGGTAGAGTACACAAGATTTTGTTACACACACACACACACACACACACACACACAGACATACACCTATGGTTTTTTTTCGCGGATTTGGATTCAGAATGGTCTAAAACGGATTACTGTGTGGTTATTTTTTTTTTCTGTTGAGTGTTGTCCAACTTCACCCCAGATCGATCGCATAAGGACGCCCAAGTCTTACTGTGGGACGTCCTAAAAAACGACGACGTTTCTTCAATTTTTTTTCTTTCGATATCATTATTTTTCTTTCGATATTCAATAATATCGCAAGAAAAATATCGATACAAATATCGGAAATATCGAAACAAAATATCGATATCAATAAATATCGAAAGTATCGAATCGTCACTATTCACAGTATGACTGCAGAGCCATCTTGCCAGCCAGATTAGAAAGTGGAACTAGAAGCCTACGACAAAAGCTAGGGTGCGTGCGAGAGAGAGAATTAGAGGAGAGTGAAATACAATTTATTCAAGCTCTCTTAGAAGTCCTTGAGGATGTCGATTTATTCTGATACACATTCAATCATTTCTTCGGATGTTGTTCTCGTCATTATTTCTGTTACAAGGTTATTACTTGTCTTGTATCTCAATTTTTGCTCTCGTATGACTCCTTCAGTTAGTTCTCCAGGGGTTGCAGTGATAGCAGAGGCCTTTATTCCCATATTCTATTCTGTTTAATTTGCCCCATGATTCTGCACGTTGAAAAAGCAGCAATTGTCTGTATGGAAGGCTCTACGGGATTACAGTACTATGAGGCTGCATCACATCAAGCCCCTCTTGCTATCATGTGGAAGTGGGGGATCGTGTTCTCTGTTCTATGGACTTCTGACCTTTTTGTGCGGGTGGGAGATGTCAGTTTGGATTCTGGTACACGTTCAATAATTTCTTCGGATTCTGTGCTCGTCGTTATTTCTGTTACAAGGTTAATACTTGTCATGTATCTCAAATTGTCTGCTCTCTTATGACCCTGGACAGTCATCTCTTGCTCAGTTTTCCATGGCCTTTTGCAGTGGTAGCAGAGGCTCTATTCCAGCACTGTTTAACATTGAGTGGACCTTTCTCTTTATTCCATATTATTCCCCAAGATTTTCCATGTCGGAAAAGCCAAACCTTCTGGATAGAAGTCACTACAATTCTACACTACAAAATCATTACATTCACATCTTCCATGTTTTCATATCAATCAAGCTACTCGACCTTCTTTAAAATTCACAATTTATGCGTTAGTTAAAAAGGTGTTTTTCTGAACGTCACGTCTTAGTTATTTTAAATTGAACTAAAATATATGATAGCTCTACCAGTCAGTCCTGAAATGAATCTCTCGAGTTCGTTTGGAAATGGGCCTTCTGCACATACTTCCATGCACATGGATGCTACACCAGTGATCGCAGCTGAAATATCAGAAACGCCTTTTTTCATATGTGTCCTCTTCATTTCTTGTTTGTAACCAAAATTGATGCTCAAAAAACAGAAAGTAGGTATTAAGAGAGTTTTGATGTCCAAAATTCTCACCTTTCGTAATATTCTCGGGAAAACTACCTATAAACCCTCCCCTCATATTAGAGGATGTTACGCCTAATTAGGAGTGCATTTTGTTAAACAGCTTGTTCTTGTTAGGTTGGGGGCAGCCTTAGACTTTCTGTAGGCGAAGATGGTACTATGGTCGTCACTCAGGCTGACCAGGTAAACATTATTGCCTGCTCCAAAGTAGTGTTTTTTTCTTCTTTGAAAGTTTGTATTCAAATTTCCTTCAAATTCACTTACACAATTTTTCTAGAATCATCTTTGTGCACTTTTTTGTAGAATTTTAGAAAACGCCAACTACTTTTTGATATCTTTTAGTTTTACGTTTTGAAATCTCAATTTCATTCCTAATACATCAGAAATTAACCTTAAAAAAGCTGTGTCTCCTTCAGACCCCACCAATTCTGGAATCGTTTCGAATCGACTTTGGACTTCCCGAATAAGGAGCTGTCTGTCAGTATTTTCAAATGAATGAACGAAGCGGTTACCAAGTCATTTGATGTCACATTTACTGTCTTAGTGAGGACTTTGCGCCGGGTTTTTCATATTTCCTTCTATGTAGAAACGAGTGAATTTTACAATTGAGTCTTTTTATACTGAATTTTGATGCTCTACAGCCTCCTCAAACAAAATTTTTAATTGGAGGGAACTATTTGTTGGTTACAGCGACCCTATTTCAATTTTCATTCGGTCATTTAACGCAAAATGTAATGCTCTTCAAATGTGTTATCGGTAAATTCTGTGGGCTGCGTAACTTTTTTGAAAAAAAAATCACGATTTTTTGGCTCAAGAAAATATTAAAATTTTCAGCTTAAAATCTTCGCTTGATGACTAAAGTCGATCATGGAGAAAACATTTTGAGACTCCTCTGCAAAATATGATAGTACTAAAGTTTCGGGTCAGAACCCCATCATCAGTGCTAAAACAATTGTACAAATTCTTCATTTGAGGAGCTTGATTCCAAAAGATACTAAGTACATCCATTTTGGTCAAACGTGAGAAAAACGCGAAGAACCGTGGCGGCCTGAAAAACGTGCTATAAACCAATGATATTTTTTTTTAATATATATTTCTAAATTATAATAAATATTTTTCGAAAAAAAGGAAAATTAGTTCAGAGTTTAAAATAATTTTGAACGAGGTTTGAATTATCAGATTTATGGATGTAGTACTTTTTGTAACAAAACGTGGCGTTTAGTACGTTTTGAAATCAAACGAAGTGGATATTAGTACTTTTTGAAACATAACGGATAAGAGACTGCCATTGTGCTGGATATAGTACCTACCTTTTGAAATTAAACGGAATATTCACCCTCGTTTTTCAAGGGAATACATTATCTTTTGCTCAATTTCGATAAAAATAGTCTTTAGTACCTTTTGGAATCAAAGTCCTCATTTGTAAATTCGAATTTAGATAATGAATAGTTACAATTTACTTTTGATTGAAACTATTGATCAATAGTTTTAATTCAAATTTCAATCAATAGTAATTTTTTATTATTTATTATCTCTAGCATTTTCCAGTTGAATTAAACCTTTTTCCAAAAGAATTAAACCTTTCCCCAATACAATTAAACTTTTTTCCAAAATAATTAAACCTTTTTCCGAAACAATTAAACCTTTAACGGGAAAATAAGGAATGAGGAATTTCACCATGTCGGAATTTCCTATTTTTGACCCCAAAATCGGATTCAGCACCTCTAAAAACCCCCTATGGCGAACTTTCAGCCCGAACTTCCTAATTTACGAATAAACAAAACAGTGTAGAAAATACGAATGTTTAAAAAAACCGGGAAAATGACGTCATGCTGGAATAGTTCATTTATGGCCGCTTGAAGCGCTGAGATCGAGAAATCCATAGTCCCCAGATGCAAAATTTCATGAAACTGTAAAGTTCGAAATCGAAAAACTGAAGAAAAAAATAGAAAAAGCAAGATGGGGAAAATTAGGTTTCCTCTGTTTTTGTTTGATAGGTAACTTTTCTCTTAGAAAACACGATTTCATCGTCCCAATGGGCAACACTGAGAGGAGATGGCGATCCAAACAGCCCAATCAGCGAGCGTTCCCACTGCACGTCTATTTTCCCGGTTAGTTTTGAAATCATAAATTTTGATTGTCTCCCAAAAATAACAGGAGACTTATTTTCCGAAATCAGCCCGATTTTCATCTATCCCACAGCATTAACTATTCAGGAAAAATGCAAACAGAAATCGGTGAAATTCCTCATTGCAAGTATATGAATCGCGAAACAGTTTAACCATGAATTAGGTTGAATGAATTGCAGAAAAGTGAACAACAAAGTCGTGAACAAATAACGAAGGGTCAATGAATAATGAAAACAAACAGAAATTAACAGTTGTTAATGCGGCTAGGAGAAACTGTGGTCAAACGACGTTGGGTCATTAAGGAGGAATAGACGACGCATACCTACGAAGGAATCCCTTCCAAGTGATACCACTCGGAAGGGATTCATCAGTGGTGTCTACTTCATGCTCACTGATGTTTCACTGGTCGCTACGTCGTTTATTAATTTTCTATTACATCCCCTTCTTTTGAGAAGTGCAATTGTTTCGTAAAAAGGTTTAATTCTTTTGGAAAAAGGTTTAATTCTGTTGGAAAAAGGTTTAATTCATTTGGGAAAAGGTTTAATTGTTTCGTAAAAAGGTTTAATTCTTTTGGAAAAAGGTTTAATTCTGTTGGAAAAAGGTTTAATTCAACTGGATAATGCTATAAATTCGAATTCACAAATGAATGTTTAGGACTGATGACGGGGTTCTGAATTCATATTTACCAGAGAAGTCTCAAAAAAAATTCCCCATTATATAAATCCCCTCTGCAACATCAGCACCAATCAAAAATCAGCGACTAAAGTCGATTTAAAAAGTTTCCAGCTTCAGTGGAATTTTTAGGATCCAAAAGTTCATAATTTGCCTCGGCTGTAAACCTCGAATTTGTCTTCGATAGGCAATTTTCGAAACGTTCTTCCCTCCTCAATCTCACTTTCTTTTAGTCTCATTGCTCCACTATTTTCCAACCTTTTGATGGAAAACTCGGAATTTGTCAATTTTGTGTGAGTGGAATTTTATGGAGCAAAAAATCGATTCCGTTAACACTTTTCTGTGAATTAATAAGGCTTTGTTGTGGTTTTCGTTGTACTGTTTTCTCTAGTGCACGTTAGCAGAAGAAAAAAAATTTAATGTATTTTTTTGTTTTGCGACTTTATTATTTTTTGGTAAATAAAAGCATGGTTTTGTGATGTTTTTGGCAAAACGCTTCAGTATGTAGATGTTTTGAGATGTACCGAATTTCATGGTCGTATGAGTAGGTAAGTAATGTCACAAGCTGTGCCTACCTCGTTTCATCATTAGACTTGAACGAATTTTCACTACTGCTGAGGCACTCGATGCATGTACGCAGGGAAAATGCCAAAAATTCACAATAAAAAACACAATATTGCTCTAAAAACAGAAAAGGGGACCAATTAGGAAGAACCGTGTTATCCCGAATGGCAACGTTTTGTTTATATTGTTCGGAAGTGGTCGAAACGCGTTGTTTTGGATAAACATCACGCTTGCCTTCTGAGTACCAGTTGAGGCCTCCACCAGTCCCCTGATAGGGCGATCTTTGATTTGATATTCACGAAGACAATTCTTCCACCAGTCTTCGGTTATCAGCTGGCTCCTGATGAATTGTGTAGAAGTCGCCCTTAGATGAGTAAAATGTGGATACCGCGAGTTCAGAGCTCTCCCTAATCACTGAGCGGAAAAGGTGATGTTATTTTGGTCTATTATTTTCAATAATGAACCTTTGGAATAGACCAAGAAAAAAAAAAATTTCAACACCCCCTCAACATTTGATGGTTTACGTTTCAAGGTACGTAGAATCCAAAAATCGAATAAAAATTTGGCCGTCCGTCCGCCGTACGTGGCACTTTTGCCACTTAGCATTGACCGATTTAGATGAAATTTGGTATGTAGGCTCCTTCTGGGGTCTAGTTGTGCCCCGAAGATTTTGGTTGAGGTAGGTCACTTCTAAGGGTTCCAAAATCAATTTTGAAATTTTGAAAACGCCCTAACTCAAAAAAATTTTGATATAAAGGTATTGTTTTTCCTTCAATTTAAGATTCTATAGAATTTTAAGAATTTTTTGAGACCACGCGGAGCTCTGTAGGACAAACCGTTCGCTCCCTACGAAAATTTAAGGGTTTATATTGAAATATATATATATAAATCAAAACACGAGTGTGAATCGCAAAAGAGGCCTAATCTCCGTTCAAATTAAAGCAGACCGAAATGCGATCGATGTTTTTCTTCATGTTGGATGGTTGGTGGCTCTGCAGACGTGTGATCTATATAGAAAAATAAATAATAATAAACCATTGTGTAATAATTTGCAGCGTTTTTAGTTTAATGTGCTGACATTTTACTATTTTGATTGTCTACTTTTGTGGGTTTGGCGGTAAAAGTGCTAGTGTTTTTTTTTTTGTTTTTTGAGAAAATGGTGTTTTGATCTCTCTGGATATTATTAAACAATATCCACAGCTGAAAATTGAAGAAAAAACTACTTTTGGCGAAAAATGGCATAAGTCCATTTATGCAGCATGAATTAATTTCAAAGAAATGTTTCAGTTGAAGGTATGGTTAAGGAAAGAAACAATGGTAACAAAAGGTAACTACTAAGTCAATTATATGAGCTAATAAGAGATTTATATAATCCTGCGTCCGTAGCAAGTGTGTTTTTTTTTAAGATGGAACATGTTTTAGCCTGTGTAAAAACGTGACGAAACCGTGGAACGGAAGTAGCGCGGGATTTTGTAACAACCGACCCGTTTTAGGGAATTGTATCGCCGTTAGTTTTCATCCCACAAAAATCGTTCGCCACTCGTTGAAAAGCACCCAATTTATGCGAATATTATATACTGCCAAAACAGCTGTAAATACGGACGAAGCTGAGATATACCTCTGATTTAAAAGAACTGTAAACAACATTCGCGGTAAAAACCAACATCGATAGTGGATTATGTTGTTGGTTGGCTTGGTTTTTACGCATGTAATCAAAGGATCTTGAAACCTGGCGAGATTTTGTCATGAACGCGGTTTTTACCAAAAAGTAATCAAAGGATCTCGTAACCTAGGCTTTTAGTTGTGATGTGTTCTTCGACGCTTTAGATGTTTTCGATTTCTTAATGTCTAATAACAATACCTTTGGGACATCAAGAGGTGAATGAAATGACGAGCAATTTGAAAAGCAGGCTCATAAAGAGCTAAATTTAAACAAAAGACAACAAATTCCTAGTTAAAGGAAACAGCAAACAAACAGAACACGGCTAAAGCATGTTCCAGGTTTCTTGAATTTTAGCCGAAGGCTCTAAGCAGTAACCATCCAGGGGTCCTTTTTTTTTGTTTCACACACTTTTTAGGGATCGTTTTAGAATGTTCCAAAACGGATTTGAGGGAAATTTTTTTCTCTAAAACGTCCTTTTTTACCAAGCTGAAGGATGTTGGGATTGTTGGGGTAGTAAAGCCATCCCGCGGTATCGTTCCTTTCAGTAACGAAATTTCGATGAACTCAGAGAGGGTTTGAATATCTTACTGCCTCGGTCATACGTTTCCCTGTTGATATTTTGTATATAATAATGTGTTCATGCCTGTTATTGCCTGCTTTTACGTTTCGATCAGACTGATTGAGAGTGCTTTCCGATTTTTCCAGGCTGCCGGAGTAACTCCAAGTATTGCGGCAGCCGCCCAGTCTCAGTTAGCCCAACTGATTGCAGACCACGGAGGGCAGATACTGCAGGTGAGTCTTCTACTCTTTATAAATGTAATACTGTAAATATCAAGATGAAGCAGACTAACAACCGTGCTTCAACTTATTGTGGACAATAAGGAACCCCTGGATATTGTTGTGCTAACTTGACTCTCGGGGAATGAGTACATTTCCTTTGTAAAGATTGTTTGATGGTTATTGACAAATTGCTGATCATTACCGGACCGAAAACACTTCCTTGCAAATTCAACATTGATACAGATAGTCCAAAAGCGCCTATCAAATCGATAGAAGCGGTTTCGACGCTGCGAGGGTAGGACTCTTTAAATGATCTCAGTAAATGACCTTTAAATGACCTATGGTACGGAAACCCTGATTAAAAATGATCCAGTCCTCCAGATTGAGCGTTGGGCTGACCAGGAACAGTGGAGATAGGGAGTTGGGGAGGCCAAGAGCCACAAAAATGTACCCTAGAAATCCGGGAATACTCAGGGAATTTTACTCTACTGGAAAACTCAAAGAATTTCTTTTTTTTCGAAAAACCCTGGAAAAGTTTCTCGAGTAAAACAACGAATTTCGATGATTTTCATGTTCAGTTTCGACTTTTTCAAACAATCGAAGGTGGAAACAAGCCTTTGAAGAGGTCGTTTCTCTCGAGTAAACCAACAAGTTTCGAAGATTTCAACCTTCATTTTCGACTTTTTCAAACAATCGAAGGTGGAAACAAGCCTTTGAAGAGGTCGTTTCTCTCGAGTAAACCAACAAGTTTCGAAGATTTCAACCTTCATTTTCGACTGTTTCAAACAATCGAAGGTGAAAACAAGCCTTTGAAGAGGTCGTTTCTCTCGAGTAAACCAACAAGTTTCGAAGATTTCAACGTTCATTTTCGACTTTTTCAAACAATCGAAGGTGAAAACAAGCCTTTGAAGAGGTCGTTTCTCTCGAGTAAACCAACAAGTTTCGAAGATTTCAACCTTCATTTTCGACTTTTTCAAACAGTCAAAGGTGAAAACAAGCCTTTGAAGAGGTCGTTTCTCTCGAGTAAACCAACAAGTTTCGAAGATTTCAACCTTCATTTTCGACTTTTTCAAACAATCGAAGGTGAAAACAAGCCTTTGAAGAGGTCGATTCTCTCGAGTAAACCAACAAGTTTCGAAGATTTCAACCTTCATTTTCGACTGTTTCAAACAATCGAAGGTGAAAACAAGCCTTTGAAGAGGTCGTTTCTCTCGAGTAAACCAACAAGTTTCGAAGATTTCAACCTTCATTTTCGACTTTTTCAAACAATCAAAGGTGAAAACAAGCCTTTGAAGAGGTCGTTTCTCTTGAGTAAACCAACAAGTTTCGAAGATTTCAACCTTCATTTTCGACTGTTTCAAACAATCGAAGGTGGAAACAAGCCTTTGAAGAGGTCGTTTCTCTCGAGTAAACCAACAAGTTTCGAAGATTTCAACCTTCATTTTCGACTGTTTCAAACAATCGAAGGTGAAAACAAGCCTTTGAAGAGGTCGTTTCTCTCGAGTAAACCAACAAGTTTCGAAGATTTCAACCTTCATTTTCGACTTTTTCAAACAATCGAAGGTGAAAACAAGCCTTTGAAGAGGTCGTTTCTCTCGAGTAAACCAACAAGTTTCGAAGATTTCAACCTTCATTTTCGACTGTTTCAAACAATCGAAGGTGAAAACAAGCCTTTGAAGAGGTCGTTTCTCTCGAGTAAACCAACAAGTTTCGAAGATTTCAACCTTCATTTTCGACTTTTTCAAACAATCGAAGGTGGAAACAAGCCTTTGAAGAGGTCGTTTCTCTCGAGTAAACCAACAAGTTTCGAAGATTTCAACCTTCATTTTCGACTTTTTCAAACAATCGAAGGTGGAAACAAGCCTTTGAAGAGGTCGTTTCTCTCGAGTAAACCAACAAGTTTCGAAGATTTCAACCTTCATTTTCGACTGTTTCAAACAATCGAAGGTGAAAACAAGCCTTTGAAGAGGTCGTTTCTCTCGAGTAAACCAACAAGTTTCGAAGATTTCAACGTTCATTTTCGACTTTTTCAAAGAATCAAAGGTGAAAACAAGCCTTAGAAGAGGTCGTTTCTCTCGAGTAAACCAACAAGTTTCGTAGATTTCAACCTTCATTTTCGACTGTTTCAAACAATCGAAGGTGAAAACAAGCCTTTGAAGAGGTCGTTTCTCTCGAGTAAACCAACAAGTTTCGAAGATTTCAACGTTCATTTTCGACTTTTTCAAACAATCAAAGGTGAAAACAAGCCTTTGAAGAGGTCGTTTCTCTCGAGTAAACCAACAAGTTTCGAAGATTTCAACCTTCATTTTCGACTGTTTCAAACAATCGAAGGTGAAAACAAGCCTTTGAAGAGGTCGTTTCTCTCGATTAAACCAACAAGTTTCGAAGATTTCAACCTTCATTTTCGACTGTTTCAAACAATCGAAGGTGAAAACAAGCCTTTGAAGAGGTCGTTTCTCTCGATTAAACCAACAAGTTTCGAAGATTTCAACCTTCATTTTCGACTGTTTCAAACAATCGAAGGTGAAAACAAGCCTTTGAAGAGGTCGTTTCTCTCGAGTAAACCAAGTTTCGAAGATTTCAACGTTCATTTTCGACTTTTTCAAACAATCGAAGGTGAAAACAAGCCTTTGAAGTTGTCGTTTCTCTCGAGTAAACCAATAAGTTTCGAAGAGTTCTACGTCTCGACTTTTTGTTCGTTTTCTTGAATTCCGGAATCGTCGAGGGTTGCTGGCCAATTTTATTAACGAGAGTATCTCAAGTTCGACAAACTGTTTTGTTTGTGGAGATTTTCGAGTTTTGCTAACGAAATGTTGGTTGCACACCAGAAAACATGAAATTCACTATTTAATAAATTTTTTGACCCAATGCAAATTGCTGAGTTTTTACTACTTGAAAGGGTCATGAAATCGTATTCACCTCTTATTTGATTTCTCCCAATATTTTTTATGCGCTCAATTTATAACAGATTCATTTTATGAAAAATTAACGTTTTGAGGTCATTTACCGCCAATTTGTTGAACACATTTGTTAGAATTGGACAATAAATAAATTGTACAAATAAGGTACTAGACGATTTCCCGTTACGATGTCTCAAAATGTTGTAAACAAGTTATGTGCGGCGTTTCAGACTGCTCAGTCGGCGATTGAGAGCCCAGTTCGTATTTCGATGATCAATTTCCCGAATGAGGAGCTCGATTTTAAACCTTTTATGTTCTTCAGTGTCATTCTGTTGCTGGCTGTTCCTCACCTCTTTGCGTGAGATTCTTCCAATTAAATTCTTTCATCTTGTTTCTGTTGGTATATGGTGTACTGATCATGTTACCTATTATTCACTGTAGATGATGGCAGTTCTAACAGCTACCCTATGTTTTCAGACTAACACAAGCTTGTCAAATAACTCTGCTAAAGAAACTGCGTTTATGCAATCTCTTCAGGTAAAGACTCTTCCTGCTTCAATTTATACTCTAAAATAATTGAAACTGCGCTAACTTGTACCTGTAGAATAATTTTTGGGTAGGTAATGTAGATATTTGGAGATTACTAAAAACTGGTGGTTGGTTTCGTTTAAGCAATCTTATAAGAACATTCATCTGTCAGATTCCTTGTGTAAAACGGAATATCGGATACGAGACAGGCTTTCGACATTTGTTTTTGGCATCCAGGTAGCATATCTACCTAATGAATTACGTTGTAACCATAACCTTTCTAGTATCAGCTCTTCAAAGACTGCATTTGACTCTAATCTCACATAGATGTAATTGAAACATCCCTTTATTGATTGTTGATATGTAGATTTAAGGAGGTCGCTGTTCGTTTCTCGTTCCGGGTTAGTCTAATCTCTTACGAACCGGCGCTCAAAGTTTCAAAATTGTACCTAAATTTGAATTTTATTGGTGCATCTACCTAGCGAATTGAAAAACTAAAAGATAGCCTCTGGAATCGTCAAAATCGAACATTAATTGCCAGAGAAAAAAGGAAACCCTGTTTATTTGCTGTTAATTATTACTGTTTATGTTTATGTGCCAGGGGGTGTAAATATGTGCCACTTGTGTTTTGTGACCACAAATGGCCTCTAGCGGACGAAAGGGGAAGTTTCATGTTCAGTAAAAATTCACAGGGGTCGTGGGGGGTTGTAGAATACAAAATCAAAGTAGAAGGACCTCGTGTCTCTTCATGCCTCGTTATCAGAAATCCTATCAGACAAATATGGTCACATTTCAGATCACTGGAAACCAACTTTTCGATGAGGATTTCTGACAACGGGGATGAAGAGACACGAGGTCCTTCTACTTCGATTTTGTATTCTACAACCCCCCACGACACCTGTGAATTTTTACTGAACATGAAACTTCCCCTTTCGGCCGCTAGAGGCCATTTGTGGTCTCAAAACACAAGTGGCACATATTTACACCCCCTGGCACATAGTTGACCCGTTTTACGGTAAATATCAAAAATTGTTGAAATTTTCAAATTTTGGTACAACTTTGAAACTGTGCGCCAGTTCGTAAGAGGTTAGACTATCCTGGAACGAGGAAGGAACGGCGACCGACTGAGACCCCCTCAACATCAGTATTTTTTTTTTTTTTCAATTGATAATACATTTTTTGTTTAATTGCAGACGGCGGTGCTGCAGATTCAGGGTGCTAGCGCTGATGGAATGGTTCTGAGAGGTATTCAGAATCCTGGCGGCTCAGTGGTTGTGAATGCAGCTGGAACAGCGACTAGCAATATTCGACGAGCTCCAGTCGTCATGGCACCTGCGTCTCAACAGAACGGAGTCCGGCTGGTGGCAGATCTGAATGGAACTCTTCAGCAGGCCAGTTCTTCTTTGACGGAGCACAATAGACTGATCGTGTCCAGCTTAGCGCCAGCGGTCCTCGAGCAGAATCGTGTTCAAATAGTGACCGGTGTTCCAACCTCCAGTGCTCTGTCTCTGGAACAGCAGCAAAATCGACTGATTGTTTCACATGGTACGCCAAACGCCATGTTGACTCAACAAGGAAGAGTACTGGTGTCGGCGGGATCACTCGAACAACACCAAAACCGTGTACAAATCGTTACGAGCAACAGTAGTGCAGTCTCTAGTTTCACCGAACAAAATCGAGTCATAGTTTCCAACGTACCCAACCACTTATCGTTGGACCAACAGAACCGTCTCCAGTTCATGTCCACCGGTCTGCAAAACTCTCTGATGGGCGAACAAAACAGAGTTATAGTGTCCGGAGTCCAGGGTAACATGTCCCTTTCTGAACAGAACAGGGTACAAATCGTCGCTGGGACCCAAAGCTCGGGGATGGCCGTGGAACAAAACCGGGTCATCATGTCGGGCGTTCAAAGTTCCTTAACCGAGCAGCAGAATAGACTTCAAATAGTGTCCGGTGTCCCAAACTCTGCCAACACGTTGTCACTGTCAGAACAGAACCGAGTACACATAGTTTCGAATATGCCCAATTCGAACATTCTATCAGAAAAGCAAAACCTAGTCCATATAGTAAATTCAAATATTTCTCTTTCAGAAGAGCAAAATAGGGTACAGATCGTGACGTCTGTGGGGAGTCAAATGCCTGAACAGAGTCGATTGCACTTTGTCAACAGTATTCCTACGTCCAATTCTATATCAATGTCTGAACAAAACCGTGTTCAGTTGGTTACAAATGTTCCTGTTTCTAATTCGTTTACGCTAAGTGATAACGTTCAGCTGGTAACGAGTTTGCCTAATTCGGTTGCTGAACAGAATAGAATTCACTTTTCTTCAATGTCTCATTCCAACTCGTTAAATGTTCCTAACCACCAGAACCAACAGGTTCATATGGTCACATCTATGCCCAACATCACAGATAGCAAAGTGCAAGTTGTGACGTCACTACCATCTCACACGCCCGTGTTCTCGACGGCCGAACAACCTCAGCAATCGAACAAAGTTCACTTCGCGTTTAAGAATCACACGACCGCACCTCTGGAGCAGAAACGAAGTATTATCACGAACTATCATAACGATCACTCCAACATCCAACATTCGAACGTCCAAGTGGTGTCGGCGTTGGTGAATAGTGACAAAGACAAGTTCATATCTCAGCACCATCAGCAACCGCAGCAGCAATTCGTGAAACCGGAGCTGAGAGTGATTTCTGGGTGTATTTCGGGAAAGGAGAAGGAACTGCGGATAGAGGAGCGGGACGATGGGTCCAAAGTTATGGCGGCTGCTGCTTTGGACCAGAATATCGCTCTCTGCAGCGGAGGAGTTGGATCCCTGAGCGACGGAGCTCAATCGAGAGTCCAGTACGTCACGAGTTCTCAAGACCAGGATTCCAGAGTGCACGTCGTGGGTGCCAACAATCACCACACTTCAGTCATCTCCCAAGGCAACCAGGTGATTATTTCTCCCTAATCTCATGGTGTTATTCTAATATTGAACTTCTTTTTGCTATCTGATGAATTGATGGTTTCGACATTCAGTCGACACATTTAAGAAATTGTAATTCCGAATGTTATTCATTTCACGAGTATTGGACTTGTAGAAAGCCCTCGATTTAACGTGAAAACTGGTGCTACCCAAATGACTCGTTGAGCAATAGCTGTACAAGGTGTTTCACGGAAAGGTTACACCTCCCATCATTACAGATTCGGATTCTACGTCAAATTTCATGAAAAATTCATACCCGAACCAATTTTTTTTTCTATTGCGCGCAACCTGGCTTTTTGAATTCATAGTCCTCACTTAGTTGAAAGGAAATACTCAAGTCAATGCTTGAGGAGGCGGCGGCCACTTGGGCTATTCATAATCAGCGAATAAAGAAATGCTCAAGGAAGCTTGAGCGTTTCCTTGAACCCGTATTCATAAACAGTTGCATAAAAGTTGCGCAACCCTAAAGCTTGGTTCACATAGGTGCGTAATGTCCGTAATCCGTAGTGCGTAATTGGATGCTATTGGCTGGAGCCGATTGAGGGGCCGGGAGCATCTTTGCGAACGAAGACTTTTGGAGCGGAGTGTATCGTTTTGTAAAATTAGATATTTTAAGCATTACGGATGAACTTCGATCAATTTCGGCAAACTTCGTGAAAGCTCTCGTCGCCTGTTCATCGTTCAGCTGTTCGTCGTTGACTCGGTCTCGTTTTTGGTTATTGACCAAACAATCCGATTGCCGATTCCGGGTTGTTATTTGGTTTTCATTTTCGTTTTTGCATTGTGCTTTGCTGGATATGAATTTAAGTGATTTCGTCCGATCAAATTATGTCAATAAATCCTCTGAAATCAAATCATTCTCCAATAACCGCATGAAAGAAGTCTGCGTATTATATGGAAATATGATTGATTCAACTTCCGAAAACCTGGGTTAAGACATTTTTGAGAGAATTTGGTCGTTTTGAATATTGCGATTCTTCACAACAATTCAATAACATTATTTTTTTAAATCAAAGGTACTTACCTCGTTTGCATTAGCTAACTAATTTATTAGCTAGTTAATTTTTCAACTAATAGCTAAATTAGCTTATAGCTTTTTTTTAATAGCTAAAAGATGAATTTAGCTATTAGCAGTCGGGGAACAGCTAAATCACCGCAGCTAAATCTGTTAGCTATAAGTTTTCGACTAATAGCTAATTTAGCTAGAAATTTTAGATGTTCCTCGACAGCTAATAGCTAAATATTTAGCTGTTAGCTATAGCTAATTTTTGCCCAACACTAGGTATACCATTCACCGGCCTACAAGTAGGCAAATTACCAAGAAGACGATGAAAATCATTTATTTCGAAGTTAATAATTAATAAGAAATCATTCGATCGATGAACAGGGCGAAACAGCAAAACAGCTGAACGTGGGAAAAAAGGCGAGCGGGAAAACAATTCTGCGCAGAACCTACTACGCGCTTCTGCGTAATCGCGTAATCATTTGGCCATGTGACCGCTCTATTACGCATTACGGACTTTACGGATTACGGACCAACCCCACGACTCTTTTTGCGCATTACGGATTAAGGACATTACGCACCTATGTGAACCCAGCTTAAGTGTGGCATATGTTTTTTCTTCATTTTTTTTGACGCTGAATCACATGGTGTCATCCGTTTTGAGGAAGACCGAACTTTCAAGAGGAAAAATTAATGTTTCTTTCATAAAATCATCAGTTTTGTGGTCGAAATCATGTTTATTTTTTATTTTCTCTCCTCCTTTTGAACCACGGGCTTGGAACCGTCTACGGTGGAGTTCACAATGAGAACGCAATTCTTCTGAGGGGAAAACTGACAGCACGATCATGCTTGAACTAAATAAAATTGCCTAGTAACTCATAAAGAATAAAAAGGAGCGATTTTCCCCTAAAAACAACCGAATTTTCTTCTTTCTTTAGAAAAATTCCAGTCAAATTGAAAAGCGGATGACACCCTGTGATTCAGCGTCATAAAATGATGAAATAACATGTGCCTCAGTGCTTCTGTGCTTAGTGCTTAAGGTTCTCCAAAACCTAACTTTTGCGCAACTTAAAGCGTTCAAAAAGCCAGGTTGCGCGCAATAAAAAAAAAAATTGGTTCGCGTATGAAATTCTGACGTAGAATCCGAATCTGTAATAAAAAAGGGGGGTTCCATTTTAAAAAATGAAGTTAGTGTCAATGGGGAATTTGCCTCAATTTTAGATTCTGGAATTTCAAGGCAAATCCTATTATAGGGCCCTAGAATAACGTTTAACACTAGGAATAACCAACGGAAAAAAATTACCGTAGGAGAAAATGACTAAACAAGTGAACCTCTGTTACAAAACACCGCGAAAATCGAGGAGTATTGTTGACGTCATACGAAAAAAAAAAAAAAAAAAACGACGCGAAAGCAACGACAACAGACAGAGTTCTAGCACGCCACACAGAACGATCCAGTGAAATAGCTACTCGAATAATGTGATTCAAATCTTGAAACTAAATAAGAGAAGATGAAGAATAATAATGCTTGATAAACTAGTAGATAGATTCGTATTGTAAAAAAGTGAGTAATACTGTTTCTTTTGGTCAATTTGGTGTCTGGGTTCTTCCTGCCAGTTCGTGGCGCACTCTTGTGCGCACTACTCGGAAGGTAAAAGTTCGTGTATGTTCCGCTTCTGTGGTAAGCGCCACAGAACCTCCTTTGAAGTAAGATTGGTAGAATATCCGTCACGTTTCAAACATGGCTGCCTCTTACACATTGCCACCACATTTAAAATTTCCATCTTCCTTAAATTCTCTAAATTTTTTGGATGCGTTTTCGAGCAGCTCACTATGGTTTTATTCCATAAAAATAAACCCTCATTCGAAAAAAAAAAAAAAAATGTGAGTCAAATTCCCCATTGTAGTATTTTAGTAAATCATGAAGAATAGCGTTGGTCCCAATTTTGTACGCTGTATTTTGGGGAAATGAAGGGGGGTATAACCTTTTCGTGAAACACCCTGTATATTCTAGCAAACATTAATCAATTTTTTTTCCCTAAAGGGGCCTGTAAGTTGTTTTTGTTGGAAAAAAACGAAGGCATTTTTTGATCCATTTATAGTTTTTCTGCGTCAAATTAAAGGTTTTCCGAAACAAAATAAAGTTTTTCCATTTCAAAATAAAGGTCTTCCATTTCAAAATAAAGGTCGTTTAGATACGTTCACTGTAGATGGTCCCCTATGAATTGGTAGGATTCATATGAAATGGTACCTATGAATTGGAGGATGGTACCCTACGAATGGGAAGATGGCCCTATTATTGGAGACCTCTTCCTAATTCACAGGGGACCACCTTTCCATTCGTAGGGTACCATACTCCCAATTCATAGGGACCATCCTCCAAATTCATAGGGGATCAGCCATGTTAATAGGGGACCATCTACTGTGAACCTATCTTTTAACGGTCTTTATTTTGAAATGGAAAACCTTTATTCTTTTTCGGAAAACCTTTAATTTGACGCGGAAAAGCTATAGAAACTAGAACTATCCTGACTCGATTGTGATAACAAAAACGTTTGCCAAGTGGGTGTGGCACATAGCTTCCTCGCATCGATAACCTGATTCTATGGATGATCCGATGCATAGTAGCTAATTTCAAAACTTCAATCTCCAAGTACCTGCACTACCTTCATAGGGGACCATCTACTCGTAATGTATGGGTTTACGTTCCTCCATCAGAATCCGAGGGGGAGGGGGTGGCGGAGCAGTACTTACCGCCGCCTCCCTTCGCCACCTTCAGAAGATTCTCTTGCAGGAACGCTACAATCGATGAAAAAACTCACGTTTTTTCGCATTCAAACTCCATTTCCCCTCTCTAATGTCATAGTAAATCTAATAGATGGGTTACCGTTGGGAAGCTGAAGAAATGGAGCATGTTTTGAGGGTCTCAGTAGAATACCGTGTGTTAGCAGGAAAAAATCTCAAAAATGTTTGATAAAACAGAAATGGGGAATTTGCCTCAATTTTAGATTCTGGAATTTCAAGTCAAATGCTATAATAGGGCCCTAGAATAACGTTTAACACTAGGAATAACCAAGGGGAAAAAATTACCGTAGGAGAAAATGCCTAAACAAGTGAAGCTTCTGTTACAAAACACCGCGAAAATCAAGGAATGTTGTTGACGTCATACAATAAAAAAAAACGACGCGAAAACAACTCCGACAACAGACAGAGTTCTAGCACCACCACACAACGATCCAGTGAAATGGCTACTCAAATAATGTGATTCAAATCTTGAAACTAAATAAGAGAAGACGAAGACTAATCAATCAATCAATCAATCAATGTTTTTATTTGCCAGGACACAGTGTGCAAAAGCAATTGTCAAAATAATAATAATAATAACAAAATAGTAATAACAACACTATGATTAGATAGGAAGAAGGAGAGAGCTATTCATACGTATTTACCCCCTCCTGCCAAGGAGACCCGATAGTGAACAACCTGTGTAGCAGGGAACACCGCAGCACGCGATGCGGGGCCGGGGGAAACCCCAGCCCCGCCCGGACCCGCCCACCATGGTGGCATCCCGAGTCCAAAACCAGCGAGGAATCACTGCGCAAGAGTGGGTCCCCCGGCAAGGACAGCAGAAAAAACCCACCAGGAAGGCCACCCCCGGGCGGGACAGGCACCACCCCAGCCCCCACACACACAACCACAGTATCCCCGCATTCAATAAATTAATTCCAATAGATAAAAGCTACATACTACAAATAAAATGAAGACAACAAAGTTAAGATTATATCACAGTGTAACAGAGATTTGAATTTATCACAGATATTGGTTGACTAGTTGAAAATAGATACGAGTATTTATAAAAGTCATGAATAACACGCGCGAGTACTCGGGTAACAAAATTTCCTCGGCTGTTTTTATACAAAATGGTTGCTAATAAAACATGAATCAGGTACATATAACACGTCAAATTCCTTGGCAGGCAGAATCAAAAAGATGAACAATAAAATTCGAATTCACAGTGAAAGGCTCAAGTCATCAAAACATGGATTTAAGGTTGTATCACAGAGAGAAATTATGTTTACTAATGCTAACCAAATATTCGTCGAGAGAGTATGGTGCAAGATTCGATAGGAATGCAGACATTATAGTTTTAAACTTCCTCTGGGGTAGGTTACGAACATGTGAAGGGACAGCATTGAACATTTTCACCCCCCACCAGAGAGAACTATTCCTAGCCGTAGTGAGTCTGCAGGCAGGAACAACCAGATTTTCAGCATATCTTGTGTTGTATTGATGCGACGTCTTCAGGTATTTATCTGGATGTTCATGTACTTCCATAAGGCATTCAAGGATGTAAGCAGCAGGAATCGTCATGATTTTGTTCTTCCTGAATGACTGCCTACAATCCGCCTGGTAGTTTAGGCCTTCTATTGCTCTCACTGCTCTCCGTTGACAGGCAAAGATCAGTTTCGAGGCAGGAGAGTGGCCCCAACAGATGATGGCATAGACCGCTTTACTATGAAACACAGCGTGGTAGGCAACCAATACCGCTGACGAATTAAGACGCTCAGTTAGCCGTCGAAGCAAAAAGGTGATGCTGTTCAGACACCTACCCATCCTGGTGCATTGCTCCTTCCAGTTCAGTGTAGGGTCTATAAACAATCCGAGGACTTTAATCTTTTCTATTCCTCTATTTAACATACTGAGGTCACGCAAACCAAAATAGAGACTTTGGGTTTTAGACTCATTCACTGAAAGCTTGTTCTTACAGAACCATCTGCAAACCTCCTCAATACCAGCTTTGTTTGAGGACGTTAAGCGTGCAGCATTATTATTTTGGGTAAGTATCGAGGTGTCATCAGCAAATAGAATGGTCGTTGAGTCCGTGGATTGAGGGAGGTCATTTATAAATATTATAAATAGAACGGGGCCAAGGACTGAGCCCTGAGGTACACCATATCTCACTGGGGCAATGTTTGAGTAAGAATCATTATGGTGAACCTTCTGTACTCTACAGGACAGATATGAAGCCATCAAACTCAAAGCAGAAGAGGAGAAGTTGTAGCGGTTCAACTTGGCGATTAGCAGATCATGAGGAACACAGTCGAAGGCTTTAGCCACATCAATAAACGCTGCTGAGACGTAATCACCTTTCAGGAATGACCCGAGAACGAACTCCGAAAGCCTCAAGAGAGCCTTTTTTGTAGACCGCGAGTTCCGGAAGCCAAACTGTTCGTTGCAGAACAAACCGTTGTCCTCGAAATACCTGACTATCTGGACCTTCAAAACCCTTTCAAACACCTTAGAGAACACTGGTAACTTAGAAATAGGTCTGTGGTTTGATATCTGAGAGCGGTCTCCGGATTTGTACAGCGGGATAATCTCGGCTAATTTCAAAACATTGGGAAATACCCCACATCCAATGGATTCATTGATCAGATGAGTTAGAGGGTATATGATAGCAAGGGCTGCGTGTTTGATCATTTTTGATGACAGACCATAAGCGTCAAAGCCCAAGGTATTTCTCAAAGAAGAGATCAGATCCATCACTTCATGAGGTTGTAGACCGGAAAAACTGAAAGGCATAGCAGTCTGTAAGTCAATTTTGAAAGAAAGAGGATCAGCATCACTCTTGGATAGATTCTCTACCAGTAAGCCTGCAACGTTTGAAAAATACTCATTGAACTCCTCTGCAGAGATAGTGGTTGAAGCTGAACGGTCAGGCCCTTTTCGATTATCATTTATTAAGTTCCACATTTTTTTTGTCGGGTTAGCGGATGAAAAGATCTCTTTTTCATTGCTTCGAGATTTCGCATCCTTTATTGCAGTCTTGTATAGATTTCGGGAGTTCAAGAAAATTCTTTTTAGAGTTTCGCAACCATCTGAAGATAAGTAGGCACGTTTTTTTGAGTCAACAAGAGTCAACAAGATCCTAATAATGCTTGATAAACTAGTAGGTAGAATCGTATTGTAAAAAAGTGAGTAATATTGTTTCTTTTGGTCACTTTTGTGTCTGGGTTCTTCCTGCCAGTTCGCGGCTCACTCTTGTGCGCACTACTTGTAAGCTAAAAGTTCGTGTATGTTCCGCTTCTGTGGTAAGCGCCACAGAACCTCCTTTGAAGTCAGATTGGTAGAATATCCGTTACGTTTCAAACATGGCTGCCTCTTACACATTGCCACCACATTTAAAATTTCCATCTTCCTTGAATTCTCTAAATTTTTTGGATGCGTTTTGAGCAGCTCACTATGGTTTTATTCCATAAAAATAAACCCTCATTCGAAAAAAAATGTGAGGCAAATTCCCCATTGACAAATTTTCAAATCAAGGTGAAAATACTATCCTTGTGTATAATTTTTATCGAATGTTCAAGGACTCCTAATTTGGGAAATTTTACGCTCTTTCCAAAGGTGGGATCGAATTTTGAATATGCGCGGGAAATAAGGAAATTATGACAATTTTAGTGCCGCGATTTCAAAATCACGAAAAAATACTCCCAAGTGGAAAAAGTGGCATTTTTATCGGGTTAAAATAAGTGCTAAAAGTTCATCCGACTTTGAACACCTTGTATAGAAAAAATGAAAAACAACTCAAATTTTGTTATTTTTGATCTTTCTTTTTTTTTAATTTTTCTAGGCCTATTTTTTGAGTTCTCTTTTCACTTGAATCCAATATTAGTGCTAACCATCCAGTCAAAATTTCAGCTCAATCAATCTCTCACGATCTTTTCAAAAAAGAGACATTAAGTAAGAAAGGCTTGCTTGAGTACTCTTAAAAACCAACAACACTGTTTCCACATCGTAACGTTCTTTAGAGATTTATTCTAACGTCAATTTTTAGGTGAGAACGAGTGTTGTGTATTCTCACGAAGTGTCTCCCAAAATGGCCAAAAGCCCTGGAAGTGGAAGTAGTAGCTTTACATCTCCAATCAATTCTCCGCCGCCAGGGGCAGCACCGCCGCCATCTCCTGCTGCCCCTACCACCTTCAACAACAGACCAAATCTCACTGTGGTGACCGGTCCCCCTAGACCTATCGAACAGAAGCAAGATCTTAACTCCTTGGTGAGTGTTGGAAAGTTTTATAGGATTAGTCTAATTGGTTTAGCTTTTGATGATTTATTGAAAAATTAATGAATATTATTCATTAATATTAATTAATTACGTATTAGTACTAATACGTAATACTAATTATTATTATAATTACGTATTACTAATACGTAATTATAAATTAATTACGTATTAGTGGGGATTTGATTTATCGGTAATTGAGTTCATTTTTTTCTATTTGCGTAGGTTGCGGTGAGCACGACTTCGAAAACGGCTCAGACAAGCACAGCACAAACGAACACACCTAGACGGACCTACGACAACCCTTTTCTGGATTCAATCGCTCAAGCCCACCCATCCCTAGTAATCAACAAGAGTTCTCCTCCCCAGGCGAGCAAAATCATCAAAGCGAAAAAACCTGTGAAGAAAGCTGCTTTGGTGAAACCCATGATGGCTGAAGACAGGACTAAGGTCGTCGATAAGGACGATCCGCCAAACCTGGTTCCCATCAACAATAACGACATTGGAGCACCACCTCCGCCGCCTCCTTCTCAGGTTGTTTCGAGGGTGCAAACTATCCAGTTGACTCCCCAGAAGCAGCAGGTGAGTTGTTGTCTGATCTGATTCTCCTTGTGTCTACTGTTATGACTAGAGCTCGGAAAATATGCACGAAAATTTCCCGAAAATATGCACCGGAAACTGGAAAAATATGCAAAATATGCATTTGCCCTTAAAACTGCATACGACTTTGGAATTTCAGTATTTTAAGAAAGGATGTTCCATATTATTACATTTTTTTTGCCCTTTTTTCTCCTAGAAAAAAGTTATGAAGCATCAGGTAAAGTAAACAAGCAATTCAAAAAATCAGTTATACATTTTTTATTTACTTTTATACATTTATACGAACTAGGTATAAAATGTAAAGATGAACTACTTATTATATTGGACAACAATTACACGCTCCAAATTATCAGGTGTAATACAGTGTCTCCTGTCACTTAAAATTTCTTTCAATGCAGAAAACGATCTCTCTACATCGCAAGATACAATAGGCAAAAATTTAAAAGTGGAAGTACTTTTGGAGAGTAGGGAGAGTCCCATGAGCTGTCTTCTCCTTTGAGAATTTTCGCGATTTGAACCACTGAAGACCACCCTGGATTTTTCGATAGGACCCCCTCCATTTTATCCTGGACGGCTTCTCCAGTTGTTCCAGACACATGTGCGCAGTGCAGCCGGGCTATCAGACAGCTTCGATATTGGAGTGGGTGTTCATCTAGGCAGCGGCATGAGCCCTTTGATTTTTAACATCGTGACGGATTTTCTTACCGCAAAAATACAGAAGCATACTCCTTGGAACCTGTTATATGCCGACGATGTAGTACTAATATCCGATAGCTTTCAAGATGTACAAAATAACCTGGAGCAATGGAGGGAGTCACTTGAGTCAAGTGGTTTGCGCATCAGTAGAACTAAGACTTCAACTTTGATCCGGGAAACTCGGCACACGCGGACGTCATGCTGGATGGCACAGCACTACCCAGAGTAAACGCTTTCAAGTACTTGGGCTCCGTTATCTCGGCGGATGGATCCATTGAGGCGGATATAACTCATCGGACAACCTGTGGGTGGAGTAAATGGCGTGCTCTTACAGGAGTACTGTGCGATGCCAAAATGCCGATTAAAACAAAAGGCAAAGTCTATAAAACGGCTGTTAGACCCGCTTTACTCTATGGCAGTGAAGTATGGGCTGCGAAGAAAATCCATGCACAGAAGCTTCACATGACCGAAATGCGGATGCTGCGTTGGGCGGGCGGAGTTACGCTGAAAGACAGAGTGCGCAATGAACACATGAGAGGTACCTTTAAAGTTGCACCAATTGCAGACAAAATCATAGAGTCCAGGCTGAGATGGTACGGTCATTTACAACGAAGACCAGACGACCATGTCGTGAAAAAGTGCCTTTCCATAGCAGAAAAGAAGAGAGGGAGAGGAAGGCCGCCAACTACGTGGATGACGAATGTCCGCAAGGATATGAAGCGGTTGGGGCTTTCGGATGACGACGCATACCAGCAGAATACGTGGCGCCTCAGGACCAGGAAAGCCGACCCCGCGTAACGGGAATAGGCGAGGCCAAAGAAGAAGGCTTCTCCAGTTGTTCCATGCCAGTGGGAGCTTTTTTCGAGCAGGTCGGAAACAGCACCTACGGCAGAGCAGAGATCCATCCCCCTAGTCTCCAGGTGGTTTATCAAATGGGTATGGTACTAAAGTTGGCATTTATAAAGGCCAAACGATGGGCGATCTACCTGTCCTCCAGAGCGTCTATGGTTTTTCGAATAGCCAGTGCAAAAGATGGGTCGAAACCGCAAATCCAGAATACGCAAAAAACTGTTAAAATATGCTGCAAAATATGCAAAAATCCCCAAAACGACAAAAAAATGCAAAAATCCCCAAAATGACCGAAATATGCAAAAATATGCAATTTCAATTTAAACCACCGCATTAGGGATGGGTATCGATACTCGATATTTCAGAATATCGATACTTTTGTTCCGATACTCGATATTTTAGTATCGATACTGCACTATCCGATATTTTTGGATATCGATACTTTGATCCGATATTTCTAAACATCGAATATCGATACAGTTCTCGCGGAAAATTCAACATAATGGCTGAAAAATGAAGAAGGTTGAGAGGCTTTTGGGACATTACTCTTTGGTTGCATAAATAACGTTAATATCATGGAGAAAATCACTCTGATTGGACTCTTGATTGTGGAAAATGAATAAATATTGTTGAAAAAGTTATTTTTCTTGGGAATATTAGATAATACTGATAGTTTGTGACAATAAAGTATCGATACTCGATATTTCAAAATATCGATACTCATGCCCAACGATACTTGGAATATCGATACTCGGATACGATACAGTATCGATACAAAATATCGATACTTTTTTTAGCGATACCCATCCCTACACCGCATACCCTTCAGAAACCTTCAAAACGTTCAAATACAAAGATATACCGCATAATAAAAGATATGCAAATTCCGAGCTCTAGTTATGACTGAGAATTTTGATGTAATTCGTGGTTGGAACAGTAGGGCATAATTGTGATGTAATTCCATCCAGGTATTGGAGGTGCATTTCATTACAACGAGGTTTTTGTTTTTCAGCAACTGAAAGCCATTCAAGCTCAGGTCGACGCGTTAACTGCTAACAAATTTCGTTCACCTGCTGAACAAGCGACGCTCCAGAGGCTAGTTAGTGAGCAGCGGAAAATTTTACTTGGTGGAAAAGTGGTGCCTACTGTTCCTGGTCAGCATGCACATGGTGTTGCCTTTGTAAGTATTTAACGAGGGATGAATTGATGCTCATATATCAACCAGTTGTGTATTATTTTATATTCACGGTACTAAATTAATGTTGAATAGGTGAGCTCAAATGCAGGAGTGCCTAGCAGTACTGCGCCGCCTCAAGTGAGACACACGAATCATTCGACGAGTCAAGCCCCACCGCAAATGCAGAGCCGGGGTGTCGTGACGTCTTCTGTTGAACAGCAAGTCCAAACGCCTATCAGCATGGCACCTACAGTTCCTCAACATACGCAGCAGCAGCAACCGACAACTATAATCTCGATGAAACAACAGCAGCAACACCCCCATACAGCCACTGTGCAGCATGTTCACCAACCTCCAAGCCATTCTACTCCTCTGCCAACTCCACCACCTCCGCCACAACCTCAAACAACGCATGCGCACAAGGCTACTTCCCCTATTCCAACCCAGGTAAGCATACTGAGCGATATAATTTGTTGCTTGATCATTTCAGTAGTGGTACCTGAAAACTCGTGTTCTATGATGACGTCTGTGGTTAATCAATGAAAAATCCGTTTCCATTTTAATAGCACCAGGTGTCGACGCAAACACCTCAACTCCCTCCTCCACCGCCGCCACCAATCTTCACCAGGGCAAAAAGAGCGCAGCTGTAAGTATATTTGTTTGAATTACTTCGTAGTATTTCATTTTTTACAGAATCGTCATTATTTTGGGCGCAGAACACCTTTTGATGACATCCCCATTTCATTTTACAGGATCGAGCAGCAGTTCCAGGCAGACAGGCAAGGGGCTTTGGCTCCTGACACCCACACGCCGTTCACCTGCAAGGCTGACGCTGTAAAGAGATTAATTCGTTACCACACTCTCAACGAACCCGTTTTGAGCGAAAAAGATCTGAGTAAAGCAGACGAGATATTCGAGCAAACGGCTCGCACTCTTCTTGACCGCAAGGCACACATGTACAACAAGTTTGCCTTTCTTCTTCTCAAAGAGTCAACGGTACGTTTCATGCAATTTTGGTTAGTTTTATAAATATAGAAACTGGTGCCTGCTAAGATACATCTTACCGTAAGTTTTGTCGAATAGGACAAGTCAGACAAGATGTAGAATGAAATCGAAGGTTGGGTCGAAGAAACAGGTTTAAATGAAGGCGCTAAGCTGCCAGAAATGCTTCTCCTCCACCCCTAGAAAAATCAAGAGAAATGCATCTCTTGAGCTCTAGGAAAGCAGCCCTCACTAATGTTTGAACGGACTTGAATTTCTCGGTAATGGACATCCATTTGTGGGTGCTCCATGCCTGCTTAGCTATCGAACCAACTCAGGATTACCTTGCCCTCACCCCCGTCTGAAGGTCCTAAACTGCCAGAAATGCTTCTCCTCCACCCCAACTGCTGCTTAAGCCAAAATTCTCATCAGACACGAAGCCAAACCATCCCTTGAGCTCTAGGAAAGCAGCCCTCACTAATGTTTGAATGGACTTTAATTTCTCGGTAATGGATATCCATTTGGGGGTGCTCCATGCCTGCTTAGCTATCGAACCAACTCAGGATTATCTTGCCCTCACCCCCGTCTGAAGGTCCTAAACTGCCAGAAATGCTTCTCCTCCACCCCAACTGCTGCTTAAGCCAAAATTCAGTCCACACACGGAAGGCTCAAGCCTCCCCATCACATGATCTCAATGCCTAGTAAGGAAGCTCTAACTAGTGTTTGGATGTACCAGTATTAAGGTTTCACGTTTGTGTGGTCCATCCCCATGCCAGCTGTCACAGCAACTATAACAACTCAGGATCAGTGTTGCCAGAAAATCTTGCTTTCACCCTCGTATGAAGGCCCTAAACTGTCAAAAACTCTTCTCCTCGAGAAGACCTACTACACAGTCGAACCTCTATTACTTCGAAATATTACTTAAGTATTAATGTCCACAGCGGATGGAGAAGACGAGCGAGCTGGTGCTTCTGAACAGACTCACCAAAGACGAGGAGTCGTCGCGGAACGAGCAGCTGGTCCAAGCCGCGCAGGCCGCTCAGCAAGCAGTCGCCGCAGCGCAGAATCCGTCCTCCGCATCAGCCTCCACCTCCACGTCGGACCTTCCTTCCGGCGTCAAACGGGAACGTGACGACCCCGACGCTCTTCCCGGCTCCAGTGACTCCTCTAAGAAGCACTGTCCCGACGACGAGGAGATCAACGCTCAGGTTCAGTCAGCCATCGACAGCATTCTCAACCTCCAACGGAAACCGCCTCCATAGCCGCCCGTCTTTTCGCCTATTTAGCGTAGTCACCGGTCTACAATCACCAAGTACTTTTTATTCCTCTGTCTCTTACGTTTTTACAAGTTCAGATGCAGAATTTCTGGAGAAACCTTCAAAGCTTCGACAGTTCACCTACACTTCAATTTCTACATCCACCTTTAAAATTGACTCCTTTTATCCACAAACAGATTGGCAATATTACGTTTTAATCCACTTTAGGACTGGAAAAGTACATGAATGATTTTAACCCCCCTAGTAAAGAGTGTAACACGATGTTATTTTGCAGACTAAATCTTATTTATTTCATTATTAGGACGCTTAATAACAATTATCGTCTCGTTGCACGTTTGGAAAAAAGGTTTGTTTTTTCTAGTCAAATGAAATCTCGCTAAGTATCTACGAATTCATAATTATTTCGCCATAACAATTTTTTGTGATATCAGTTACCTGTGTATGCGGAGACTAGGATGCTGCCACTTATTTTCTGTGGTTGTTCCTCTCAAATTTGAAGGTCTCCCGTTGACCGAGAATCTCAGTGCGGGCTTTCCAAAAAGGTGCTATAAACGTGGCTATTTACTTCTAATTTTTTGATATTTTATAAAAGGAATCCTGTTTTTCGTTGGTGGGGAATTGAATGATACAACAGTAGGTTTGCTTCAATCTCTGTTAGAATTACTGATATGACTGTGTCTACTACAGATGGTTCCCGTTTTGTGAGGTCATAAGCTGTACATCATCTTTGCTTGGTGAGGACTCAATAGAGTTTCCTAACGTAAAATCTGGATCATGAAATGGCTGATTTTTCCCCTGATTGTTTGTACTTGACACAGTTGATTACTGATGGGGAAAAGATAAATGGATTTGGAGAGAGACTGACATGCAATCACGTAATGACCTGCGATGACGTCACGATCCATGGAGATTTTCGTTGTATCAAGAAGAACATCCATATCGTCCGCGCCGTGGAAGCAGGAAAGGCCAATTCTCCATGGTTTCTTCCCACTTCCTCAGTTGCATCTGTTTTCAACGTAGATGATCTGGGGTTTACAATCTGCAGAAACTTATGAGTCGTCCAGTTCCAAAAGCCTCCATGTCCTCACTACCCAATGGGGTATTTTGGTGGGTCGGAAATTCAGGTTTTTGACCTCAAATTCGGATTCAGCACCCTTGAAAACCTATATACTCCAACTTTTAGCCCAATGATACTATAACATGTGGTAGAAAAATTAATTAAAGAGATCACGCGTTTGAAAAAGGCGGGCCGCTATAAATGCACACACACTAGGCAAGGACTACGCCGCGCGCGTGTGTGAGGAATAGTTTGTAGTATCCAAGGGTTTCTGTGCATGGATACTTTTTTCAAAGACAGTTGGCTAGCTACGTCACGATTGGCTAGCTACGTCACACCATTCAAATCTTCAACTTTCCTTAGCTTCTCTGATTTTTAAAAAACATTTTCTCGACGAACAGACCCGATTACCGTTATTCCTGAGCCTTACTCTTTCGAAAAAAAAAATTTAAAAAATTGACTGAAATACCCCATTGTGAGATATTCGTGAAAAACTGTTATGATATTTCAGAATGGAGTTTTTTAGCCAATTTTTTTTTTAATTTTCTTCATAAAATTACTTTTTGTTTAGAATATATTTTTAAAATCCCTGATCTATACTTTTTTTTAAATCCAGTTGAAAAGTTGGATTTAGTGGGTTTTGGAACAGTATACTTTGGACAAAGTGGGGTTTGAAAACAAATCACACCCTTTCGATAATGCAGCTTTGACACGTTTTATTAAGTACAAATTTGTAAGTAAATAAGAATAAGTACACATTAGGTATTACAAATTTCTTCTTTACAAAAAAATTCAACATTCGATTCGTCACCTGCGATTTAATTAAAATCGATAGTTATCTCGAATCGTTCGAAAATTGGACAAAGTAGCTTTTGGAACTGGACGACTCTCATCTTCTAACCTAAAAGAGCCTTGAAAGAGGGAGATTACATAAGCCTTCTGTACCTGAAACTGTTTTCCAGTGGCAACCCTAAAAATTGAGATGGCGATGGTGGAGTGACGATTCGATATCTCTCCGCCTAAGTAGAAAAGAACCTTGGTTGTCAACCTCGTTGACGTCACTAAAGGCTAGTTGTGACGTCACCAAAAGTATCTAAAGACTGGTTGAGCCAGGACTAGTTTCCTGGCCCTCAAACGTTTTGACCTTGGTTGCTACGCATCACTAATGGCTAGTTGTGACGTCACCGATAGTATCCAAATACTTTACTGAAGAGTTCCTTGCTTCAAAACGCTCCTTGAGTTCAATGTTCCCTCCTTAGTTGGTGAACTGTTATTTCAACTGTTGCCAACTGTTATTTTGCTGCTCTGAAATCTCCCAGCATCCATGACAAGCTTGGAAGCGTGTTTTCTCATTATTCATGGTTTAGATAATAATGCACTTCCATCAAGAAATCCGTCTTCTTCTCCAAAATCAACAAAGTATCTGTGAAATCAGTACAAACATATTCCAAACCCTGATTCCACATTAAAAAGTAATTAAATTTCCCTGGGGTGACGTAAAGGAAAATAAAAAAAGGGAACTACCTTCTCAGGTGGAATTTTTTTCCAACTGCCATTCCTGGAGTCGCAGACGTCATCAGCTGTTCTAAAGGGGCGATTGGAAGTGGTTCTGATGACTTCCCTCATGGCTACTTATTGCTTCGGGGTTCACCACTGGCCCAACTCGAAAAATTATCAGGACCTGCGATCCCTTCAGTGATCTCAAACGGTTCATTAAACCAGCCTTATCCCAGGGTATAGCTTCATCTAGTATGGGGCTTTTGCATAGATTGGAGGGAATTCTCTGAACATGTTTTGTGTTGTCTCACATTTTTAGTTTCCGCTTTTAAATTTGCCCTAATTTCAAGATAAAATGCGATTGTCGTGTTACACCCTTTACAGTCGAAATGTACTGTTCGAAAGAGATAACTGAAATAGCTCTCATATTCTGATTAACATTCCGGATCACAGCAAAGTCATTCTGTAACCATAGAGGGTTAGTGCGACTAGAGAAAGCAGCGTGGACGAGCATCGAGTTGACTTTCGTGATTGTCGTTACTTAGGTTTAGGAACACTCCAAAGGTAACGTTAAATCGATCTAAATCTACCGCACGAGCACAATATCGTCATCAACTGGGACGATGTGGGGAAAATCTGGCATCATACTTTCTACTGAGGAACATCTCGTCCTCCTGACAAAAGCCATCAACACACCCGCCATGTACATTACCATGCAGGCAATCCTGTCACTACATGTTTCAGGTCATACCACCAGTGATGGATGATAGGTATTGAGTTTCAGCAGAGGTACTGCATTTCCAATATCAATAGTAATGAACTCTTTATTCCTTTTATAAGGCAAGAATGCGACCAAGTAAGTCAGGTAGGAGGTAGCTCGTCTCGCATGCAAGCATCGCGGAAGCCCCAGACCCAGACCCGCCCACCATGGTGGTGTCCCGTATCCAAGCGCAAGCCCGCACCTCAAACCGAGGCCCCTGGCATCCAAGCCCACGGTCGTCCAAGTTCGCGACTTGATTGACACTTGCCTTGAGTTGAGTTCCCGTTAGACAAGTAATGATAAAATAGCGCAACCTACAGTCCCTGGTTGTTTCTATACAACCATACAGGGACTTATTTTTCGCTCGGTAGATTCTGCGTTGCTACGAAAATCTCGTATGAACCAAATACTACTTGTATAGGTATGATGGAAAACAATCTTATATGAACCGAAAAACTCCAAACAAACCACAGGAATCAGCAAAATGAAACGAAGGAATTCGAAAAACTACTGACTGATTACGATGCACAAGGCGGGAATCTACTGATAGCAGCGTGGGAGGGGTTGTTGTGCGGCGCATCTATTCTCTCAGTACCCCATGATGTCGACATTTCAAGATTAGCTAAACTCCGCTATGTCCAAGTTTTTTTTCGGCAGGCAGGTGAGAAAATCTTTAAGATCCATAGGTGGAGTTGGATCTCGTAAGATACCTGGAAAGATTCGCATCTTCCGGTTATTCAAGCCCACTAAAAAACACCTCCTTTTCTCCCACGTTGGAGATCAGCCCGGAACCGTCTAACACATTACTTCGGGCTGAGTCCTGGGGCGTTCAATCAGTTCTGGGTGAGGGGGCGGACCAGATGCTCCCTCCTCTCTCTTTCTCGTTCTAAGAGTATCTTCCTTGTCAGGATGCTTTCTGTGTACTCTGCCACAGCAGTCCAGTTCCTTTCACCTTCCAGCATTCTGCTGACAACATCCTCTGTTGTTGAACTCTGGGAGCGAACTCCAGGTCTGCCATCAGCTGGTCTCTTTCAGGCGCCCATTTGGTGCATTTGAAGAAGGTGTGGAGCACATCATCGTCATCTTTGTTCTGGCAGTGTAGACATGTTAAGGCAGATACCTTCCCAATTTTTTGCAAATAGGCATAGTCCAAAAATATATACATATGCAAAAGTCCATGTCCTGTAAAGAACTGCTTAAGGACGAAGTTCACTTCTCCGTGTTTCCTTTCAATCCACGTCGAAATGTTTGGCACCAGCCGTGCAGTGCATCTTCCTCTACGTTCTCCCGTCCATATCTTGCCATTATGCGCTCCCTTTCTTCCTTTGCTATGCAGGCCCTGTTTCCTTCATCCCTTCTCTCAAAGATTCTGTCCAACGAAGTTTAACTACCGTCAGATGGGGAGAGTTAGGATCATTTTCACTACATTTTGCTCTGCCCTGCCTGGACTGTTTAAAATAATAATGAAGGGCTTTTTGGAAAGATGGGACCTCAGGCGAACCCCCCATGGTAACAAAATTGAAAAACCTCCACAGGGAAGGGTGTATATTTTTGTCTAAGGTAGGTCCCAACTCTCCTCATTAGTGGGACCGTATTGAGACTACTCACGTTTTCGGCCTCTTATCAAATCTAAATGTCATGGAGAAGATATAAGACCATTTTTGAAGTTTTCAAAAATAGAAAGCGAGTGGCGCAGAGTAAAATGAAGGAGATGGGAAAGGCATGTATCATTCAAAATGATCTGTTTTAATTAAATCTTGACTCACATTCCAGATCACAGTGGTTTCGAGTGTAATGGCAGAATTATATTGCACAAATCCGTTGTAGGAATCACAAAAAATCTTGGTTTCTCCAATGGTTGATAATTTTACACTTTTACGCTAAATAAAAAACCAAGTAAACTGACTCAATCTTATGAACAAAACTCAACTTGAGACTTGGAAACTCTGGCCTCGAGTAAACTGATTTTATTTCACCCGAAAAAAGCAAACTATAAAACCACAAAAAAAGTTTTTTTTTTTTAAGCAAAATGCAAACTCACGCACTCACTCAAAAATTCACCTTGAGAATTGAAATTTTAAAGAAAAGGATCTTATTTAAAAAATTTAACAATTGGAAAAATGGAATTTTAAAAAAATTCGAATTTTTTACAACTCTAGCGCTTTTCTTAGATTGTCTTCGCTGTAGAAGCTTGTAGGGCTTGAACGTTTGTCCCTCCCGGAAGTTTGAAAACTTGCGGATGTCATCCACTTCCTCGGCATCTAAAAACCAGAAAAACAACAAAGAAAGTCACAAATCGTCAATGTCTAAACTCTCCCCAAACTGAGGTCTCAACTTTCTCCATCGAACAAAACCACTGATAAAAGTAAAATGATAGAAGTAAACGACTTCAAATTTCCAGAATATTTTCACAGACTAACCTAAAATACGCTTAGAAAACAAAACTCACGGTAGATGATCGATGGCCAGTGTGGAGATGAAAGTATGACTGCGTTCTGCTGAGCCCCGAAAACCACTGATGGAAACAAATGTTGAGGGGAGGGTGACATTGGCGCGCTTTGAATTTATAACAGTGATAATTATCATTTGAAAGGTATTAACAAGGAGTTTCTACAAGAACCGAGTCCCCAACTCGACATCAGCTCTCCTGGTGACCCTGTTCATAACTTTTTTCGAGAAGTCTCAACTCTCCCCTCAAGTCCCAAGTCTCCTCTTCTGACGGTATGGTTTGGGTTGGAGAAAGACCCCCGCCATCTCGTAAGGTTTAACCTTCGAGATTAACTATAAAAGGAGTTTGGCTACACTTCGTTAGAACTAAGGATGTTAGACTACAAGGTAGGGGTCACGAGCTGCGACACTTGAGGTGATGACGTAGCTCGGTAACCACCCGCCCACTAAAGGCCCTTCTTTCCCCATGCTACACAACAGTATTTTCTCTTTTACTTCTAATTGAAGGATTTCATTCAACTCCAAAGTTTTTCAATAATCAGTTTCTTTTAAATTTTATGCTTACATTGTGACATGCTGACGATGATGATGACGACTGCTGTTGTGACACTGTAAATTTCTTCTCGAGAATTCGAGCGAATTCATTCAGTCTCAAAATTTAACTTTTCGCCTCATTCAGTTGCTGCCGAAGCAACTCATTTTCCTCTCGTAAACTCTTATTTTCAGCCAACAAAAATAACTCCTGAGGCCGTTCATCTATACCGTCAAGGGGTGATCCGGCTTCACTTTCGGGTTCTATTTCTAAATTACCATCAGAGTTTCGATCAGAATGGAATACCGAAATTTTCAATAATTCATCAGCTTGTCGTCGATGATCTCGTTTTTCCGCTCTTTTTTGGCTACCATGATCTGACATACACTCGTCTTTATCCTGACCAGACGAAGAAAAGGTAGTTGTAGCGATCGGTAAAAATAAATGAAGTACTGCATCAGGCTTGAGTTTTGTTTAGGTGTTATGTTCAGTAGCTCACTTTTCAAATCCCGTTCATAATCACTTTCATCGAAGTGTTTAGAGCGAACCCGGGCATTTGATACTGAAAAAGTATCAGCCCTTTTACACAAAAATATCCATTTTTCTTGAAGAACTTTCTCCTTCGGGAACCGGAGCAGTTGAATCCCGCGTTCTTCTTGATTTCTTTGATGGTTGCTGCAACCAAAAATGGCACAAATAACCATTCTGGGGCCGCCCGGAAACCGGCGATTGAAAAAGAAATGATAAACAAAACAGAATAGAACGAACTTGACAACGTACTAAAACGGAACGGGATATAGCAAACTTGACCGCTGGAAGATGAATGTAAGGATGAGTGAAAGGTCTCTTTGTGGTTACCGAGTGACGTCACGTCCCTGGGGATTCCCCAGTTTCCATTTTCGCGACCCCTACCTTGTAGTCCAATGCCCTTGGTTAGAACCATTTGTGGTGAAATTGGGCCTTTTGGACGCTTAAACCGCCTTTCCTTAGCTCGTCACCGCGCTAGGGACCAAAATTTTGCAGAACACTCTCATCATCGTTTTTGTTACTCCTTCCACAGAGATACCTCATTTCATAACCCCTCAAATTCACGATTGTTTTTATACCTAATTTCGAGTTGATCGAAGCTTTGAACCGTTTTTCCTGCTGCATCTAGCCGAAAGTATTCCTGTCTCGTTTCGTCGATTCGTTCTTTCTTTTAATCGAATTTGTGTGATGTACATAGTATTTGGACAAAAATATTGACAGTATTTATATCTGCGATCGCGTAGTCAGCTCCATTAACTACTAGCTCCTTGTAAGTTCTACTTTTTAAGTGGTACAAACTATTTATTGTCACAAGAAAACCCGTTTTTTTAAGAAAAAAGATATATTATGGTTAGTTTAGTTGGAAAACGAAATGATTCAAATTGAAAAAAATGGACGTTTCCTCATGTTTTGTCTTAAACTATTTATTTTGTTCTAAGATGAGTAGATGTAAGTTATATGGAACTGTTACAGAATCAACGCTACGATCAACAAATTCATTATTTCTAAGTTATTTTTCGTTGCAACAAATTACAAAATCGCCACCAACGTTCATTTGAAGAAAAAAATTACAAAAAAGTGCCTTTTACGTGTTGAAGAAACCAGAAATCGATTTTTGATTTAAAAAAATATTTTTCGAACATTATTTATTAGTGGTTTATATTGTTTCTCGTTGTATATCTTTGGTGTCCTAGTTTTTCTTAGGAAACGTCGATTTTTTATTCGTTTTCTTTCTGCCATGAAATGTACAAAGTGAACATAAAATTGAAGAAAAAATTGAAAATAACAAAAAATGTTGAGCTTTACTAATTTTTTATTAATTTAATTGTATCGTAAATAATAATGATAATTTGTAAGTCTTTCAAAAGGTTTTTATCTTAGGTGTCCGAGCCGTTTACTGTGGGAGGGGCCAATTCATGGTTTTCTTTTGTGTTCGAATTGATTTTTGTCTATTTATGTTCGAAGAGGCTTTTTGCATTTGCGTTCTTATGAGGTTCCTTTTGAATTGAGATTTGGTGTATCGTAAATTTCAGCACTGTATTATGGATTCACCTAGTGCATGAATGGATTATTCGTTAATTTAAAAAAGAGGAAATTATGTAATTTATTAGTGGCGGGAGAGCAATTAGTAGTTACCTAACGATGCATTCCTTCTGTCTGTAGATATATCTTGAAAAATGTCTTGAATCCGTTAACCGGGTTTTTTGAAAAAGGTAGGTAATTTGACGATTATAGATGAATATTTCGATCTCTACCTGTGTATTATTGACTGCAATTGGGTGTGAAAATGAGATACGCAGGTTTGGATTTTGCCTGGAAAGTGGGAATAGGAATTCACCTGGAGGCTTTGTGAGATTAAGTGCTGTTATAGAAAAATTTGTTCGATGATCGCTCTCGAAAGTTTTATAATAACGAGAAGAGGGTGAATTACTTAGTATTGAATCTGTGATCTGATTGTAAGCATAACTGGAAAAAGTGCTGTTAGAGAAGTCCAGGAAACGCTAGAGGGGGGGAATGCGGTGGCCTCCAGGACAAGAGGTTGACTGTGGCGCTTCTTAGTGGATGGTTTTAGGACTAATTGTCAGTTTAGGAACAAAATTACTTGAATTATTGATTATTGAATTTGAGAGGCGTAAATTATTTTTCATGCATTCAAACATGTCTCATTGAGTCATTACGTAATCTCTTTGAATAGATCAGTAAAGGCGCCCTTACATGGCAAGACCTCAGGCTAAAGTTGGCGGGGGTGATCTGAAACATTAAATGAGAGAAATTTTCTCTTTGAGCGAACCAATTACCCTCAATTCTACGAGAATATTTAAAAGAAACGGATACCCTAAATTCTATGAGAATCTGTAATAGAACCAATTACCCTGTATTATACGAGAATCTTTAAAAGAAACAGTTGCCTAAGAGAATTTTTTAGAGAAACAATTTTATGAGAATCTCCAAGAGAAACAATCACATTCAATTCCACAAGAATCTTTAATAGAACCAATTACCCACAATTCTACTAGAATCTTCAATATAACCAATTACCCACAATTCTACGAGAATCTTTAAGAGAACCAATTACCTAAGAGAATTTTTCAGTGAAACAATTCTATGAGAATCTCCAAGAGAAACAATAACCTTCAATTCCACGAGAATCTTTAATAGAACCAATTACCCACAATTCTTTGGGAATCTTTAATAGAACCAATTACCCTTTATTCTACGAGAATCTTTAAGACAACCAATTACCTATAAGAATCTTTGAGAGAAACAATTCTATGAGAATCTCCAAGATAAACAATTACCCTCAATTCTATCTGAATCTTTAATAGAACCAATTACCCTCTATTCTACCTGAATCTTTAATAGAACCAATTACCCTCTATTCTACCTGAATCTTTAAGAGAAACAATCACCCACAATTCTACCAGAATCTTTAATAGAATCAATTACCCACAATTCTACGAGAATCTTCAATAGAACCAATTACCTACCCACAATTCTACGAGAATCTTTAATAGAATCAATTACCCACAATTCTACGAGAATCTTTAATAGAATCAATTACCCACAATTCTACCAGAATCTTTAATAGAATCAATTACCCACAATTCTACGAGTATCTTCAATAAAACCAATTACCCACAATTCTACGAGAATCTTTAATAGAATCAATTACCCACAATTCTACGAGAATCTTTAATAGAATCAATTACCCACAATTCTACGAGAATCTTTAATAGAATCAATTACCCACAATTCTACGAGAATCTTTAATAGAATCAATTACCCACAATTCTACCAGAATCTTTAATAGAATCAATTACCCACAATTCTACCAGAATCTTTAATAGAACCAATTACCCACAATTCTACGAGAATCTTTAATAGAATCAATTACCAACAATTCTACGAGAATCTAATAGAACTAATTTCTCACAATTCTTCGGGAATTTGTTAGAGAACTCTCTATTCTATGGGAATCTGTAAGAGAAAATGAATATCTCCTCCCGTTCTCAGTTGAGAAGTAATAGAAATTTTGCCATCTCTTATCTCAGAATCTCACCAAAACCTCGTGACATTTAGCCTTAAACTTTGTCTGGAGGTCTGGCCGTGTCTTGGAACCCTAAACGTAGCACGATCTCCAGGAAGCTCTCGAGTTCCCGACCTGAACAGGCACAATCTGAACCCTCTTTTTGTTCCATTTGGTCTGAGAAAATCCAATTTCCTAGTTGCAGGATCTATTTCGATCGAGATTTTTCAAGTTACCTACCTTTTCCAAGACATTTCGCGCACTGCTGGATGAAGTCGCGCTTTTCCATGAATTACAAGTTGGGCTCTTTTGCGTTTACCTCTAACCTAGGAGCTACTTCTCCGGCCCGCTGCATTTCCAGGTACTCTTCTACGGTTGATCCTCAGTTTCTTACCAAGTCCATCGCAGGACATCAATAATTTATTGTCACTTCCCCAGCTTGTTCTTGCAAGCCCTCTACCTACCAGGACGTGCCTCCAGCAGTGCTATTTATTACTCACTTCCCCGGTTTCAGCTTACTTGAACGATCCGTGTAACAATCTAGTCTCCGTTAATTGGAAAAATTTTTATTAAGAAAATTCGCGTGGAAATTCATGAAAAGGTCGGAGTAATTTCGAAGTCGGGTACTTATTTTGTTTGACGTCATTCGATTGGTCACCTCTTCCTCGCCTGGTTCGGCTCTAAAATGAATGAAAACGATACGGTTGTGAGATCTCAGTTGTTCGCGAGCCTGCACCGCTCAGCCACATCTGCGTTATGTTTTAATTACTTTTAATTTGCCTTATTTTGTAATTTATTTGTTTTGTTCCACTTGTACAAAACAAATGTTTAAAAATACACAAGAAATATGAAACTTTATATTTAATAGTATTTGTAGTTGATAATGAAACGTTGCGAGAATTGTGCGAAAGGTATGATGGATGAGAAGTTTAGATTGTGGAGTAGGACCGAGTGTCATCGCTCCGTTCTTTTTCACTTTTTTGTCATTTCTATTTTTAGGTAAGAAATTTGTTCGTTTTTAGGAAGAAAAAACCCCGCTCTCGATGTTGATAAAATTTGTAAATATTGTAAAGTTGAAACTTTTGCAGATAAAAAACAAAAAAGATATTCACAAACGCTCGTCTTTTCAATTTGTGGTTTACTACCCGTTGTCCTCGTCGTTGAGATGGAAAGGTTTTTCGTTTTGGTTTATTATTGTCAGTAAGGTAGACTGGGGTAAATGAAACCTAAAATTTCTATTTAGTTCAAAATACAATTTTTTATTAGTTCAATAATTCAATTAAATTTTTTATTAGTTCAACTTCCAATCTACCTTACACATTAGTTTGTTAACTACACAGAAGTATACTACCTTCTCGATTTATTGTCGAAAAGAGAGATGAAAAAGAACTAGTTGAAAAGAATAATAAGTTAAGTTCTTAATCATGAGAAGTTTTGCCCGTTCCAAGGATTTCATGACAGACAGACACGGACACAAAATTGTTCGGGAAAGCCTTTAAAAAGTCGTAAAACCCGAGTGGAAATTTTGATTTTGAAGAACTTTTTGTCAACACTGAAAAATAAAAACAATGCTTCTGCTACCTTGGTAAATTCGGAAGCACAAAGTTTCAATTCAAAATTAAAAAAGTTCAATTAAAAGGTAAAATACTATAAGAAGAAGAAAAAGACGACTTTATGGTGGTAAACAATACGTTTTTCACAAGAGTTCGCATTCAGAAATGTGCAGAAATACAAGTATATAAAATGATACAGTAAAAATGGCTTGGGTAATAATGAAATCGAATATGGTTTGAAAAAATGGCATAAAAAATATAACATATAACTTTAAGTAATATCAAATATAATTAGTGCCAATGGAAATAAGCATACGCCTACAGAGACAAAAGAAATTTTGGAGTCAAGAACAATAAGTGCAACAACTCACAAGTTTCTCCTTGAAACTTGTGAGTCCTTTCTTTCTATCACCTGCACGGGCTTCCAGTGAACACGAATCCATTTTAATTTTCTACGGACTTAGAGTTCTAATTCTTTAGAGTATCACAGTTCCAACATTTTTTGGTGTCAGAAGTGGGGTTTTAGTTCGCTGGTCGCAGTTCCGAGAAGAAAATCCATTTGGGACCCAGGAATCTTCAAAGAACCAGGTGAAGATCAACACCCCCTTGACGGAAGACAAGATCGATTCTCCTTCTTCAAGTGTACTGGATTTGATCCTTCAGCTACAGGGAAGGCTTTCGACCAATAAATTCAACTACAGGATCGGCTGGTTGAGACTTTTGGAAACGGAAACTTCCGCCCAACGACTTCAGCTACAGGATAGGCTGGCTGAGACTTTTGGAACGGAATCTTCAAAGGCTGGCTGACGTGAAAGAAGACCCTACATTTGGTCAAATTGAAAATCAAGACTCCGGGACAACGAGGACTGTCTCGTCAAACCCTCTTGAAGAGAACGACTTCAGCTACAGGAACGGCTGGCTGAAACAGAAACTTCAAGCAGGACCGAACCAGAGCTGACAGAAGGATCTTCATCTTCGACATGATGACCATTCTCTTGCTGTAAGTTCTGATGACATCATTTTTAAAAACAACATTGCTTTACATTTCCTAGTATCTCTGAGCTCCTCTTCAAAATTGACAGGCCATACCCTAGTACTAAATTTTATTATTTCTGCATTCATGAAGTAGTAGAAAATATACATAGAAATAAATACAAAATATAAAGAAATGAAAAAATATTAATAAATAAAACAAATAAGATAAATCGTAAAGAGTAATTGCGTAGATATTATACAAAAAAACGCTGCAAATTATTACACAATGGTTTATTATTTTTCTATATAATCGTCTATAAAGCCACCAACCATCCAACATGAAGAAAAACATCGATGGCATTTCGGTCAGCTTTAATTTTAACGGAGATTAGGCCTCTTTTGCGATTCACACTCGTGTTTCTGATTTATCGCACGTTTATTATTTTTATGGTTTATTATTTTATTATTATTATTTTAATGGTTTATTATTTTTCTATATAATCTTCTATAAAGCCACGGAGATTAGACCTCTTTTGCGACTCACACTCGTGTTTCTGATTTATCGTACGTTTATTATTTTTATGGTTTATTGGTTTTTAATGGTTTTTTATTTTTCTATATAATCGTCTATAAAGCCACCAACCATCCAACATGAAGAAAAATACTTGGAAAATGTCACCCCACGCATATTTAAGCAAAAACCCCTTTTTTGGCCGGTTATTTGCCCATAACTTCTATACGAATTAAGCGATCGAAATAGTTCGACGTTAGGACCAACTAGACCCCAAAAGGAGTCTATGTGCGAAAGAACGGGTTTTTTAGACCGATTCTAAGGCCTTTTATGGCCCGGACGGCGAACGGCGGACGGCGGACGGACATTGCAAATTTGGATTCTACGCACCTTGAAACGTAAAGTGACAAAGTTTGAGGGGGGGTTATGAAAATTTTTTGCGATACGATCACATAGGCTTATTATTAGAAATAATAAACCAATACCGTCTGGAAAAATCCTCAAGTTGATCAGGCTTGTAGGAAATTATTCAGAAAGGCTTCCATTGGAAACAATTAATTATTAATAAATCCCAAGTATATCACATTAGGCTATAATGAAACCTTCATTTATGGTAAACGCTCTTTGCCTGAGCACTGTCTGCAGGAACCCTACGGTCCTAGTGATCTCAGCATTTTCCTTTGAAATGGAGAAGGTGCAAAAGAAACTTTCATCGAAATAAGGAAAACCAAAAAACTTTAAACGTTCATAATTGTAAACGGGGCAAGTAGCTAACATATGAAAAAGGGTGTCTGGGCTGTGCGTGTTACAGATCGTACATGTTTGAGAGCCATCAAAGCGGTTAACCACCCGGTGAAGAACTATTCTACAGAAGGCTGGATTAGCGCACCTGATCTGGGCCAGAAGTCTCTTAGAAAACAAAGGGTGGTCGCTGGAAAGGTAAAGTTCACGCTGAAGGGGTTGAATAAACCCCAAGCTCTTGGGCAATAATTAAACGAGGAAACAGCAGCCTTGCTCAGATCAGCCTGGTGCAGGCTAGAAAGAAGCGATGACAGACATTTTTCCTTTGCCCCCTTAACCACCGCGACGTCATTCTGAGACCACAAATCTTCCAGGCCAGCCTCTTTCAGAACATCCTTAAGCTGTAGCGTCCAGTTAAATTGGTGGAAATTTTGATTTTGAAGAACTTTTTGTCAACACTGAAAAATAAAAACAATGCTTCTGCTACCTTGGTAAATTCGGAAGCACAAAGTTTCAATTCAAAATTAAAAAAGTTCAATTAAAAGGTAAAATACTATAATATCAAAGTACAAATCCAAAAAACTAGATTTAAACGCTGGGCCATAAGAGATAGTTCCTGGACGGCTGTTACTGGCTTATCATTACATCTAGCAGGTTTGGTTCGTGCAGGAGATCCGCTCTCTTTGAATCTCTTCTCAATGTGATTCGGTGAAACTCAAGGGGAAAAAATAATCTAGAGATATAGTTTTCTTCAAAAGAATTATTTTTAAGAATCGATTGTTTTTTGCCATCCTTAGTTTGGTTGCTGCAGGAGATCCGCTCTCTTTGAATCCCTTCCCAATGTGATTCGGTAAAACTCAAGGGGAAAAAATAATCTAGAGATATAGTTTTCTTCAAAAGAATTATTTTTAAGAATCGATTGTTTTTTGCCATCCTTAGTTTGGTTGCTGCAGGAGATCCGCTCTCTTTGAATCTCTTCTCAATGTGATTCGGTGAAACTCAAGGGGAAAAAATAATCTAGAGATATAGTTTTCTTCAAAAGAATCATTTTCAAGAATCGATTGTTTTTTGCCATCCTTAGTTTGGATGCTGCAGGAGATGCCCTCTCTTTGAATCTCTTCTCAATGTACAGCGAAGTACCGGTTTTTATCTCCCAGGACTTTCATATTTCATTCCCTACCGCGTCCCATCATGATCATAATCATACTTTGTAATTAGGTGTTCAGTAATTAGATTCCAGTAGGTTTTACTCTACTAGATTCAAGTACCAGTTTTCTGTAATCGTTTACTTCCGGGTTCGGGGTTTTGCTTTCATCTTGAGTGTTTTGTCGATAGATTTCAGATTAATTACATCCCGAATGAAGAGCCGTACTTACCTCTATTTCGGACATAAAAAATCAAACAGTGCGGTTCATTTCATGGTCATTTCGCCTACGATTCGTGAGTTTTGTTTGTGAGTGATTTGTGCATTGGAAAAAAGCGGATACTATCAGCTTCGAGCAATTTACATCCGGTGGAGGTGGACCACCGTGATCACAGCTGAATCAGCGAACACTCACCAAGATCACGGTTGAGTATGTAACTTCTATTGAGAAATTAATATTTTCAGGAGGTAAATTCATGCCACTTCTTCCTGAATAGAAGTCTGCCAAAAGGGTGTGGCATTTAGGTAGCTTCAGGGGCGTCTGGTGTGAATATTCGTCAGGCAAACAGCTTGACCAATCTTTGAAGAATAAACAATAATGAAAACGCAGCAAATTATTACACAAAGGTTTAATATTTGTCTTCATAGAAGACAGCTTGCCAATGCCACGACCTGCTAAACATGTTTTCGCTTCTTAATCGAGTTTATTTGAATGAATTAAACTCTTCACACTCCATTCGAAGAAATTTGATTACTGGTTGCTGAGGAAGCGTAACCCAATTTAAATTTTTCCTTGAAATAGTGGTGAGAATGTGGGTAGATTGATACTTCATGTCTTGCCATGCGGGGATTAACCCCCGCATGGCTCATCTTCCAAGTTTCTCTGCTTTCAAGGTCACGAAACACCTCGATTGTTTGCCTTGGCTGATGCTGTGGTAGGGGTTAGAATCTAAGCCAAAATACATACTTATTTCACTATCCTAATTCATGTAACTTCCTTAATAATCATGAAATAGTCCCTAAATTTTATAAAAATTGTCCAAAATCGGCTAAATATCACTTGCGAAAAATGGGAATATACGAGAATCTCAACAAAAATTAATTTATTAATTTCGCATATTTTTAGGCAAACAGTGTTTGCTATGTTTGCCTGGAGCAGACGCCACTGGGTAGCTTCCTCGTATTCAAGGTAGGTACGTAGAATCCGAAAATCGAATTTCTAAAAATTTGCCCGTCCGCGTCACTTTCCTTAGTTACCATGGACCAATTTTGATGAAATTGTATAAATACGGGCTCCTTTAGGGGTCTAGTTGAGCCGCGAATCTTTTGGTTAGTGTCAGTCACTTCGAAAAATGAGGATTGAAATTTTCAAGTGCCCTAGCTCGGAAAATCTCGATGTAATGGTACTGTTTTTTCACCAATTTGAAAAAGTGTTGCATTTTTAGGATTATTAGAGACCACCCGGAGTTCTGTGGGACAAATCGTTCGCTCCCTACGAGAAATTAAGGGTTGGTCTTACGAGATAAGTCAGTAACACGAGTGTGAATCGCAAAAGAGGCCTAATCTCCGTTCAAATTTTAGCTTACCAAACCTTCTTCGAGTTGTACAGTTTTGCTCCATTAGCAACCAGTATTCAAATTCCCTAATGGAGGCACCTCAACTCCCTCAATTTTTTCGAATGAATGTGAAGCGTTTTTTTTTTCTTCAAAATAAACTTGATTGTAAAGTAGGTAGGTAGTGACAATTCAAATCTGTGTTTTTAGGCGAGTGATCCATAAAGGGAAAAACTTAGTGTAACAATTTGCAGCGTTTTATTCCTCAATTCCAAATATTTATTGAAGATAATAAGACGGGTTTATCGGGTTATCAAAAACAAATCCAGTAACTCCTTTCAGCCCCTAAAATCCAGAAAAAGTAGGGAATAGGAAGATAAAGTGGGAGTTAGGGCTCTTGGTGACTCGGAGTTACGACTAACTCAAAGCGATAAATCGCGTTTTTCGCGATGAAATCGGCCATTAGATCACACGTAAATTCAAATTATTTACACGTAAATTCGAGGATTCCACTGTGTTGTGACTTGAATATTGACACTTCCTATTTTCTTCTTCCTTCTTATTCTTCATATTATGGAATACAAGTTTTAAGATGTGAGTGTCAATATTCAAGTCACAACACAGTGGAATCCTCGAATTTACGTGTAAATAATTTGAATATAATATTATTATATTGAAAATATTGAAAAAACGCTGCAAATTATTACACAAGGGTTTATTTTATCTATACAGATCACTCGTCCACAAAGAACACGGCTTTGCCATTGTTACCACCAACCAACAGGAAGAAAAACATCGATCGCATTTCGGTCAGCTATAATTTGAACGGAGATTAGGCTTCCTTTGCGATTCACACTCGTGTTTCTGATTTATCGTACGTAAAACCCTTAAATTCTCGTAGGGAGCGAACGGTTTGTCCTACAGAGCTCCGCGTGGTCTCTAAAAATTCTATAAATTCAATACTATCTTAAATTGATGGTAAAACAATAGTTTTATATCAAAATTTTTTGAGTTAGGGCGTTTTCAAAATTTCAACCTTTATTTTTCAACCCTTAGAAGTGACCTAGGTACATCAACCAGAAGCTTCGGGGCACACCTAGACCCCAAATGGAGCCCACATACCATTAACAATTTATATTCGGAAAAAATACTTCACCACTACAATTGATGGTATTGTACATAAATATTTACATCACAGCATTGTATCAGCACTCAGCAGTCATGTCCATCTGGCTGCTTGGTATCAGGGTCCGAGATCCGACCTCAGACATTGGGGTGAGGGACATGGTTGAACACCGAATTTCTAGTTGATTGAAGTTTTTGTTGAGTTCAAAGGTGTTACTTCATGGTCACTACCACATTTAAGAATAATGCGTATTTTATGTACGAAAAACGAAGGTTTTCTTCAAAAAATCCACTTTCTAGCAGTCGGAACCATTCGGAAGTACCTATCACTATTTGATTCAGCGTAGAAAATTACATAGGAAATGATACCAAAATCGTCAAGCCATCTTGAGGTCGAGGGGGACCAGAAACCGCTTAAAACACTGGATTTGCTTGTAAAACACACGTTTTCGGGCATTCAAACTTCATTTACTCCTCCAATTTCAATGTTAAAAAGAAAAATTGATAGACCGTTGGAAAGCTGAGATTCTGGGCAAGTTTTTTCCGTTAAGTGCTCGCGGATACGGCTGTTTATTACATAAGATGAGTCAGCCTGAAAAATGGTGATTTTCGAGAAAGTTTTAAATTTCTGACTTTGACCGATTTATTCACTTATACGAAAGGCTTAAAAAGCTTTTGTGTCCTGATGAACTGATAGGAAATTTAACGTTCTTTCCAACGGTATACTCATATTTGAGATTATCCAGTAAATTGAGGGAGTTATGGCCGTTTTAATGGCTCAAGGTCGAAAACACGAACAAAATCAGAAAAGAAAAAAGTATAAAAAAAAGAAAAATAGAAAAAAGAAAAAAGGATAATTTTAAAGCGTTAAAAAAAATGTTAAGAGACAAAAAAGTTTGCAAATTAGTTGTAGAATCGATCCTTGAAGTTTGGTCCTCGAGGGTGACACCCTGTATATACAGCATTTCAATTTTCTAATTCAATGAAAACTTTTTGAAAATTAAAATTTCCTTTTGAAGGTAATACTAGATTTCTTAAAATGTATATTTCAGAAACCCGTTATCATTATAAAACAAATGATCAATCGAAATACCACGAACATAGGACCTTTTAGCCTTGCATCAAGATGAGTCAACCTGTCCTAAGTCCTGGGTTGCTTGGCTAGAGGGTCCTATGTCCTTCCGATGGGCTTAAATGACCCATTAATTACCCAAATCATATTCTTTCAGTGCTTGTCAGGGGAGTACAAAATAAATTAACATATTTGTAGGTGTTTCGAGAAAAAAAAGGTTCTTCTATCTGCTTCACAAAACCTCGTTTTTCTCAAGATGCGAAAAATGGACCTAGGACGTTTTAGCTTTGGACGGCAGTACCTAAGTGAAAATTATGTCAGGTTACTGTTTATAAACGACATTTTCACTCATTTTTCAAACGTTCTTCTCTTCAGAAATAAAATCTGCGATTCAGAAACTTTCTAACGGCGTGTTCAAATGAATTTTTCCGTGTAATTTTCTCAGAAGGATTTTTTTTTCAATTTCAATTTTATTTGTCGTAACAATATTCTGCAGTGACAATGGTCAATAGATTACATACATATAATTATCATTGAGGTAAAATAAAAAAGGTAAAATTAACTAATAAAATTGCCCTGGGTTGAAAAGGGCGTATAAACGCAAAAACAATTATGTTGAAAATTTTGAGAACTGAGTATTATTTATTTTTATGGTACAAAAGGATTCTAAGATGAAGAAGAATTCTCATTTGTAGGTACCCCATAAATTTTGTGTTATAACCTCATCCGTTGCGTGAAAGGTAAACCCTGAATCATAGGATTTCCACATGTTGAGGAACACAAAATAATTTTCAACACCTGGCACGTCAACATCACAATAATCAACTTTGTTACTCGACACACACCAACACTTCGAACAGTTTCAAGAGCCCCGGGCAGGATGGCAGACAAATCCGCGAACATGCGGGACATCGAGTTGACGTACGAGCTCGCCAACCCCAAAGGGGTCGACCGGGTGGACAGAGTTCTCAACACGTATAAACGGAAAGGATCCATCGAGAACTTCTCCATCAACGAAGACGAGCACAAAATCTTCATGAGGACGAGCTTGGCGGAGCCGGACGTTTGCAAGATATTGAAGACTTGCACGAAGAAGGTCGATGTGATACACAAAGAAGAGAATGCTGTTCAGGAGGCTGCTCCACCGCCCCCAGCCATGTGAGGACTGCTCAGTTGGCAGCTTCCCAACGAATGGCTGCAGAATTTCCTTCCACGACTAACGACATCACTGATAGCTATAGTTAATTCTCAATAAACCCTGTACTTTACATTTGTACTTCAACGTATGCTGACCAATTTTTTTTTTTTTTTTTTTTAATTGACGATATTACCAAGTATCCAGATCAGGAATATACTTGAGATGGCAAAACATTGATGATAGTCTGGAATTCAATGTATGCGGTTAGTTCCGCCAGTTCAAAGTCCCTCTTATTTCACCAATTAACGTTTGCCTTACAATAGGAGAGGAGTCTCTCACATTTAAACTTGGGCAGTAGGTACGTAGTCTAGGAAGTAGGTTGGGAGTGAGAGACTTTCAAAGTGAAATCAAAGTGAGCTAGTGGTAAAGGAGATATAAAATCAAAACGCCATTCGCCCATAGTAAAATCAGAGGGCGGTGGGACGTTTTCGATATGATCTGGGGTAAAGTTTGACTACCCCTAACAGAAAAAAAAACCACACAGTTGTAAGCGTCCCGGTGTATTACTTTTATTCTTATCAAAATACAACTTTTAGTAGTTTCAGTTTTTTGTCCTAAAACCTATCAACTCTCAAGGTGAAGACTCTACAATAAGTTATCAGATGTATATTTCAAAGAATTTACTCCCGTAGGGTTTGAGCCTTGTAATGACTCATATACTCGAATATGTTAGTTCTCCAATAAAGGACACAAGGGAAACCCTGAGTGACTCATCGTGCCAGGTAGGTAGAGTGAGGTACAGGGGACAAACACGTCATCTGACTTCACCCTCCTCCACTCTCCCTTTACCTTGTTAAAGTAGTATAAAAGGAGGACTCAGGGCTTCACCAAGAGACATTCATGTATTCGTCTTCGAAAACTCGACTTGATTATTTCTCGCTCTACCTCGCCTTCTCTCAGAAGCCCAAAGTTCCTCGGAGGTCTCAGTAGGCAATAAGCTCATCGCGCCGGCCTCTGCTCCCATTTCACCTAGAAGTTGTCTGCCCCCAACTAGGCATAGGTGCTGCCTCCCTCAGGTCGGCGAGAAATCGTGCCGAGGATAGCAGCTGAGCTGAATTCCTTAAGCACTCCTGTATGCGGTAGGTGGTAACGCGCCGTGTCCTTCACCTTCGTTGAGTAGGGACCAATATAAATCGACAAGCTGACGTGAAGACAATCGCCTTCACACGCCGACATAACAAGCCTATTAACCAATCATATGTAGGTTGAGAAGCTACACTGACACAGGGTATGATAGAAAATAAGGTGAGTATAATTACCTGGTAGGTGGTGTGAAGCGTCCTCGAAGGTACGTCGTGGTTGTTGTCGGAGTACACGCCTTAAGGGCCAAAACGTATTTGACCCACCAAATGTGGTCGTGTCTGAAGGACCTAGTAATGTTGTCCTGAAGGGAATTAAAGCGCACGGAAATCCTATCTGCGCACGAAAAATGTTCAACTACCTAAGTGTGACACATGATATTTTAGTATTTTTTTACGCTGAATCACGTGGTGATGTTAGTTTCTTGATTTTACTGCATTTTTATCAAATTATCGACGAAAAATGAACTTTAAAAGAACGAAAATTGCATTTTTTAAGGGCAAAACCACCCTGTCTACTTAAAAACTTTTTTCCAAGATAATCGAAAAAAGATTTTCAAGTAGACAGGACGGTTTTTTCACGAGAAATTACAAGTAGAGAGTCCTTGTGAAATTACTAGTGAAGAGTCCAGTGTGATAAACAATCGTTTTGACATAGATATGTCTTTTGGCTGGGGGTCAAGGAATTTTTCGCGGCACTTTTTTTTTATCACAAAAAATGCAACGCTGCAGCCAGTAAACAAAATCATAGCTACGTATCGGTAGCTATGAAGCAAGGTTCTCTAGAATACTGCAATAAATTACGTGCGATCGGAGAGTTTTTTAAAATATCAAAACATAAATTTCAACATGTCTCACAATGAACGAGAAAAATGTCGATGAAAAATGAACTTTTTTAAAAGGAAAATTGCATTTTTACTCATTACGCATCTTCTGTGCCCATCCGTTAACTTCATCCTTGTTAATAAAACAAGGATGAAGTTAACGGATGGGCACAGAAGATGCGTAATGAGTAAAAATGCAATTTTCCTTTTAAAAAAGTTCATTTTTCATCGATAATTTGATGAAAATGCAGTAAAATCAAGAAACTAACATCACCACGTGATTCAGCGTAAAAAAATACTAAAATATCATGTGTCACACTTAGGTACTTCGAACATGCACATTTTGACACAACCTTGCGGTTGCGCATCTTTGAGCGCGCACTGAGCGGGTTGCGCGCAACAAAAAAAATCGGTTGAGGGGTGAAATGTTCATGAAATTGCACGTAGAATCCGAATCTGCAATAAAAAATGGGGGGTCCCATTCGAAAAAACGAAGTGGGTGTGCGTTGCGCGTGGTCATATTTGAGATCCTTGGGAAAAATCATGAAGATTAAAAAAAAAAAAAATTTTACCTCTACCTGGACGATTTTAGCAGGGGGGGGACGTTTTCGGGGACACCCTGTATATTAAATATAGCTGCCCCGGCTAGTTTAAATTTTAAACTAGCCGGGGCAGCTATAGGCTGGGAGTGTCGAAAACAAAGAACTGTGGCTCTATCCAGCATTGAGGGTGAATACATGGCCATGACAAAATCCACGAAGGAAGCCATTTGCCTGAACAGACTAATAAAAAGTCTCACGATGTTTGGTGATATCAGAGGGGCTCAAGAGTTGGTCTGAAACTCAGTGCACCACTCAAGAACAAAGCATATTGCTATCCGGCACCATCTCACCCGCGAAGCAATGAAAGTGGACTGAAATACATCCCAAGGCAGGAGATGCCTGTTGATATTCTCACGGAACCAAGACAACTGAAGATGAGGTAAAGTTTGGGTGTTTTCCACAACCAAGCTTGAGGGGGAGTATTGTTGATCCACTCAACAATCATTCACGCACGTTAATCATAAATCCAAGTGATCAAAATGTGGAGTTGAAGATAACTATGATAAATCTTTCTCATTCCGTCAAAGAATATTGAATTGTTCATACTTGATTAAAATATAATTTAATCATTCCACTGCTACTTATAATTTCAAGAGGTTCAAAAAATGAAAAAAACAACACTATAAATTCATACTGACCATTTATGTTATCATTTAGCAATTTGTTGAAGAGCAAAGCTCCTTCAAAATTACAAAATCAATATCATACACAAATGAAGATTTCGATCAAATTAGAATAATTCGCTAATACACAATCACAGGTTAACAATAAAAATATAGATTCTACTGCACTGCTAGGTGTCTTACACTAGTTAGGCGTACACTGATACCTAAAATCCATTTAAACCTAGGCCACTTCGTTAACAAAGCAAGGGGGAAGGGGAGAGAGTCAAAAATCATTTCAGTCTTTTTAGAAATTGGCTCCCTTTTTTTAATAAAGCACGTCCCCTACGATCTAGTTGGAATTCAAATTTTATCACAAACCATAAACTATCGCTGGAATGTAGAAAATATACCTATTACGAAATAAAACGACTAAATAAAACCATGGCAAGTAGAAGGCAAACATTTTAATTACTGCGAATCTAAAAATATAACGCTCTAACATTAAAAAGTAGGATGTTAGATTCAAATCCTACATGGAATGTTCACTTGCACGCGATACAACTGAAGACAAACGTTACATGAAGAATCCAATGAGCAGAATCGTCAACTAGCGCTGGAAGTGGTGTAATCTGATACTGATAACTGCGGAAGTGGTGTAATCTGATACTGATAACTGCGGAAGTGGTGTAATCTGATACTGATAACTGCGGAAGTGGGGTAATCTGATACTGATAACTGCGGAAGTGGTGTAATCTGATACTGATAACTGCGGAAGTGGTGTAATCTGATACTGATAACTGCGGAAGTGGTGTAATCTGATACTGATAACTGCGGAAGTGGTGTAATCTGATACTGATAACTGTGGAAGTGGTGTAATCTGATACTGATAACTGCGGAAGTGGTGTAATCTGATACTGATAACTGCGGAAGTGGTGTGAACTGATACTGATAACTGCGGAAGTGGTGTAATCTGATACTGATAACTGCGGAAGTGGTGTAATCTGATACTGATAACTGTGGAAGTGGTGTAATCTGATACTGATAACTGCGGAAGTGGTGTAATCTGATACTGATAACTGCGGAAGTGGTGTAATCTGATACTGATAACTGCGGAAGTGGTGTAATCTGATACTGATAACTGTGGAAGTGGTGTAATCTGATACTGATAACTGCGGAAGTGGTGTAATCTGATACTGATAACTGCGGAAGTGGTGTAATCTGATACTGATAACTGCGGAAGTGGTGTAAACTGATACTGATAACTGCGGAAGTGGTGTAATCTGATACTGATAACTGCGGAAGTGGTGTAATCTGATACTGATAACTGCGGAAGTGGTGTAATCTGATACTGATAACTGCAGAAGTGGTGTGATCTGATACTGATAACTGCGGAAGTGGTGTAATCTGATACTGATAACTGCAGAAGTGGTGTGATCTGATACTGATAACTGCGGAAGTGGTGTAATCTGATACTGATAACTGCGGAAGTGGTGTAATCTGATAAACTGTGGGTTATAAAAATTATTTTCTTCGACTTCAGATATTTGTACTTGAAACGTACACATTGATAGAGAATGGTGGAGTATACTTTTTACATGTTTTGGCAAAGCATCGTCGCCGTCATCAATAAAAAATTTGCAATCTGCTTTACACAGTGTGATTCACATTAAAAAACGTATCTCTATTTAATAGAGAGTTCCTAGTGACTATGGTTCGGCTTAGATACAGCGTGACGTATTACACACACACTCTCAATCCGGCGCCATATCCGATCCAGTGCCGTAACATTACGGCAGAATACGTCACTCGGAGGCAATCCGGCGCACCGTATTGAAAACATGGCGGACGATCCAGTTCCGGCGGCAACGTATTGACCCTACTAGGAACTCTCTAATAAATAATTCCAGGACCTATCAACTGGTGTCAGCTCTGAAATACCTGGATGAAACGAGTCTGGCTTATGACAAAACTAGCTGAAAAGCCTAGATATGTGAAAAGAAAACCGTAATACCATGACATGAAATGACAGCAACAAAATTATTTACTCGTAAGTTATTGAGTTAGAAAAAAATTTTGATGTCACGGCCTGGAATCGAACCCAGGTTTCCCAGACAATGGGGTATTTTGGTGGGTCGGAAATTCAGGTTTTTGACCTCAAATTTGGATTCAGCACCCTTGAAAACCTATATACTACAACTTTAAGCCCAATGATACTATAACATGTGGTAGAAAAATTAATTAAAGAGATCACACGTTTGAAAAAGGCGGGCCGCTATAAATGCACACACACTAGGCAAGGACTACGCCACGGACTAGGCCGCGCGTGTGTGAGTTGAATTTTGTAGTATCCAAGAAGTCCTCCAATGGTTTCTGTGCGTGGATACTTTCTTCAAAGACAGTTGGCTAGCTATGTCACGATTGGCTAGCTACGTCACACCATTCAAATCTTCAACTTTCCTTAGCTTCTCTGATTTTTTAAAAACATTATCTCGGCGAACAGACCCGATTACCGTTATTCCTGAGCCATACTCTTTTGAAAAAAAATCGACTGAAATACCTCATTGGCGACGTACAAGTACCGACAGTTGGGATTTTATGTATTATTAGATGAAAAGAGAAGGGAAACATAGGGTGGATATGCGAAAAACAAAGTTGATGAACAAATAGTCTGCTCCATGACTAGTGCTGAATAAGAAGAAAGATGGAACAGCTCATGGGAGCCCCAGGCCAGTTTTATACAGGCTGAAGAAGGCGACGATTTTGTGATCGCATTTTCGTTCATTCATTTCCTTGGCACAGCAGTCGCGAACTCCGACTCAGGAATGTAAATATAGTTTAGTTGGAAAGATAGAAGATTGATCCTCGGTCGAGGGAAGTTAATTTTTGATGATATAACAAAGTGGCGCAGTCGATAGGACCCGAAGAGGGCTCCTTAGCTTTCCCTGAGGACAACCATTTTTGTTACGAGTATTTCATCAAAACAACTCCCCCAAGACACAAGTCGAGCCACTGCCTATTCGGACAAACGTTGAGGTCAGCAGACCCCCCCCCCCCCCACCGTTCAAGAAGAAATAACAACAAACACCCGGTCAGTCAAAAATAGAGCCTTCTCGTTGCGTAGTAAAATGCCGCTAAAAGCCCTCACATCCCTGACTAGGTAACGGAGCACCCAAGATTTCCCTAATGGGGGAGGGATGTGATCAGCTACTTCCTCGTATTTATGTCCATTCACTTCCTTGGCTCAGTGGTAGAAGGCTCGACTCAGGGATGTTTATGTGGAAAGATTGGAAATTGATCCCGTTGATCCCGAAATTGATGGAAATTGGTCGTGGGAAGTTGATTTTCGATGATACAACAAAGATGCTTCGCCAGAACATGTACCAATAATTTTTTGGAAAAATAGACTCCAGCATTCGCTATTAACAACATGGTCACTCCATTCGCTCATCAATGTAACTCACACCTAAGAAAACCTGAAAAAATACACCTTCGCCGCGGGCAAAATGATTGTATTCGGTTCTCTGAGCGCTAGCCGAGATTCTTCCCTTTGGGGAAGAACTAGAGTAGGTTTAATAACATAAGCGACTCACAGGGTTCTGATTCAAAACAACCTAAATCTGACTAGAAAAACACATTGGTGCATTCGTGGTGAAATCCATGGAAGGTGTAACATGGAGATGTAAAGTACAGCCTACTGATGACATTCAGGATTAATGGGCAATTATTGTGAGATAAGCAAGCAGCTAAGCCAGACTGAGTGGGAATTGAAAATGAGAAGAGTATTTCAGATCAACTCATCGGGTAGTTATTATAAAATCGACCTAAGCTTTTGGTAAGTTCCCTTCAAGAATTCATTTTTATTTAAATTTTAATTTATTGAGTGCATTCAATTTAACACAAGTACATGTCCATTTTTATGGTGAGTCACGATAACTGCCCATTGCCTTGGATTAGAAGTAGATGTAGGAAGTCTTCTTCCAAGAACATGTTCACCTATCCACCAATCAATTTATAAGAACATCGGTTGAGTGAATTTGAAGAAAGAAATGTAATGAGAGTCGGGGGAAAACTGACGATAACTATGACTTATCTGAATCTGAGTACTTTACCGGATTTTTCATCGTAGGGGAAGGAGGTGGGAGAACTAGTGGTGGTCGCACTGTGTCGCCCAAAAATATTTTCCCGCCAGCGTATTTAAGTTGGAGGAGACTCCAAAGAGAGTGCAAATAGGTGAGCAAATGTTAGTGATCTCTGAAGATACCTGCTGGATCACACCTTCTGATTATGTGAGGTTCAAACCTCACACCTTCTTTTCAAAATTGGAACTCAGCCTGGAGCTGTTTTTCTCATTACATAAAGCTGAGTTCAGTTGAGTGCTCTGGGTCATGTTCCTTCTGACAGTGCTGCTCGCTGACGAGCATCTTGCCTTGCAAGATCCTTTCTTTTTCTCCACGCTCTAATTCCTAACAACCAGGTTTGGCTAAGTTCGGAGATTCGTTATCTTTAGTTCAGCCATTTGCCACACTAAAAGAAAATGAAAAAGGCGCTAATACGAAGCGAATACAAACCCATCATTCCATTCTGTACAAATACTCATTGAAAAGGCCTCAAGCACGTTCTTTCAGACATGGAACTTCCTCACTTCCAGATATCTTTCCTTAGACCTTAGCCTTGGTGGTTCGGTGTTGTGTTCTCGGTGCTTCTGCAGGGCTGGGAAAGTTGGAAATCCCAGAATTGAAAAGAGCATTGGAGGTTTCGAGATGTACACATATTGGTGCCTGTTGCGGATATCTTGAGTCGAGAAAGGTAAAACATTGAGGTGCTCCTATGGATGAGGGAATCCGTTGAGCTTTCACTCACCCTGAAAAAGAGGAAGACTCGGTTCATCGGCCTTATGATGGTGATAATTTCAGGCTCCTCAGACTGATTATTGACAGCAGAATTCCCATAAAAAGCAGGAATATTATCAACGGCCGTAAGCTGGTTTAGTGAACAAGTTCCCGTGAGATCACCGAAGTTGAGCACAGACAGCCTAGGAGATTATCTGGATTGGTGACTGATCGAGGGCGGTATCGGAGGTCTTGATAATTTTTCGGGTTGGGTCGTTCGTGAACCCCTCTCCACTTAAGCGGGTGAGGCAATAATAGCCATTCGCGAAATCATCAGAACCAATACTGATCTTCTCTCTGGAAGACAACTGACTGACTGACGTCCACGACGCCAAGAAAGGCATTTGGGCAAAAATTCAACCACAACACTTTCTTTTCTTTTTTTTATTGCCGAAAGCGCTCAGTTGGAAGGAAGACCTGTAGAGGTGGTTCCATTTCTCTTCCATCGAGATATTTAGAGGAGCTACTTGGATTGCTAACTTTCATTAGGAGACACCGAATAAGAAGTAGACAGATACTCACAGAACAGCCCGTGGACTGTAAGAAACTGTGAGGAAGTAATTCACCCCCCCCGAGTTTCCTCCCTTACAAGGTACGAACGTTTGATACCAGACGTGCAGTCCATCTTCCTCTTGTCTCTCTATCATTGAGGAGCATCTAGGGAGAGAAATTGGTGGAACGGCCTGAGCGCTGCCTGGCGACGATTAAATGAACCTTCTGGAGCTCAAAACCTAAGTTATCTCTTATCAGTTCACTGATGTGATGACAACTCGGTAATATTGTTGACACATTTTATCGAGAATTTTAGCAGTTTTGCCTTGGTGATTTTCTGCAGATAGCAAAACACAACCTAGGAAAAACAAAACAATGTTTGGGTGAGATTGAGTCTAACGAGTTGTAAACAAACGATGGAAGTTTGTTATGGGATTTATCAAAGTAGCTCTGTCCATAATCCGTAAACTCTCTAATATCAAATTTTCGAATTAGTTCGTTGACATCCATGAAGCTCACTCCCACCTCATCATTTCGTTCTACAGAACCTGGCTTTAGGAATCGCCTACATCACATGGGGGACTGATAAGAGAGATAACACATGGTTTGAGCTCCGGAAAGTTCATCTAATCGTCGCTAGGCAGCGCTCAGGCTGTTCCACCAATTTATCTCCCTAGATGCTCCTCTATCATTGCTATATTTTTTTTCACGCTCCTGCTTCACCTCTCATTCTTTCTCTCACCCGTTTCTTTCCAGCCGCTTAAATGTGGATTGGGATCACTCGTACGCAGACAGAGGCACTCACAACCTAAGCTAAGATGTGGGGACTCCATCAGGGCATACAAATCCGGTAAAGTAATCGGAACCGAGCAGAAATTACTTCAAGGACGAAACAATACCTCTATACTGTACTATTGACTACACCTACAAATGAATAATTAAAGCACTCAAAGCACCCAAGAGAGAGGAAAGTGTGGGTCACAAATGCATAATTCTTAGAACGTTTTCAAGTAATCATCATCTTGAACGTGTGGTTCAAGAACTACGTTAAGTGTAACAAATTTAACTGGTTACACGGAATGGTAAATAATTGGTCTACTTCGGTGCAATAACTACACATTCATATGCGAAAAGCGTGTAAACCAAATTCAGAGATCACAGTACACTGAAAGAAAACAACACCAGTTCATTCAAATGCTGTTGAGAAACGGTACTCAACAGAATTCACCACAGTAGAGTCACTGATTCCCCCTGAATCAGTCCAGTAGCGACACTTACATCTAAATGTATCACTCGGCCGTCAATCTTGGAAGCTAACTTACATTGTACACGCTTATTTCTGGAAAATAAGGAAATCCTGGTAAATACAGGGTGACACGTAAAAACTGGACCGTTTAAAATTAAAATGGCGAGGGTTGAAAAATCATTTTTATTTAAAAACAAAAAAGGGGAGCGTAAAATATTCACAAAAGGCTAAATTTTCATAATCAGCCAAGTGTTCACCATTTTTGGCCACACTGCTCTATTCTGGGAATCATCGATCTCACTGCTTTGAGGACGATGATTGAAACCTTCCTGGCCCCAAAACTTGGGACGGATTATTTGTGGATAAAAACTCGGTTTCAACAAGAAAACTCACTTTCTGCACTCCGAGTATCCACGGCTGCTGTTTATGCAATTATTGATAATCGTCTCATCTCTCTAAATGGCGATGTTGAATGACCACCATTGTCGCCTGGTTTGACTGCTTGCAATTATTTCTAGTGGAGCTCCCTCAAAGCCAAGGTTTTCTCCCACAGAGAACACTCAATTGATGAACTAGAGGAGAGGATTTTTCTTCTTCTTAGTCGTCCTCTGATCGGTACCCCAGGGTGTATAGGTGGCGCAGTGATCGCCATCTTGGTAGACCACAATGGCCTTGTCCTAAACTACCTAATATTTTCGATCCAGGTCCGTCTTCTTCTACTTCTAATTCTGCGTCCCTGGGGGTCTAGCCTCAAACATTCTTCTTAGAAGTCTACTCTCGTTAATCCCCCAAACGTGGCCAGCACATCTCAACTGAGATGACTTAATAGGATGGGGAAACGTCTTTCCATCAAGAACTTATCAGAACCCAGGGTTCCTGATGCAGTCCCGCTTCAGATTCACCTCTACTCTTCGTATATGCCTCATTTTCTGGGTCTGGATTGAGGTAAAATGTTTTTTGTTAGGAGTCTTTTTTGGAAATTTCTTTTTAGTAGATGAACTGTCTATTGAGGGAAAAGAAGAGCCTACTCCACGAAATTACCGCTCCTACGTATTTGAACTCTGCCACTTGCTCCATCTGAGCTCCTCACGTTCCATGTTATGGACTCTGCTGGTTCCAGGAGACAATAATTGATTTTGTTTTACCCATGCTCATCTTCATTCCTATTTTCTCCGTCTCCTCCACCTCCTACATCGATGTTTGCCTGCAGGTTGGCCTCCAAACTGGCCACCAACACCACGTCGTCAGCAAAGGCGAGCTCACCTACCCTGGTGGGTGACAACCACAGAGTACCTACTGGAGATAAGTTAGCAGAGGAGAAAGCTAATGTTAAAATGGCGTGCAAGCATTTTTGAGGCTGCCTCAGTTGCGCCATCTACTTTCATCTAAAGAAATACTATGGAAAATGAAGTGGTGGGGGGGCCACACTCTTCATACCGCTTCTTTTCAAATCCTTTCAAATGACCAGATTTGCAAGAATTACTTAGAAAAACCAATCGAGGCGAGAGGTATTTTCCAAGTTGCCCTTACAATTGTTGTTGTCCCTATCGCCAGTAGTTCAAATGTTCAATCGACAACTGCCACCCATAGAAACGTTTGAAACCCAGTGTATTATTGAAAATCGCTCGATTTTTTCGTACATATCGCGAATATAACTAAATGTTATCAAATTAATTACTTAGATGCGGCTGGTAACGCACCAAGGAGAAAAATATGTGATAAACAAGGTGACTTGTTGTGATGAGGTTGGGAACAAACGATCATGAACGCGATCTGTTGCACTCATCTTTAACTACGTCCTGGAGCTCCACCAATCAGAACGCTTCTCGGGCTCCCAGATTCAGCTTTCAGCCCAGTTGTGACAACCAATGGTGCCCTGGGCTATTCCGATGCCTTCTTGCAGCTCTTTATCACGTCTTTCTTACTCCTGCCCAAGTGCGTGCAGTGTAGGAGAGGATAGAAGAAGAAATTAGTACAACCAACTGACTACAGGAATGGGTGGCCCGTTAATTAATCAGAATTACACGTGGCTCCCTGCAGGCTAGCCATCATCCTAAGAAGGTTCTAATCCACAGTTCTCTCACTAGATAGGTAGTGTTTTTTTTTTTTTTTTTTACTTCCTGTAATTATTTTCTCGTAGTTATTGGAGGCATTTTCGATCCTTCGAATATTTCCATTACAGGAAAGGTCTTTTCACAACGTGGGAAGACTATCGTTTTCCAAGAAGAAAAATAGATGGAAATGGATGACGCGAAATGGAGCACTCAATGGCCCATCAAAACGTGATATTTTCGTCAACGAAAAAAAAAATTCAAAAAAAGCAAAATTTTTAAAACAGAATCACAAAATTCTATGGAAAGGTTAGCATCGACGCTTGCTCGCTCTAGCTGCTTGGTCAAAGAAGAACAAAAATACTCCAATAACTGGGCTGTTGGATGAATGGATGGAGGCGTGTGTGACCAAAAATGGAAGACATTGGACAGACTCAAATCTGATCATGAAATTTTAGCCTTCTGTAAATACCTATGTTAGGCAACTTTTTTAAATGAAAAAACTATTATTAACCCTCGTCATTTTGATTGTAATCAGGTCGCGGTTTTTACGCGTCACACGACACTAAAAAATATAGCTGCGCTGAGTTCTTAAGACGAACTCGAGTTACAGCCAACCTTCTAGTGAGAAGAAGGTACTTCACACAATACACATAATTTTCAACAAACCAGCAAATTCACCCCGAACATTCAAGTCGGTAATACATTACAAATAAATTAATAGAATAACCATCGTTGAAACAACGGTTTGGTAACTTCCACTATTAATAGGAACATCAAAATTTAAATGTAAATATTTCAATTTCAAAAAAAATTTCAATTTTAAAAACCGTCGAGAAGCCATAAAAAGCTTTTTGGTCGGTGCCAAAAATGCATAAGTACGATCTTCTACAAACAACAAATCAGACTGGCGTTCTGATGTCACATAAGTAGTCTATAATAATGTTTACTGTTACACTATACATTTTTGGTAACATTGTTTCAACTAAAATGCATTGTACAACACATACCTAAGCGTCAGAAGGTACTTACAGTATACTTAATAAATGAAATTAATAATCCTATTTCAACAAAGCGAATGTTTAATGAATGTTTAGTAAATTCGTCCTCCCCTCCCCTTAGCAGGTACCTACCAATGTAATAGCTGCTCAAGACAAATCTGCGACGAACACTAAAGCGGTTATCAATCCTTTGGACTTAGAGCCCCACGAAATGAGAATGAAACGTATCTCGCAACTTGCTGCTTCATTGATGATCCGAACACTCAAAATAATTATTTTAAAAAAATGAAATAGAGAGTAGAAGAGTTTTGACAGGAGGTACGAGAGACGAGAAATAATCTGCAGCAGAGCTGCACATTGTCTTCCTTAGTAGAGATGGGTGACGATATCAGATTTTCTATTTGTCATTATTGTCGATCGACTTTATGGGTACAAGATTTAAAAATACAAGGTGTCCCATGTTATGGATAGCAAAACTTCGGTTGCCGATTTTACTGTGACATTTACAGATTTATTTCAACCTTTTACAAAATCATTTACACCTTTTACAAATTAAATTCAACCTTTTACAAATTCTATTCAACTCTCCACCAGAGGGGATGGGTACGGAAAGTAGGCATCTGAGGATTATAAGTTGTAGGCTACACGCAGGTGGGTAAGTAGGTAGGTAACGGTTGCAACATTCTGCCTCATCTCTTCCCAATGGGTAGATTGGGCTTCGGAAGGCATTGGGGCCCGTGACTACCAGAACTTCCATGCCATCCGCGTGGGAACACTGCCAACAGCGGTACGGTGTTCAAGGGGTAGTCATGGGACAACAGATACCCTTTGCCGTGCCTGTCGGAGTGGAAATGAACATTTGTATCATGTAGTTGCAGTAGTGTCCACGAACTCATGGAGCTAAAAAAAGTGGCACCCAACAACATCAGGGTGATGACTGCAACCTTGTCGTGGCGCGGAGTGTGGTGTGGGAAAAGTGCCACGGAGTTGCGCGAGTTGAGCATCTCAGTAGGTGTACTCCGTGGTGTCACCAGACGCGTATTGCTGGGCTCATATTTGAACTGGTGGTCTTTTTATAGAGGCACTTCCCTTCATCCCTCTCTCCCACCCCCACCCTCCTCATCTTCATCCATCCCTAGGGCCGGCGTCGGGTGAGTCCTGGGCGTCCTCCCCATTAATATTTGATTTATTTATTTTTCTTTTTTTCATGGAATGCCCCCTCCGTCTTTGAGGGGAGTTATAAAAAGATATGTGCCTACCTACGTGACCTCAGCCCCTTGCCAATTCAATGTCTACTGTGTGGTCAGAATCGCTTCTGTGTGCGATGCCGACAATCGCTTAAGTTTGCATGCCCTTGAAAGCGATAACTTCCTCATGAATCGCTCTGTATCGCTGTTTACGATTTTTTTCCATGAGATTAGTTGAAGGGTGAGATAAGTTAAATTAGTGAAGAGTTGAATTGAATTTGTAAAAGTTTAAAATAAATCTGTAAATGCTATATTAATTTAATAAAAAATTGGCTCTTAGAAATTTGGTTGTAACCCCCTTGTTTTTCCAATTTTTAAAGATTGTATGATATTTTTTTTGAGTTTTTTGTCCTTATGACACTATAATGACCACAACTTTCTTAATTAACGGTAAAAATGTAAAAATAAGGGCACCTTTGGAAAGGGCGTCAAATTTTCAAGCTTTCTATCTAATGCCTACAAAAAAAAAACCACTTTTAGGGTCCTATTACCTCGTAATTTTTGTCAAATTGGCAACATTTCATTGTTTTTTGGTTGTTAAGGTTTAAGGTTGGAAGGACAAGGGGTTTAAAACAAAATTGCTAAAAGACACTTTCTTACCTAAATTAGTTGTAGGATCGACTCCCGAAGTTTTGCGGTCCTTAACATTGGACACTCTGTATACACTGAAAATTGATAATTTTGCGGAATTTTGACAATTCATCAACAATTTTTTTTGAAAGTAGGTAATTTTATCAAACTTATTGTTCAAATATGACTAAATTCACTTGAATGTAACTGAAGTAAACCCTATTAGGTAAAACGAGGGATGTTATCGACCCACAGTGTAAATTCCCTTTAGAAGAGATACATAGTTTTGCGAATTCACTGTTGCTATCCAAGTTAATCGCCTTCCAAGCTGTTGAAGATCCGAAGAGTGATACTGTTCTTGGATTTCCACGAGGGCTGTTCATGTTTTCATCAAACGGATGAAAGATTTTTTTCTTAGCTATCTAGGTGGTTGAAGCACGGGCGTCTATCAACACGAACAATAATCAAATCTACCCGATTCCCTCGAATGTCCGCCATCATTGGACCACTCCTCACAGCTGTCCTATACTTGGTTAGCCTTATTTCAAACTTGTACGTTTTCATATCAGATCATGACAGGTAGGATTGCCTCATAAAACGTTGTAATTATGATGGTGGGGTG